>OY747098.1:10734334-11154364 GCA_963556455.1 Epiblema foenella | reverse complement strand
TAATCTAGTCTATCTTAAAGATTTAAGGGTTACGTTTAGATACTAAACACGTTAGTATCTTAACGTAAACGTTAGTTCAAATATTCACAAATAATTTATGAAATACAAATCAAAAACAGGTATTTTACATTTCGCGCGTAAACGCTCTAGTTCCCCATTTTTTAGTACGTAACTAAGCGTGAAATGCGGAATTTGAGTTGAGATCGAGGATTCCACACATCAGGATTGATTAAATATTCTAATACTAGCTTTTCTTCAATGATTGATCAATATTAAAAAGCATTGTTATTTTTACATTATTGACTTAATTGTCTTTGACTATACAAGACAGCACATTTTTATAAAATAAAAATAAAAATATCTGGTACTTGGGGCTTCTACTTTCTCATGACCAGCAGTTTTCTATTACAAAAAAATCTATGATATGTATTGAATTAGTGTATAAAAACAGAATTTCGAAATAGTTGTAGAGTTTTATGTAACCACGTCCTACATATTGCCACACAATGGTAACTTTATGCTAGACTATTCTACATTTTTTGAAATGTTCGTATACATTCGATAGGCAATGAAACTTGTTTTTTCATCAAAATAATATCGCTTTATAAAAAAAAATGGTTAACATTGGAACGATAATATATATTCGCGCCAAACAGGCAGCCGCCATTATTGTGATGTCCTAAGTGCAGAAACATAGAAACGTCCAGTTTGCATATCCTGTAATGAAACTAAGAATGAAATTTCATAATGCGTATTATGGGCGTATACTTGGTGTGTTCCTGCTATACTGACGTCACTCATGAGAATAAAATTGCGGTCAGTGTTTCCGGTCACGTGACATACCAACAGAATAATAAATCTACGATTTTAATTTTCAAATTAAAAATAAATCTTATGTTTATATTCGTATTCCTTATGGAAAAAACTATGTAAAAATACCTTGATAAGCCGCATTTTGCTGGCTGTCAACACAGTCGTTGGTGTAGGGTTCCGTAGCACGTCACGTGACATACCTACACAATAATAAATCTATGATTTAATGTTAAAATTAAAAATAAATCTTAGTTTTATATTCGTATTTCTTATGGTAAAAACTATATGAAAATACTTTGATAAGCCGCGTTTTGATGCCGGATCAACACACAGGGCCATGATGGCATCAAACATCGGTTTTGGACCGCCCCCTTTTCTACAGTCAGCATCATATAATAAGTAACAGTAACAAAGTATTTGCCTTATTTGGCTGTTACTACCTATATGATGAGGTACGTAAGTACTACTATCTGAGCCCGTGGTTTTAATTCACACTACACCTACTATATGTTTCCAAGCTAAGAATCCGAATAAAACTAGTGTCAGCAACGGAGACTTGGAATCCAATAGCCCACATTCCGCGCTCACCCCGCTCAGAGACTAGTAAATTATGAAGACTGCGCACTGACATTAAATTTACTTATTTAGTAAATAATAAAGACTACAGTCGGACTCGATAGTCAAGCTGTAAGTTATTACCAAGAAAAATGTGGCAATATACCCATAATGACCTCTATTTGACAAACTGGCGCCATCTATTAGGAGTTTTTCAATAAATTCATATGTAGATAGCATTTTTGTATAAAGCAGAGGTGCAATTGCATTACGAAATAGAGAAAGTAGCTACAGCAGGCTCAATATTCCATTTTCTTGGCATAATATATTGTAAGATACAATTTGTATGATGCACTTTTTGCATTATTTGTGAGGCTTGAACTGATGTTATTTTTTAATTTCAGAAGTAATGGGGTTAGAGGCACGCTAGATTGTGTATACATTGGCAGTCTCAACAATATACTAGTATTGCCTCAACTAAGCTTAAACACCAGTTTGGCTGGTTTAGTACCTTAGTATTTTGTTTAGTTTACAGTCAGCTGCAAAATAGAACGCCTCTACGCCGATTCTACTGTGGTTGTAGGAAGGACAAATTTATTTTCTCGAAGTATTATTATTAGTGTAGATTTTTCCAAGTAACAATTAATTATAAAAACGGTGCGTTGTGAAATGGGATGAATACATAAAGTCAAGTAATGGATTCCCAAATAACACAATTACTTCAAATTTATATTTCCCTGTGCCACATACCCTAGCTGAGCCTTTTTATCGAAGCAACGGACTTACTTTATTTACCTAACAAATTGGTGGCTTGGACTGGGTAAGTTGTAATTAAAGTAATTGTAATATTGACATCTGTTGTATTTAATGAACATGGTTGCAATAAATAAATATCTAATTTTATAAGTTGGGAGACTACTGGAATTGCAGAAGCTCATAGTCATAGGGTGACCGTGTCCGCTTAGGTAGGATCACTTTGGACGTACGTTTGTTCATCACCACCGTAATAATAATAAAAACATGCTTTGGAAAGATGCTTGGGACTCCCCAACTACTGCCCGGACTGCTTCTTGTGAAGAAATTGACTGATAAAAAATATTGAGACAGATGTCTACTAATGGACTGCTCTTTTAGTAGTAGTAAGTAATTAAACACGTAAGTCTCCTCGCCTAAAAAACTGCTATATGTGATAATCCTAATTGGAAAGGACTTTGTAGCGGCCAACACTTATGCCTTTATTCCATCGAACTGTGTTGGATATTTTGTCCTTCAGAAATACGTTCTATTAATACTAAGACAAAAAAAATCGTTAAATTCACAAAAAATGCATATAATTATATAAAACCAAAAATAATATGTAGTAATAACACGGGTGACCTTGTGACCGAGGCTTATGTCTCTGTTTTCTAAAGTAAACAGACAGAGAAAGGGAACATACAGTTGACAAGTTGTAAGTGAATATACCGGCGTACCAGTTTCAACAGTGAAATGCCACATTCTGCGATTCAAGTTGACTATATAGAAGTCGCCAAATGGTTATAGTGATATGGTGACCAAGTTGCAAGAATTTCATCCTCTTTTAACTCCTTTTATTAGAAAAAGACTTCCGCTTGTATTATGGGGGAAAGCTATCTGCATTTAATTTAGCTATTGTATTCCCTAGGGATAAATTCCGGCAGCTTCTGCACAAGAAGTTTCTTACATTTGCGTTCGTGAGATCCATTTAGCTCTCAAACGCCAAGTCTTGCTGATGTCATTCAGTATTTTTTTGCGCCGTCATTAACAGGAATGGAAAATATGATAAACTAATGGAAGGATAATGACTTTGAATGCTACTTTTAATGTGACGGCTGGGTTACCTTGACAAACGACTTTGAAAATGTTAATCTTGCTATAACACCGCTACTGAACAAAATAAAAAAATACGTAAATAACTAATTAAGTACCAATTACATAAATTGTTTAGGTTTCTCTTTTATATCGTCAATCATGGCAATGTTTTTAAAAATTTCCTTCCTGTCTCATTTATTCCACTGTCCTGGATTATAAACAAAAAACAATAATTACCCAGACGGCACTGAAGTACTTAAATACATTCCAGGAATTGATGATAGGGTTCCGTACCAAAAAGGTCGAAAATGGAACCCCAATGGATGGTTATGGTTTTTATTTATGTAGAATATAGATTCGATTTTGACTCAATGTGGTATTGTGGTATGGCGTTATAATTAGCAAAGGGAGTCGAAGTTGCCCCACGTCCGTAGGGAATACCCACCGCTATACCCTACACGTGACACCTGCTAAACAATGCAACAAAACTACCAACCGGATTGACTTTTCGAAGATCTCACGGTTCCAAATAACTGCCAAACGATGAAAAAAACCGATATAGCTCAGCGAATTAATAAGCTGAAGTGGCAGGGTGCAGGTCACATGCCGCAGATCCGATGATCGTTGGGGCAGACTGGTTCATGAGTGGAGACCGCGTGTCAGGCAGTAGGCAGGGATTGGAGGAGAAGAGCTGAAGACCGAGCTCAGTGACGTGCCATGAGATATGCCTAATTACCTATGTCCAGTAGTGGACTGACACAGGCTGATGATGATAAAAAAATAGCAAATATATAGGTATTCATATAAATAGACAGTACCAGCTGGAAAATATATAAATCCAGTTGTGTCTTAAGGCACCCGTTTTGATGCCTTAGCCCAAGATTTGGCGTAGGAACTAGTTTTAAGAAAGCGACTGCCATCTGAGATTTCAACTCAGAGGGAAAACTAGCCCTTGTTGGAATAAGACCTGTTTGCTCACGATGTTTTCCTTCACCGAAACTGGAAAGTTAACACATATTATTAAAAATTACCAATGGTAGAGGCCTCGAATGAAAACAGTCATAAATCAAAGGTGCCGGTTGCACAAAGGAAGGCTAAATCTTGGCACCTCCATTAAAAACTTCTCGGTTGCATAATACGGGGTAGATAATAAAAAAACGGAAGTTTCGTGGAACATTCTCAAGTATTTCTGTAGAAAGTTTGCGAAGTAGTTATGTTCTAGAAACAACGCAGTTAAGATAAGAATAGTAAAAGTATAAGTGCATACTTGTGTCTGACCTGACCATCGTATTTAGGGTTCCGTACTTTCCGTAGTAAACAAGAATCAGAATTAGAATCTGAAATTTTATTTCCGAAACATTGGTACAAATAAGATGGAATATTAAAATAGTTTGAGCTTTATGGTAAACACATAGCCACTAGTGTAGGTGTACAAATATCAGTAGCATGCAAATTGCAGACATAGTTGGGTATCTAATTAACATCGACATCAAAAACAGTATACTAAAATTATTTAAATATATACAATTTGTTAATAATAGTTAATAAACATATCAAGCAATACTATATTCTCACTTCAATAATAAATTAAACATACCATGTAACAACTAAGCAAATTTAACATTATTAGGCAAAATTATGTTCGTTCATTACTTAAAATGTAAATGAATTGAACCTTTATAGTTTCGCCATGTCCGCTTAGCTAAGTAACCGTTAGTACTAAAAACTGTCATTTTACATGAGTATGCATTTTATGGTACCCCTATAGGTGACGTAGTGGTGCTTTTTTTTTCAGCCAACCCCATCGTGTTTGCTGCCGTTGAATAGCTTGTTCAAAAATGTTATGGGCTTTTCTGAAACCATTTTTTGATTCCGGTCAAGGTCACAATTCCCCTCTCCCTACTGCCAGCTAAACGGTGGGTGAAAAATCATATGATAAGCTGTATCACGTTAAACTAGAGCGACATGCCGAAAATCCAGATACAAAAAATAAAAGCCTATTTTACTTATATAATAAATTATCAACAAACATTACTTAGGTATATAAAAAATGGATAAAACCGTTATAAGTATTCCGGAAACCCGTCGAGTGACGCAACGGAACGTTTAAATCACGCCGCAGCCGGATCCGGAAACGACGCGCTAATAAATATGGCGGCGTATCGTCTTGCCTGGAAGTATTGATGTAAGGTTTTATGTGCTGCATGTAAGCAAGACTGCGTTATCTAGTAGCCAGCAACAGCAAAGTTTGCAAAGAGCGGTAGGATTTATGTAAGTACGTATAAATATGAGTGGTCATTCTTAAAGTGGTCAAGTGTTCGAAAGTAATTCGATTACCACGTGGATCACAAAGAAACGGCTCATGCTTGTCTGTGGCAACAGCCAAACTTTTAAAAACTTAATTTTTGGTTAGGCCTGTAATCTACTTAGAAACGTTGGTGGTGTTATAGTACTGCTTTCAATTCCAATTCACGACAATAACCTGCGTTTTGACATAAAATATACTCGAATACCTTGATGGTCTTGAGTTCAAAGTAGGTAATTTACTTTGATATCATTTGTATAAAATAGTTGAAACTACGAATATGAGTATTTACTTGGCATATTTGGTAGTGTCCAGTGTCTAACATTATGCCTACGAAGCCGTGGGTTTGAATGCCGGTGAGGGCACTCTCTGTGTGATGAGTATGATTATATATTCCTGAGTCTTGCATGTGTTTCATATACTTAAGTATTATATATGTATAATTTGTTGCCTAGTACCCTGTGCTATGGGTACTATTTGACAAATTATACATGTTTGGGACCTTTGCATAGTTTGGGAAAAGGTGGATTTCTAAGTACAGAAGTACACTGACCTGCACTATTATGAGATGAAACTAAGCGCTCAAGAATATATGATACACCTCTATTCCCAGCGCCATTAGAGTGGGTAAGATATCTATGAGCGCTTGTTTGTTATAAAAAAACAAATTAAGCTTAGGTTGAGTATTTCAGAAAGCATTTACAAGGTTTCGTAAGAGGCTTTCATTGTAACCCAAATTTTGCGAAATACCTACCTCAATTTTCGAAGAAGCGTTTGTCGACGAACGATGCGTAAGTATATTCAGGAACATATACTGTGATTGAAATCAAGCCTCTCTGCTTTAAAATGCCTGGCCCGACAGTGGGAAACCACACAAGGGCTTTGATATGGGATGGCTTGAACTACGGGATATAATATTGATCTCAGTAAGTTAGTGTAAGTTTGCCTTTATATTTGCGTAACCACAATCAGCACCGTACAAACGAATAGTTTTGGGTTTCAGTTTCAATAAATAACATTAAACAATTGTTATTACAAATTAATGAGCAAATGGACGTTAGATGCATTGATTGTCGATATGATATTTTTAAAAAGTGTATAGTGTGTTATTCAAACAATCGACTTGTACATGCTCAGTGTTCCATCTGCAGTCACGTCACTAAGTTTATAATATATAGCTGTATTGACTGCAGTTGGTAAGAATGAGTGGATGTTTTTAATAATAACACTACGTTAAAAAATGACATTTATTCTATAATGGGAACAGTTAAAATTGCCACAAAAATGATATGATATATGACAATATACAATATCACTTACATATAGAAATTTTTAAAGAACTGAAATTATGATCGTTAGACTACAGTATAACATTTTCAAATTACATTAAAAATATCAATATTCTACAAGTATATTTTAATATGTTAATAAGTTACAAAATAAAGATTCAAGATTAAGATGTCAATACGTTAAAATTAAGAACACCATTCACCATATATAGATCGTCATTAATACTAAGACTACCCACATAATTCAAATAGCTAAACAATTCAGATGTCATACGAACAAAATACTATACAGTATAATAAAAGCAATCATTAATGTCATAGTACTCATCTATTGTATATAATGGATTTTCTTAGTCGACTCAATTTTGACACCAACATTCAAAAATAATGTTGATCACCTAAAAATGAAGTACGGATACACACACACCCACACACACGACACGTTTATTACAGTCCATTTTCTCCAAAACTACTGGACTGATTGAGTTGAAATTTTGCACACATATGTAAATCGTTGTCCCAAACACGGATGTGTTACGTAAATAAATAAATTTTTTAACATGGGAGGTACTTGTGGGGGGTAAATAATATAAAAAAATAATAATAATTGCGAACTATATCGTGTGACATATCAAATGAAAGAGTACATTATGAGGATATCAAATATATTTTTTTCATAATTTTAAGATAAACAGTTTTGAAGTTATTTAAGAAAATAGGCGAAAATTGACTATTCCTCCGCCCCCCTCTTATCTCCTAAAGTACTGGCCATAAAAATATATAAAAAATACAGAAAATATTCCAATACCTACAGATTACAGGAAAACGTAAAAGAAGAATATGGTATTTTAGTACCACCGTTGAACAAGTATGAATATTTATATTTCGCTGTATGGCCGAATGAATTAAATTTAAAAAATAGCACAGGAACGGTAAATGAAAGTGCTTAGAAATTAATTATACCTTTTTATAAATAGCATATCCTATTCTTTACTTTAGCCATACATATTTTGGCGGTAATGTGTGAAGTTTTTGAGAAAACTAAACTTACAGCAAAAAATATCGATAATTTTTTGAAAACGTTCGTATTTGGTGGCAGATTGCGCTGAAACTATGAGTGATATCGCTTTTGTATGTAGTAGAGGTTTATAGCTAATTTATCAAGGATTAATTCGTTTCTGTACACTTTTTATGTATCGTGTACGGTTTTCTTTTAAAATGGATAATACCGCGCTCCGGGACATTTTCACGGGCGCGGGGGGGTGACGCTCGCCCCGGAGAGGGGGGGAGAGTAGATAAAATTTAACTTTGTTCTTATAACCTACATATCCTGATAGATAAAAGTTCTCCATTAATTTTGCCAAATTTTCCATACATTTGAATCTAATTTTCTTGAGCTAAGTAGGGCGGACCACGTGGTGGGGTGCTTTTAACCCAATTTTCAACATGTGGATTTGGGGAGCAGTAGGTACCTACCTATATGAGTTGTTACTCGTTATTTCACTCCGCCGCATTGAGCTTTGCTTTTTAGGGTTCCGTACCCGAAGGGTCCAAAGGGACCCTATTGTTGTCATTCATGCGTCTGTCCGTCCGTCGTCTGTCACATAGGTATATAGCCAAACGGTTGGAGCTACAGTCTTCAAATTTGGTGATAATATTATTACACGTATAATTTGTCAACAAATAGTAAAGTATTGATAAATCAGATTTCTTTCATTGAAATTTCCTTTTTTTTCTATTAAAACCAACTTAATTTTGCGATTGATTCGGAAAATCGGAACCCTAAATGTGCGAAGTCCGACACGGACTTGGCCGGTTTTTTACATTATTTTTATTTTAAAAGTAAATCAATATTTGAGGACTGTCTTACATAAATCGACCTCAAACTAAGCAAAGCTTGTTCTATGGGTCCTAGACGACGATACGAGTATAACATACATTTCATTCATAAATACTTAGAAAACATCCAGGACTCAGGAAAAAAATAATATTCGTGTTCATCACACAAATAAATGCTCTTCGTAGGCAGGGTAACTACCAATAGGCTAAAGTGGTCGTCAAATTGGGAGATTAAGGGTGGGTTGCACCAAACCGTCTGTAATCGTAAGCGGTGTTCGTCAAAACCTGATTGTATGAAAGTTTGACAAGTTTCTATGGGATGACAGCAAGCTGCCGGCGCCATATTTGACGATGACCGGCCTGTGATCGTATGTTGGTGCAACCGACCCTTACCCAGCCAAAGCTGTAAAGGCGAGCACGAGTGCCAGCGCTTCGACACGCAAATGCGAAAAGGCTGCTAGTTGACTATGTAACGTGTCAAACTTAAGTTAGATAGATCTGTTATTTTTATTATTTTTATTAGATCGACGTTGCGGACGTTCGAAAACGTTACGTAATCACTTCTCTGGTCTTCACGTAGCTCTACTTTTCTGGCAGCAGCTGTCGTTTAAAACTTGGTGCTAATTTAGTAACATTTTGTTAACAACGAATTATTTGAATGTATTTAATTTGAATCCCATTATGCACTATGCAATATTGGTATGAAAATAGCATAAAACTTGGCGTTTGCAATTTGGTGCTGATACTACTATACAACTATACATTGAATTGAGTAGAGGGTATTATTGAATTGATAATATTAATATATTGGATTGAGGATGATTTATTTGTGAATAGCTAAATTTAATACCGTAACGGGGTGTTATCTATTTGGGAAGCACTTTACATTTCAAATGGTGTTGACAATTTGGTGTAGTTTTAGGATTTTAGGTAATAAAATGTAACTTTTAGGACGTCAATTTACAATAAACTACCCATTTACGTATAATTCAGTGTGCCGCAGTTTATTATTATTGAAATGGGATAGAAGCTGATTAAGGATAAGTTTCTTAAAAATTTTGCTTAATGCCAGTACTATTGAGATAGGTCTGAAGTTTGTGGGGTCTGATTTCGTTCCTGATTTGAACAACGGGATAATTTTACTATGTTTCATCAAGTCAGGAAAAACTCCAGTATCAATACTTCTATTAAAGATGTCAGCTATATAAGGAGCAGTTATTTCAATGATAGAATGTAATATTTTGACAGACAACCCCCAAAGTTCTTCAGTTTTCTTGAGATTCAATGATATAAATGTTTTGGTAACCACGATAGGAGTTACATAATTGAAACTAAAGATTTCCGTACATTCCACTACATTTCCTTTCAATAATACTTCAGCAGCGTCCGGCGATGAATTTACAGACTTTTGTGTCTATGGGTATATTCGAAAAGAACCGCTCAAATTGATCCGCTACACCGAGATCGGAACTTACTAGAGCATCATTGATACGTAGGCTGTAGTGCGGATCTTTAATCTTTCTTTTTCCAGTTTCATTGCTTATTACTTGCCATACAGTTTTGATCTTATCACTAGAGTTCTGTATTTTTTTGGCCAAGTAATCAGCATTAGCGGCGACACATACTTTCTTAAAAGATTTCGAATAGTTTTTAACATACTCTAGAAATTCCGGTCTTTTATCCGTAGTTCTCGAATCATATAAGCCATAGAGTCGGCGTCTCTTCCCGTGAATATCTGGTGTAGCCCAGTCGCTAAACTTAACCTTGGACTTGCCTTGAATTTTCTTAGGGCTAAAGCATTTGTCAAATTCTTTTTTTATACAATCATGCAAAACAGAACACATAGTCGGAGTTTTCCTGGATGAGATAATCTTTTTGCAGTATTCTGACAAAATAGTTCGAGGCGTTTTTCTGAAATAGGTCTGCACATGAAGCCACAAGGCGCTTCCTCGATTTTGCCGCTGAAGGTAACAAGTTGCCCGCAGTGATCAGCTCAGAACTTAAAGTATTTATAATAGATTTAACTATCGCCTCCTTGTTACTGTAAATATTATCAATACACGTAGCACTAGTTGCTGTAATCCGAGTAGGCTCACAAAACAAGTTCACTAGGTCAAAGGACTTGAACGTATTTATAAAATTCACACATATTGGCGATTTTTATAATAAATTAACATTAAAATCACCACACACCTACTACACCATCAGTTCCTCTTCAAATTTTGATGACCAGTAGTAGCTCATGTCAACAAATTCTTACTGGAATTGGAAATTTCACAGGTCTGTGGTAGGTACGAGTAATCACTAATCATCGTATGTTCCACATGTTGTACCTTTGTGATTTCCGAGTAACACACACTTGACCCTTGACAATAATTAGCATTTTAAAACAAAAGGGTAAAAATGTAGAATGTTTTAAAAAAAATCATTTTATAAGAGCTATCTCACACACTTCACATGGAAATATACGTTTATTCCTAACCTAACCTAAAATGGAAAGTAGCTACCCAGCTAAACTGCGTATGGGCGGACGGACAAACGGACATGGTGAAACAATGGTTGCTTGTTGACTACGGATTCCTAAAAACATGAAAATAAACTGAGAACCTCTTGCTTTCTAAGTCAGTAAAAAATCAAAGCAATATTTTATCTCATACTTAAAGAATAAATACACCAAATAATACCAGAATTTCCGCAAATACTTTTATCGTCGAAATGTTTTATCCTTGGGAAGAGGGAATTTTCTGCCTTTTAAAAACGAGACCTCGTTTCCGCCAAGAATATGGCTATAAAACTAAATAATAGACGCTGGCTTAGTTATGTACGACCAATAAAAATGGCCCCTGTTGACAATATTTATGTGTTTAACGTTTGGCGTTCTGTTAATATATCTATTGCTTTCCAAACTGAAGGGATCTTAAAAAATTCTCTATTTGTCAGTCTAGGAACTACCTATAACCCAGTCGAGGAAGCAAAACCTCGAAATGTTAGTAACTTTGATGAAATTCGGTACGAATGTTCATTGATGGCCTTGTTTATGCTATATTAATATTAACATTTTACCCAACTACGGCTAAACCAAAAACAAGGGTAATGATTTAAATATATCATTAAGTATTGATATTTTGCTGCCATCTCCAAGTCAAAATGCTTGATAGATTCCAACAATTGAAGTGGTGTTAGATTTCTTCTAATTCTGCCTATGTTTTTGTGCATATTGAGTTTAAGAAAATTCAACATGGCGGGCGTGAGAGGGTGTCAAGTGTGAAATCATAACTTTGATACTAAAATTCATTTTCAAATCCAATATGGTAGAAATTATTTTTTCTTAAAAATCGTTATGGGTGTCATTTTCGAGGTTCCTCGGGGAGCCGAATACGAAAATGACATGCATCATGCGTGATAGGGGTGCGGGAAATGTACAGCAGCGAAACTCGCGCCCATTATATATCTGTCTCTTTTTAAGCTACGGATAAAGATAGAGGCAACCATATATGGGCGCGCATTTTACGGGCATATACATAGATAAACTAAAATGACCACGGTAATATTTCATCAAAATTCTTTGTCCACGAAGGTACCCGAAATTTGAAAGTCATTACTTTATTAATATCGATATCGTACTGAAAATACGTACGCGGCCAGAGATAGGTTAACAATTTTTTATCCATGATTTCAATTAAACACATTGCTGCGACAATTTCGGACGCACTGTCAGCACTGATGTGATCCGGTGCTTGAATTGGTACACGTACAAACTTGTCCAGAGCGTAATATAGATCCGTATCGTATCCCATTGCATGATTGGGAAAAACCCGACTTGAGGTGGATCGCGGCGTATCACGATACGATGTATCTCAACATCACAATACAGTATGAAAACAAGTTCATACTTACCGATCTTGATACGCGTATCCGATTGCGAGTGTGTGGGGTATTTTAGATAAGTGTAGCTACATGGATCGAGAGCGATCAGGTACGGCGCCTAGCATGATCGCAATCTTTTTGCGTCCACATTAACGATCGTGATACACGTCTGTGCAATGCGATTGAGATACGATACGGAAAAATGATATAAATGTGGACGAAGCTTAAGCCAATTGACGTCGTCGTGAAAGCGTCCGCTGGCCGATCCGACCACAACCAAGCGGAAACTACGTGGCAGGTTCGTGAATGTTGTTAAAGTCTATCCATTTCGATCCGTGCGTCAGTCGGAGAGACAAATAGCGCGTCTATGCTTTATGTAATGCCAAAAATATAATTCGTAACTAATAAAGTATGTACTTTTCTAGATATATCACATCACAAAAGAGTACATTGTTATTAGAAATTAGGTAAACAAAAAAGCGGCAGTGGTATTATTCGCACGAAAGATCAGAATAAGTGACTAAATAAGTAGTGTTAGTAATTATGACAAATTACTTTTTAAAACCCGAACCGACTTCTTACAATTCTTTGGCTATTTAATTGTACAACTTTCAGATGTATGAACGCAAATCGTAATTTCAATAATAATTGATGACTTATCATTAAAAATATATAGATAAGTAAATATAAATTAAGACTAGAGATCTTTTCTTATTTATGAATAACAATATAATAATGTAAGCATGAAATAACGGTTTTAATATTCATTGAGATTATTTGATACTTTTACCGCAGAACGTGTGTGATAAAAAAACCTCGTTAATTGTTATCTTTCATTCTTTCTAATGCTAAAAAAATAAGGTATAGAAAAATACTTACTTTTCTCAGAATTTGTTCCTGTTGAATTGTTACTGTTTCCATATTAAGAACGATTTAAATTAAATGCTTTTGTTTTAGAACGTATCAATAATTTATTCTAATCCATTTCGAAACCCTTGACATCTCCTTATGCAGAACTAACAGATCGTCGTTCCATTTTAGAAATCTAGAAGCTTCATAGCGTGAATTCCGCCTCAAATATAAAGATTGGAATACCTCATCTGCGGAGGGCGGTGGTGCGCATCGTCCGAAAAGAAATGGGACAAAAGGTATGCGGATGTGGAAACAGTGGCAGCGATCACGATTCTTATGGCTTGTTCCATGTATGTAAATGTGTCCAATCATCCATATAAATAACCCACCCTAAGCGAAACTTAAAGTATGGGTATTTTTCCAATGAAATTAGACACAATATACGTAGTCAAGAATCATAATATATACGGGGTGTCTCACGACTATGGCACACGGAGAGAAAGTACCATATTGAAGAGAGGAAATTTTGTTGAAAGGAGACTTCATTTTGGTTTTAAAAATAATTGAAACTGCATTGAAAGATTATAGAAAAAACATCTGCCTTAATCAGGAATCGAACCAATCAAATACGAAAAAAGTTTTTTATTTATTTTTACGATACCTACCTAAGAAAAGGGTTAATCATCTATAGAGTTCCATCAAGCACCCTAAAATGTATTTATAAATCTCTAGTGGAATCGATTACAAGTTACTCTCTGGCTGGATTGCTATGGCCTCACTTTTAAACGAAGTCAAATATCTGGGAATGACCCTCGACAGATGACTGACTTTCCGTAGCCACATCAGTAGCTTACGCCACCGTGCGTTGTTCGTGCTAGGAAGACTTGAGCCGATGATTAACAAGTTTAGCAAAATGTCAATTAGAAATAAGCTGACACTCTATAAAACTTGTGTTCTTCCAATCATGTCTTATGCAAGTGTAGCTTTTGCTCAAATGCCTATGACATCGCTCAAGCTGCTTTCCCTTCAGGTCATTCAGAATCGTTTTCTCCGCAGGGCGAATGGTGCTTCGTGGTACCAGTCGAACCTCAGTCTGCACCACGACATGGGGATTAGCACCATGTATGGTTTCTTTAAGCAGACTGCCAGACGTTATTTTGACAACGCTCCCCATCATAGGAATAAGTTAGTTAGGAAGGCTGTCGACTACGTCACCATCCCTCCCCCTCTGTCGTAACTCGGCGATCACTGATTAGGGGCCGCACGGTCTATAAAGCCATAGCCAGTGCCTTTACCGTGAGTTTGCATGACCGTACTCGCTAGCGACTGCGTAAACGATTTAGTATGCCGATTCTTAGTTCTATTGCGTAACCGCCAGAGGCGCTGTACTTTTGCCCATACAAATTTTTACGCAGTCGCTAGCGAGTACGGTCAATCGGTCATGTAAACTCATGGTAAAGGCACAGGTACAAAAAAAAACTACGGGGATAGACTCATCGAAAAGCGATTACCATATTTACTTAACGCCTTACCTGCGGCTAAGTATTATAAGAGAGCGTAACAAAAGTAGATTTAAAAGAGCCTTGTTCCAGTACTGCCACGACAGTATTTAAACATCTTATATTTAACTGCCTATCCACTTTTTTGCCACAACATATAAGCACAGAATTACTAATAGTACAAGTACAGCAGCTTCACTTCCTAACAAAAATGGCGTTTAGGCATAAATAACGTGCCTACTCTGTGCATCTCTGTCTATCGTATAACTTGTATTCAAGGCTAGGGCTGCCACGCCAAAAATACATCGACGAAGGCAAAAAAAATTCTAGCTCACAGAAGTCGCTCGAGTACAGTGAACCCATATTAATTAAGTACGTACCTACGTGTTACTTCACATAATTCTACTTATGTATATCAGTGTCATTGTGAATAACGCCATAAATATAACAACACCGCCACGATAACGCCACAATTCTTTTGAACTCTTGAAATTTTAATTCGTAAGTAAGAATACTTAGTTCATATAGCATGCGTTTTTATTAGGATACTCTTTTTAGGGTTCCATAGCTACTTTTATAGAAAATTTTTTGAACAGCATATATAGCTTTAGGCATTTGACATTAATTGCATGGCCCAAACTAAATACCTAAATAGCGTAAACAGTCATGTATAATATTTTCATTGTATCTAGTTGACACAGTTCTTGCAGGAGAGCATTTCAACCGATTTAATTTAATGTCTAGGGGAAGTATTTTCCATTATTATTATTTTCTTATCTCGTATTTGGTAATACCATGTAATACGTATGCAGTTTCGACATGTTTTCTTGTGGAAAACTACACATTGTAAATCCCTAAAGTTTTTTTTTCTCCTTTTTTAAGTCTTTTTTGTTGTTTACCAGTCAGATTTACTTAAGTAGGCTAAGTAGACATAGAAGTAGATATAGAAATATTTTATTTAACATCAGAAGGCATGACTTAACAGTAGCAGTAAGTAGTATCATTGTAATAAGCATATTTTTGGAGAAGATGACTCTAGGCAGTGGTATCATGAGAAACGCTAGTAGTTTTTGACTTGTAAAATAAAGTTCATTTATTTCATTAAGTCAGCCATTTATACACTGTATTTGTGTGCAATAAAGTTTAAATTAATAAAATAAGTAGCTCACAAGATTACGTTATCACCGAAAAACGGCGGCGGCGGAACTTGAAACGACGTGCATGTAGTCGCTCGCACGACGACGGCCCTCGACTGACGGGCGACCGCGGGACGCGCGAGCGTTAGGTATCTAAAGCTTGGCGCGCCGCCCATTGCATGCCCCCTGGTGAACTATTAAAAATACACAATTTCCACCGTGTCGGAAAAGCGATTTTCACCCGGCTATACACATGAAAATCGAACATTTTGAACAGGAGAGATGAAAAAATACTTAATTATCAGAATCGTCACTAAGGTTATTTTACCTGTGAACAAACTAATTTATGAAGTCTCGGAATTCAAATAGGTTTGAGGCTATACCGACTTTTTAGTTCGCAAGTAAATATTTAGTTACGGCAACCGCCAGAACTCGATATGAATTGCCCGCGGTCATGGTTCAAAGTTTGGAATAAAATTCGTATTGGAAACAATAGTATTGTATTGGATGTAAACAATGGTATTTGAACAAATGGTATCGGTGTGTAGGCGGAATTACGTTCTGTAGCTTACCAATAAAAACATGTAAGCCCTTCAAACGATAGCATATGGTATCGAGAAACACTGAATAATGTCGCGTCAATTTCGTTGGCTTCAGTGTTTAAATAAAAAGTTGAAGAATCTTCACAGCCATATTACCTACTTGCAAATCCGAAACACAACTCTAAAAAACAAAAAAGCAGTGGTGAATAAATGTAACACCATGTATTATATACGTATGCATAAAAAATGTACATGTACACAAAATAAATGAATGAATAGAACTAAGAAAATCATAATGATGATCATAATGGGCAAGTTTTACGTCTTGAGTTAAGTACCTATACAGGTAAATTACTTTCGATACGTTTTTGCATTTGTAGTACTATTTGTATATTAGAACAGAAATAAGAGCTCCCTTACATTTTAAAGAAGAAAATACAAAAGACAGTCGAAAGTCAGTGAATGTCAAATAAATAATAATTAATTTATTCTTATAGTTAACACAAAATAATGATTCATCGGGTGAAAATGAGGATAAAAATGAGTGTAAAATGTCTAGAGTTGAAGAATATTACAATAAAATGTTATGTTTATCATTAATATTATTATCTTTTTAAATATTGTTTAATATTATTAGTTCCATTGATGTACCTGACTATAATATGGTCTCGCCGGAAGACCAGCGCTGGCTCCTGAGCCAGCATTATGCTGAGGCGGGACGATTTTTAGGGTTCCGTAGCCAAAATGGAAAAAACGGAACCTTTATAGATTCGTCATGTCTTTCCGTCCGTCCGTCCGTCCGTATGTCACAGCCGATTTACTCTGAGACTATAAACACTACAATTATGAAATTTGGTAGGAAGGTGTATTCTATGAACGGTTACATAAAAGTGATGTGAAATTACAAAAAAATATTAAATTAGGGGGGGGGGGGGGGACATACATGTAACCGGTGGATGAAAAAAAAATTTCAACGCACATAGTCGTGTGGGGTATCGATGGATAGGCCTTTAAAAATGATATGGAGGTTTCTAAAAAACTTGCCCATTGAAGTCAACCGTTGCTGAGATATTAGCTGTCAAAGTCATAGAGAGTGTCCCCCCCCCCCCTCTAATTTCCAAACCATAAAGTTTAAAATTCTGAAAAAAATTGAGGTGGTGTGCATTTGTAAATACTTCCAACGATTTTTGGTTTGAATACTATAGGCTTTACGGTTTTTGAGCTTTCGCTTAAAAACTGTCTTGCCGAAACAAAAAGTCGTAAGTGCCGTGATGTATTGGACAGTGATTTTAAATGTGACCTAGTAGGTGTTGGTACGGAACCCTTCATTGTACGTGGTCCGACACGCACTTGGCCGGTTTTTTACATGTAAATTTGTCTTTTGTTTGTTTTTGTCACGAATAAATTATTTTGTTTCTTTCTTTCTATAAAAATTATAAAAAAATATATTGAAGTATTGGTTTATTTCTTTATGTGCAGACCGTACACAACTACAAATGCAAAACGTCTCGAAAGTAATTTACCTGTACTCTCTATATACAGTGTATATGGAGATTTTGGTGTACAATACGTCACATTAGTCGTTATACCTGTTCAGGCAGTTTTGCGGAAGAAATCCACATCATGGGTCATGACCGGGGAAAATATGAAGAAATTCAAGACGCCTTCAATAATGTCTCCCACAGATGCTTTAATACCCAATAAAGTCCATAACTCTTTAGATCAGCCGCACAATAGAGCCCCGCCGGGAATGGAACCCCGCGCAGCGGCCGCCGTTCGTTATTCAGACGGGCACCGGCAGTCACCTGATTACGCGCTCGGCTGGGTTAGGGAGGTCAACTCGTGTTATCGATATTTTTGATAATTCTTAGGATACCTACACACGCCGGAGCGCAAACTCTTAGATAATTCCTATTTGCGTGGTCGTGCTGGGGGATTCCCTGGAACCCCCCACCATCCAACTTGAATCTCTTTACCGGCACAGCCAGTTAAAAGGCACAGTCAGGTTAAAAAAATCTTGGGTTACGCGTTTGTCTTTGCGTAGCGTTCGATAATTATTTAGATATCTTTTCAATTCAGTTTTCGGAAAATTTTCTACAAAGATAAAATTACGATATTTTAGAGTTCACAGAGCCACTACTTTATTTTACTTAACAATTTCAAACTTTTTACATTTTACTCAAGACTATATCGATATCGATATTTTAAACATTTCAAATCCCTTACAAGAGCATTCTGGCAGCTTTAAGTGCGCATTTGGTCCGGCGCCGACCTCCAGTTAAGTACACTAACGATTTTGAATATATGAATGAAACTCAAAGGTCTTCCGGTCGATTCCTGATTGGCCGAAACTGAGGGCCCTAACCTAAATAGTGAATGCAGTTGGATTTGAAGCTTAATGTACAGATCAAAGGCTTTCATTTAAGTTTGAACTCAGCTTGCTCAACGACAATCATTGTATGGAACCCTACCAGATGTACTACAGTCTACAGGGTACACGTAACAAGCAAATTAAATATAAGGTGTAAAGTAATTAACTAAAAACCTGAAAGTATATTAAATCCTGTCTATAGTGTAGTTACCCAGCCGAGTTGAAATAGTTGCATTTATTTCGGATATATAGCAAAACGGAATGGCCTTACCTTAAATGCCAAAAACCTCCAGAACCGCAAGTTGTGCTTAGGGATCTATGATTTTACCATGTAGTAGCGCCAAAGGATATCTATTAATCTAAGAAGAGCATTTGAGACAACCCTATAAATGTGATACACACATTGACACCGATACTTCAGGGTGTTAGTTATTTAATAAGTTTTACTGCTCATTTTCCGCAAGAAGACATCCAATGATCCAATTTTGCGTGACAGTAGTATTATATTCTAACCACCCTAGTTCCTGTATGAAGCTTATTAGTGCCTTCATATTGTTTGTGCTGCTTCCTGCGGAGTGTTCGGATTTCCTATGTACCTAACTCTCCTCTGCCTCTGCCGTCCGTAATGCTTAAGTTGCAAACATATGTTTTAGTGTGTTATGTTCTGTTAAGGTAGACTTCCGACTAGAGCGGCTCCGGCGCCGCGTTACTGTCGATGCGTTAGTGACGCCGGAGCCGCTCTAGTCGGAAGTCTACCTATAATATTCCTACTATTTGCGTAGTTGGTCTCTGGGGTGTTCTCAGTAATGTAGTGGTGAGTTCGTAATTTAGTTTCAACACTATTATAGACGGTGCAGACAAGTTCACCTACTCAAACCGTTTTCCTATCAAACCGTGTCCGTGTGTGTGGCTGAAGTTTGCTTCAGTCAATTTGTAATTGAATATCTAAATAATTGTATAACGTGGATTGCGAGGCTGTGTTTGGTGCTTGATTGTCGTGACCACTTGCCTGTTGATGGGGGAGCACTAGCAGATGGAGGGCGAGAATGGATTCCACACTCAGTAAAAGGCTCAAAACTACTCTGAACACTGAACTGCTCATTGACCCTTAAAGGTCGATTCATATCTACAGTCATTGTACGTGCCAGACACATGTCGTGGCAGACAAAATAATATTGTTTTATACAGTGTCTATTAACGTATTTATATCTATCGTTACACGGCCGCGCAGACATCAACAGACGATAGATATAAATACGTCAATAGATACTGTAGAAAATAATATTAATTTGTCTGTCACGGCACGTGTCAGGCTCAATGTCTGTAGATATGAATCGACCTTTATTCATAAGCTCAGTCGCTTTACATGCTAGTAGCTCCCGTAAATAATCAATATAATTATACACACAAACCACACGCGTGGTCGTGTCGGTTTCCCCTGGATTTTCCCCAGGCTACTCTCCAACCACACACTCCTATCGCTTTATTGGGCTTGGCCTATAAAGCCACAGTCAGGTTAAAAAAAAACTATCCACACATCTTGCAATTTCTTATTCTACGGCATATCTAGACTGCCTTTACAATCTGACTACTTCATATGTGGTATTTATAATAGCAAAATTATTAAACTAAATATACAATACAGTTCAAAAATATAATTTTAATACCAAGACCTCAAACCTTATTTTTTCATATTTTATACGTAATCTACACATATTTCTGTACATTGTACACTTGGCGGAGTAAAACGACTCCCCAAAGTAATTTGCTGGTATCGTTGTCGTAATGTCATTATTAGCGTTTATTATCTTGTCACACGATAACTTAATTGCCTATAAAAAGTGGTTTAGGGCTACTTCTCTCGGGACTCTATGAGTATGTAAAATTTCCTCCCTTTGGAACGCTGTATGTGGTTAATACGTTAACTTCCTACGGTTTCGAGGCTTTGTATTTTCTAAGTTTTAAACTCTCCATGTAGTGTCATTGTTCCACACAATTTCACTCGTAGATAATTATTTATTTATTTATTAAGGCTCACCAACAGGTACAATTAGATTGTAGAGGACAGAACCCACCTTTAATCACATGTACCTAGTATATAAGGTCAATAAGGACCAATTTAGAACCAATAAAGATAGGTAGATTTCAGAGCAAATCTGCTACGTATAAGTTGAAATATTTAAGGAAACAATGTTGAACCCATTCGCACTAGACGTCTTAGCGAGTTACTTTATTAATTGTGCAAGCATGTGTAATGATTGCAGTGGAAAATTTCTTTAACTATGGCGCAATAATTGTGAAGGTTGCGTAAGAAGTGAAAATATCGATCGAAGACCGATATTTTCACTATCGAAATGCCATGTTTCATGAGATAACTCACAAACGGCTGGATCTGACTGCATGAGATCTCTCTCATACAAAGTCGACGCTCCCGCGCATAAGATAAGCCCCGTGTTGAGATCAGGCACTCGAGATCGACCGCGCAATGTAGTAAAAATGAGAAAGAGTAGTTTTTACGCAGCATCAACTGCTCTCAGGACCATTTGAAATCAAATCATGCACAAATGTAACATGCCTCGTATAAAAGAGTCGAATAGCGACTCGTCAAACCTAAAACGAGATGAATCCGGCTATCTGCAGCCTCAGAAAGACGAGAAAACCTCATACTCGATAAACCGCACTATTTGGTCTCTGGTCTGGTCTTGGTTTGGTTTGGAATTGCTCGGCATTACAACGTAAGGCATGGCTCTCTCTACGGTAATGTTGAGCTGAATATAAGACGGGGTTGCTCATTCACTTCACTTAGTACCACAGAAGAAATACGACCAGCAACAAGGAACAGTAATGAAGAACAGTGAACTAGGAACTCCGCTCGCACCAGTTTTAACTTAGGACATCTAGAAGTTTATACCTAGATTTAGTTAAATTCGTTATTTATAAATCGTATTGGAAAGTGTTTATTTTGATAGATAAATTAGGCTAAGGATCGAATCTAGGATAATCAATATAAAACCGCATTAAATCCATCATATCACATTTCTTTTTAATTCAAACAGACATATTTTTTAGTCTAACTGCGTAGCAGAACTTTGAGGTAGTGATAGAGTCAGCGAGCCACCAGCATTTCAGCAAATATTCGTAATATCGAGCCAAAAACCTATTGTAATACAGTCCATTAACGCCAGTGTTGACCCGGGTTAAGCACAAGTTAACTCAGTTTACTTTTGTACTATCACGGGGATCCTCAAATGTGGGCCTGTCGGCTATAACTATTGAACATAAAAAGAAAACATATATGTGTGTATAGATAGAGTATTGACCCAATTACAGGCAAACACAACTTGCTTTACAATAACTCGCTATTAAAACACGATTCCTTCAAGAATGGGAAGTTTGCTAGGTTCTGTTTAAATAACACCTATTCATTACAAAATGACAACTATTTTTACTTACAACTAAAAACGAATTAATACCTTATAATCAATGCAAAAGTGACCATAATGCTGGCGACATTTCCACGTTGGATAACCTTTTCAAATGAAATTCCTCCGGTCTCCATTTAGCCGGGAGCACTATATAAAGATGGTATACAACCTCCTAAAATACCTATTGCGTTGATAATCGATATTTGAAGATTAGCTGGTCGCATAACGATCTTCTAAGCTTTGTCAGACATATATAATTATTAAGTATAATATGTCAGGTGGACACGACGACAATAAGCTTCCGACGTGCAGTTTCAGTATTATATTCGCTCGTACTGTCGCGTGGCTTAGGGCAAACTCGTTAAGTCGGAGTGCACGGCGAACGACGAGGGGAGATGTACTCTAAAATAAACGGTGATAAATCGAAAAAAAAATCCTTTTATCTTTCATTTATGATTTGAACAATAAAAAAAAAAAAACAAACGATTAAAACGATGTTTGTGTAAAACATTTGAAACGATGTCAAATCTCTTGTAATAAGCTAATAAGGCTGTTTTCAACATAAAATTTACTAATACTACTTCTAACCTACAAGACATATTTTACACGGTTCTTTGGAAAAATTATAAGTACCTAAATAATAAATATAAAATCTGAACGTTTGAAATTCCGATACTTACGTACAATTATTCGTTTAGAAAAGCGGTCAGCAATATTAACTTTTATATATATTGATATTGATATTTATTTATTCCATATTATTACATTACACTATAAATTACGTTAATGTCAATTCATAAGAATGAATAATTATGATTGTCAAAGTTGTAACAATTGAGATTATAGTATGCGCACTGCACTGTAGGTTCAACGCCAACGATGGATATATCCCTCACGCAGTGCGACACCTCCATGCATTTCTGTAGGGTACAACTTCGCGTTTGACATTCGATATCATGGCGTGTGAGTGAAAGGGTTTGTATCTGATAGAGCATTGAAAAGGTTAAATCGCTAAAGCTTTCAAAGCAATCTCCGCCGTTCACTTGCCAGTGCCGCTTCGCGTCCATTTTAGCGATGACTTGTTACTTGAGGCACAAAGCGCCTTAACGACAGTGCCGGCTATTGTGTCATGTCATAGTGTAGAACATATAAAACATAACGTTATAGGCCCTATGTGTTAATATGTTATGTGTTACAAGATATTTCGCTTTCATTATCGCCCAAAAATACATATTAAATATTTTCGGGTATGAAAGTAAAATAAATAGTAATTTACTACCCACAACGTTCGCAAAATAATTATTTTACAAGTTTTCTTAGGCACTAAGTACGAATTACAATATTGACTAATTATAATGTACATGAGCACTACAAAAGGTGAGACTATTTCCGAAATGAACAATTTTAATTCTAAGTGATGTTATAACTCTAAAGCCTCTGCATTATATATTCCTCAGACTTGAAAACACTGGATCTTCCTCGTATATTCCTACTTCCGGGGAGACGTAGGTAAGGTGGTTGACAGTGGGTGCTGGTTATATACGCACGGTATTTTTATTAGGTACTTTATTCCGCGCGGTAAATACCTCTGGCCGACATCGACATGTACCTACTAGCTCAGTGCCCGGGGTGCGACCGCGCAAAGAACGTGTGCATGCGTGTGTCATCGTTTCGCGGGACTAACATAACATTTATGTACTTAAGTTGGAATTTGAAGTATATTTCCAATACATGTTCCAATACAATTATAGTTATTGTTTTCACCATTGACTTCATTAATAAAGTATTTAAAGTTGTGATCATTGTTTCGCTGTGAGTAATTATATACCTTTTGACTTTTTTTTTGATGTAGGTATGGGTTGACCCTGGGTTAAGCGGGTCAAGTCCCATCTTCCATGAAATTAAAACATTCGTTCTTTACAGAATGGCAAAAAAAAGGCCACATGTCGGAAAATTGGCTGGATAACCGCTGAACAAATGCAAAAAGCGTTGATTGCCGAGGGACCCTTTCATTCAAGGCCACCCAGCTTTTAGTGAAGACACAAGAATTTTCAACTTAGATAAAAACGTACAAAAAGTCCAAAAGGTATTGGGGTCAAAGGAACATAAGAATGTTTTTAAAGTCACAAGTAGTGAGAATGTTACCTTGGTTATGACATGTAATATATTATCGCTGGTGGTCAAGCTCTTCCATCAGCAATTATATTCCTTGAATGGGCGTCAGCACTCCACCGGGGTCTCTGATTCTTGCGTCATGTTTTTTTTTATGTTTAAGTCACGTACTTTTCTGGTGATTTCTCCGCTACATGCGTCTGGTGGCCCCAGTGTTTACATGATTATGCGAACATACAAAACAAAATGAAACGTTAATGTAAGAACACAAAATCATTTATCTTCAGACTGAATGAACACTGAATTGCTAATTAGTAATTAAATTTCATTGATTATTTAAATAAAAATAAGAAAAGATCATTGGTTTTACCCTCTTCTTGCTCAGAATCTCATTCTCTTTGGCCCACTGTGAACTACTGGTATACCCATTGTTATATAGCGAGTCAAATTCCATTTAAAAAAAACGTTTTACGGGTTCCATTATAAAAAAATATTACAGCGTAATATACTGATTTTATAATTTATACAATAGTTCAAAATTGTGTGTCTAACACAATTATTTCTCGAAGTATGGACAATGAAAAATTGAGTGATCCATTATCAACCATCTTACCCTACTCTGTTGCTTCCCTAACCCTAGATAAGGCGCCTAACAACCCTGTTAGACCACAGCAGCACTTATACTGATAATCCCGACTAAAGACTTTAGTTGCCACGACGGACAGAAGAAATCAAACACATATTTTCCACTTTAGCTACCAAACAATAACCATTAAGATTAATTATTATAAGGGTCATTTTTCAGTTGCCAGATAAAATTATCTGTCAGTTAAAATTATCGCTGTTACTTTCTAATGTCATATTGAAAATAACAGAGTTAACTTTTATCTGACAGACACTTTTATCTGGGGATTGAAAAACCGGCCCTAAACTTACTTTTTACTTTCGTTAACCTGTCGTTAAACCCAAAAATTTCTCAAATTATACCATATCCACGCCTTTTATTAAAGTCCACCCGAGAAAACAATATTTTCTATAACATCATTTAGTAAATTTATCACGTGTAACACGACGGGGTGGATATTACACGTACTGTTATTTACTGCACTATCCCCGTTAGACCCCCTTTTATTATGTCTCAAGGATGTAGAAGGAAAGATTTTATCAAGAATTTCCAATACTCGCCCTTCATAATTAGGTCACAAACCGTAATTCTAGGACCTAAATAATGCGACTTAATAATAATAATAGTTATATATTCAGACAACAAGATCCATGATTTGTTAGTAGTTTGCTTAATCAAATGTTAGTTAATATATGTAGCTAGAGAGACAGACAAGAACGATATTAGTTTGGGAATGGAATAGCTGTCAAATTATAAACACTTTGACGTGATAGTATATGGAAAAACTATCGCCTCTTAATCCCATATGCTAGTAACGGCTAGAGTCTGGCTAATGAAAGCTGAGACTGAAATTAATTTAAAAAAAATGGCAACTATTTAGTATATATACGTCAAATGTGTCACTTAATTGTCGTGGAGACCAACATTGCTTGATCCTTTACTGGTCAGAAACAGGATACAGCAAATCGTATCATAGTACGTTACGCCGCCTGAATTGCTAGTACTTCCATAACGAATATTTAAGACAAATCTTGTTTTTTGTAATGGTATCGCAGAGTATGTTGTGTGCACATTTTATTTTGTAGCCCAAGTATTATTATTGTTTTGTCACATTATACTCCAATGGGTACCAATTTGCACCACGTGGATTTTTTTAAATTTTCCTTAATTTAGCACTGGTTCTTTTCATCTTCTTGCTGTCACGGACTCTGATCCGTCGGGTGAAGTTAATGGCAATATAACTTGTAACTCTTCTTAGGTATTTTACTTTATTGGCTTAAAAATTGCCATCCGTCGGCGGCCGCACAAAATATCATAAGTGACAGATGTATTCTTTTTTCTTCTTTTTACTTTCCCATGCTTAGAGCCCGTATAGCCGACCCCAAAGCGAAATAAATACTTAGAAATAATATATTTGTATGTGGGAAGTGTGAAAAAGTAACATTAGGTATTTATCTATTACGAGTTCAATGAGTGCTTGAAAATTAAAACGATACAAATAATGAAGCCAAATGCAATAAAGAGTAGAATAAAAAGAAAAAGAAGACAAAAAATAGAAAGGGAAGGAGGAGGAAAGATAGACGATTGAGGAGCATGAAAAAATACATAGGTGGTGAATTTTCTTCATACCTTTTATTCGCTATTCTAAAATTATTTAAGAAAGACACCATAATCGGTATTTTAAGAACTGACTTACGGTTCATGAATTTTAGTACCTAATTGGAGTGGTAGCGTAGAGTTGCTTCATGTCTGCTATTGTAGAGTAACTAGAGTAGACATCCACCGTTACGGAGCGAGATGGTCATATACAAATTTGAATAAGGGCGGCTTGAGAACGTCAAGCTTCCCACTCACTTGACAAGGGGGGTCGAAGTTGTACCATGTCCGTAGGGAGTACTCATCCGTGACCCACCGCTACCCTACACGTGACCCCTGGGTGGTGCTAAAAGTGTAACAAAACTGGAAACCGTACTGTCTTCTCGAAGATCTCACGTTGGAAATAATTGTCATACGATAAATAAGTAAATATCTCCTTTCTGACGTCTTGTATCGTTTACGAACAATGGGCTGATTTTTGAGTGTCGAACGTTCGACTTTTCACTCGACATCTGTCAAATCATCATAGTTTTATGACAGATCTCGAGTAAAAATTCGAGCGTTCGACACTCAAAAATCGGATCCCTGGAGGCCAATTCTCGGACCGTTCGAGATGATGTCTATTAGAGATATTTCGCAAAAAAGGGGGAAGTCGATTTAAAACCAATTTGCGTATTCTTGAAAACTCACACTCTAGATAGCTCCCAGCGTTTGAGATGCAACGAGTGGTCAGTAACAATCGAGATGGTTTTATCAAAAATTTTTTGACATTTGAGTTGCCAGTGGCCGTAAATATTGACAACTTGAGTAGTTGTTCGACAGTTGATTGCAGCACAAAATAAACACATTTACGAAAAACATGTCGATTTATTTAAATTAAAACACTTTTCAATATTTTTGATACGCTCAATTATGAAATGGTATTTGGCGGATTATATTGACCGCTTAAAAATATTGAAACTAGTTTTTGGCTCAAAACTGTTAAGTTTTTATGCGCTCGATTTCACGTAAGTACATAAACGAGCAAATACTCTTAAATATGTTTGATGCGTTAAATCGCCATAATTATCTATTATATTATTGTAAATGAATGTCACTTTTGTTATTGACGATATATTTAATTAAGTGGAAAAACTTATAAAATGATTCATTATTTTACACTCGATTATAAACTAACACAATCGAAAAAATGGAACGCATTTCACAATAGACATTAAGATTATAGTTCGACATAATCTCGATCATGCCCCATAATAAGAATTTTTGCCGTCTTCCATATTTTGGTGAGATTTTCGAATAAAAATTACGTCAACCGTGATCCTCTCGAACGGCCCGAGAATTGACCTCCAAAGTGTCGTCGCTTTTATTCATGTAGTGCAACACAAGAGTGAAAGGGACGGCACGATACGAAGTTTGGATTTCGAAGTTCAGAGTAGGCCCTTTGGTCGGACACTTCAGGGCCGCCAACGACATTTTACTCAAAGATGAGGCAAGATCTGAGGTAACCGGTAGCATTTATAGCAGAAAGGTGATTGTTGAACGTTGCAATTTAGGAAGTTTGTAGCTTAAATTTTTGTGTAGCACTCAGCAAAGCTCAATTTCGCTCACATTCTTATGTATAGCATGATGTTTATATCCAGAATGAAAATAATACTAACCGTAACCTACACATATTAAATGAACTCTGATGCAACAGAACTCGTAAAATTCAATGACGAATGTTTTGGCCGTTGCATCTTATTTGCTCGGGTCTCGGATGGTAATTGAATTAAATTTGCAAAAAATGGCATGTCTACTGATGTGACACGTCTGTCCAATAATGTTGCCTACTCGTTTTACGGCCGCCTGTCTCCGCGCCGCGCTATATCAGTCGACATTCCCTTTGTTGAAAATTGTGCGATCACTGACATACCATGTCAACGTGTGTCAGTGTTAGTTTTATTGTCCTTGCAATTTCGCCTAAAAATCTATGAGAAAATCTATAATGTAACTAAACTGTCACAGCAGGCTAATCACGTAACTTTATGTACTAACGGTAGATAGATTTTACTGTCAATTTTCGACCGTTCGAACGCCTGTCAAAAATTCGCACCAGGTAACTTTATGTACTAACGTTAGAAACACCATTTCGTACCGTACCGTTCACAAGGTGAATGAGATTCGACGTTCTGTTATTGCAAAGGTGATCCAATGAACGAATGGTTGTTCCTTCCAATGTTTTGCACAAATTTACTATCATAATAACCCAATACAAAGCACTTTATCTAAAATTAAGGAAAAATGTGATCATGATAAATGAACACGAGTTATTATATTTAAATCACAAATACTAAACATGCAACCGATAAACACAAAACGCATTATTACAGAGAGAGTATGACAGAAAGACAAATGTAAATGTGACGATGTAAAACCTTTGTAATATTTTAAATTATTTTCTTTTAATAAGTCTTTAAATAATATCGGTACGAATAAATATATCAATTTATATTGTATCATTTAATAATATTTATTTTAAAGAACTAAATGCCATCTAGTATCGAATAGAAGAACTTGTTGACAGTTAATTCACTTGCATTCCATAATATTGACATCTAGTATGCAGTAGGAGAACTATCAGGCAGTAAAATAATGTTGGCTATACACCGAAGCCTAGACCCGCACCGAATTATAAAATGAAAAGTGTGGTGAAATTGCATTATCATAACAATATTATTATTGCAATAATCTTATATCGGTATAGTCTTTCAAATCAGTCCAAAAAGGTTCAAATTTTAAGAATTGTAGGCATAAACTGCCTATTTTAGTTAACCGTTTAATCGCCATGCGTCATGTACGGCAGTGATCCCTACAAACAAACTCATTTTCCATAAGAGATTGTATATGAACTTTAGTGTAAAGCACGAAGGTCACTTTGACAACGTACGTGACACCACACCACACCACCAGGTAAGCAGGTAACACCTATAGGCGTTTTTGTCATATCAAGAGGGTTAATCTACCTACGTCCCCAAACAGAAATGAAACGAGCATTTATATTTCCCAAATTTAATACATAATAGCTCTGGACGTTCCTTGAATATCCACAATAGACAGAATGTTCTCTATAATTCAATCGGATCCGACATCAGTGTACACTAAGTAGGTACATGAAGGCAAAGGCGTCCACTATCGGCACGGCACGGCAAAGGGCTCCTCAGCCTCACACATTAGACTAGCGGGATAGACAATGCATGCCAAAGGTGTGCTTGGGAATGCCGAGGAATGCTCGGCATGCCTAATGAGGCCTGGGCATGCTTAAGGATGGCTGCGCATGCCTAAGGATGCCTCGTCATGCCTAAGGACGCCTCGGCAACCCCGGAAATCCTAACCACATCTTGGCGTGCCCGAGGAGGAATCCCTTGGCGTGCCAATGCCGTGCCAATAATGGGTGCCGGGCCTAAGGATTTGACAAACTTCTGACAAATTGAAGGTCACACTGTAGGCTTGCCTAATTATTGCTTCATGACTTTACTTCGTAATGGTCCATAATGATAAACTGAAAATAATTCTTTGCCCGTGGCCCTACACCGTTAGTCCTAATGATTGTACCACAGGTAATTTTCTTTGTCCTTGGTTCTATCAATCTGACCATAGACATCTAGCATCCTATTCTCCAATATGTTTGACTGTCTGTTTAACCAGTTGAACATATTGTATAACTTTCCTTCAATTTTTAAAAAGTAGTCGAGCAACTTGTTACTTAAAAATGCAATAAGTTCAATTACAGTATTATGACGTTAAATAAAATGAACTATTCTTACGATACATTTCAAAACAATAGAGGAAAGTTGTCCAATATGTTCAACTGGTTAAACAGACAGTTTAGTATATTGGAGCAGAGGCCTAGCATTACCCGTATTCCATATATCTCTACCACTACATTTACCCTGGTAGCTTACCGTTAGATTTCCCTCCTTCCACTTGGTGCCCAAGCCTATGATTCCATGGAATTGCAACGTAATGTTTTTGTCGCTATGCTCCCATGGTATCATTAGATGTATTTTGATGCCGTTTGGCTGCCATAACATCCATTGATAACTAAATATTTTTCCGTCATGCTTCCATGCAACTGCCCTGTGGGATCCAGCGGTGGTACTTTTCCTCGTCTCTTCCAAGCCACTACCCAACGGGATCCAGGGATAACGTTATTCCTCCTGGTTCCCATACCGCCGATTTTCCCTCTTGGCTCCCATACTGCTGCTGTTTGGGTCCCAGGAATTTGTTTTCCTTCTGGCTCCCATACCGCCCACCAGGGTAGGCAGAGGTGGCTGCATGCCAGATATACAATAGCTTCGACTACTCCTACTACCGATATCTTTATATGAAAGTAAGGGAATGAATATAGTCCTGGATGCTATTGAGCTGTGGCGTGGCTTGGGAGTGGGAGCCAAGATATCTGGGATACCAGTATGTAATAAGTTCCATCCTATCCTTACCTGTGATTTCTAATATCTCCCCCCGAAGGTCGCTACAAATAAAACTACTGACGGTCACCTACATCTGTTAAGGGTGGTCGTTATAAAAGTAGTACGTTTGACGACCATCCTTAAAAAGAGGTGTAGGCACGACGACGAGCGAAGCTAGGAGGAGTGTTCGTAAAACTGTGCGACCCGACAGGTTGCAAATAAAATGGTCGTTAGAAAAGACTGTTCGGTTCAGGTGCTTCGCCGGCCGCTGCCGCGGCACGGTCGCTTTGCTTGTAATGTCGCAGTTGTACCAACACTTTTTCTAGCTGCGCTAGTTGGCACACTGGAAAACAAGCCTATTACCCGAGGTCCCACCAACATGTCCCCCTTGTGGGTCCACGGGTATTTTTTTTGACCCGTTGTCCTACCGCTCTAAACAGTGTTCTTCAGTGGGCCTACGGGCAATTTATTTTTACCATGGTCCCACTGCACTACGTATTCGACTCTAATGCAGCGAAGCGAGGAGTGTTTAAGCAGAACTATGAGCCTACAGAGCCGGCGAAGCGCCAGAACCGAACATTCGTTACAATTGGTTAGGTCAGAAATATTACTTGTTCGCAGTTCTACCAAACAAAATAGCTAGTTTTTAATTAATGTTTACCGCTTAATGCAGTGGGACCGTGGTAAAAATAAATTTCCCGCAGACCCACTGGCGAATACTGTTTATAATGGGTCAAAAACAATTACCCACCAGGGGGACATGTAGACCCACCTGCGAACACTGTTTCGAATTGTAGGACGACGGGTCAAGAACGACGGTAGGACAACGGATAAAACAAATTACCCGTGGACCCACCAGAAGGCCTTCCTTAACCGTGGTACCATCAGATAGTACCATTGATGGTTCTATGGTTTTTTTTTGCTATGGTAGCATTAATGGTACAACCGAAGTATTTTATTGCCGTGGTATCTGGTATAATTGATGGTAATACGGAACAATAAATGTTTACTAGTACCATTGCATTGCAATTATAATGGTCAATGATCAGCCAGTCAGTGAGAAAACTAATGAACTTTGACCTGCAATCGTTCAAAAACAACAAGTTCAATTGAATCTTATAATAGAAAATGAAATAAATTATGAATGGAGCTTTAGCCAGCACAAAATTACAAGAGGCTGAAAATGGCCTGAATGGCTTCGAGAAATGGATGGTAATAGCCGTATTGCTCGACTTGGCTAAATAATAATAATGTTGTTTTCTATATTTCTATGCAGTTATTAAAATAAGATCTTTAAATGATATGTAAACATTATCTACATGACTTAATTAATTACCAAATTGTCTACTATCCAGTACCACGGGTAACAAAAAATAATATTAGCTGTAGTTCCATTGACATAATGGAACCACGGCAAAACATTATTTGCCGTAGTACCATTGATGGTACAATCTGATGGTACCACGGTTAAGGAATAGTTGGTGGGACCACGGGTAATAGCCAAATAATATCCCTACCGGTAGAGAAGAAAGTAAAATGTCCACATTTCTCTAACAGGCGGGATGTGTCGGTAGAGACATATGGAATAAGGGTAAAGAACGACTATTTGCGGTAAGAAATACGTCGGGACCTTCATACCTTTAAAAGTATTTAAAACCTTTTTTATTAGGGATCTTTCTATTATAATAAAACAACACATAAATAGCATTTATTACTACCTAAATAAGCAAGTACCAAAAATAACGGGTACACTTTGTATCGATTTTTCTATGGAGAAAGTATATACCCATTACTATTGCTCGTGAATGTATAAAGTATCGTTACGTTCTGGGTCTGCCGTGATGATTTGAACGTTGCGAGGAAGACCGTAGCAAGTCATAATTTGTAGTAGAAAAACCTTCTGTTTGCAGTTTTCAAGCATTCCTGAAAAAAAAACTTGATCTGTAGAAGTTGCTTTGTAAACTGAATTGTACCTATTCATATACATCATTTTACAATCCGAAATTATTATAACAGTAATATGTAAACTGACATAAGTATAAGGTACGAAGAGCTAGTCAATAGACTAGAGTTACTAGTTATTTACTGAAATTGCGAGGCATCTGGTTCACGTAACTGGTGACCGAAGACCTGGCGACAGTGGCGACTTCCTCGTACAACGTATCAGCATTGCCATATAGCGAGGAAATACCGCAAGCATCCTCGGTACGCCTCCCTCAAGGGCCTGTTTTAGATTGAAGATAGTTTTAATATTATTTCATATATTGTTGTTATGTATTACACTATGTATAAAAACTAGTGCCTACGCCAACTCTGGGGATTAGGTGTCAAAGTGGACCCCAGGATCTAAGGATAACAATCTAAGGGGCACAACCGGAAAGATGCTGTGAGGATAATGACCCCCGATTTGGTTAACATTTTGAGCAGCCTATAATACTGGAAAAGTATGCTACTCCTTGGAGAAGCCATAATAATAGTATATAAATATAGCAATAACACATAATTACTAACACATGAGGCGTTGTGTTCCTGGCAACCAAGAATGCCAGAGCTTCAGAGGTGGAGCTGTATTGAGAGCGACGGACCGCCATATTTTAGCTGAAAAATAGTTAAACTGATGTTAAGCAGGACGCATTACGAGGATATTGGTTGGGCAACACGTTTGTGCGATTCAATACATACTTACTTTCATTATATACTTATTGGTTAAAAAAAAGTTTAACAAAAGCAAGGTTGGAATCTCCTTTTAAGTAATAAATGTACTTGTGTCAGGAGACTACGCTCGCCCAAAAACCATGTAAGGGGTATCTACAATACATGCATACAAACCTCATGACCTTTTTATTTCAATAAAAATTATAATTATACAAACTCTTCGCATATTCAATATTTTGAGAGAAAACCTGTAATACCATGGACTGCAAGGCGAACAAACCAGTCCATCCAGCTACGTTAAGCTGTCGACTATCGACAGTATGTCAGGACCGCATCCTCATATATATTTGGAACACCTCTCACGACGTTCGGATAGCCAGTAGATAAATATTATGACGGGAAAAGTTGAGGGCCAGAGGTCCCGAGGCAGACTACCCGCTAGACGGAATACCCAAATCACTGGTGGTATCCTGTAACTATATCTGCACGAGGCCATCCATAAGGTGGGTGACAGGAGCCTATGGAGGAGTCTGGTCAGCAAGAATTGGACATTATGTCCTCAGCATTGACGGAACGACTGATGATGATGATGATAATGTGCCGCATCTACGTTGTCCGGAAAACTAACTTAGCTAGCAGTCTACTATTAGGCATGGTTTTGGTCCGGCATAATGTGACAATGAAAAGGAACTGTCGATTTTTAAGAACCCTTTTTTACATGTTTTTGGTGTTCCTAAGAGAGGCATAAAATTAAAGAAATCACCTTCAGTTGTTCCTTTTCTGAATGAGAATTTCCGTATTTTAGCGGCGTCGGAACGCCGCTACGGGACTCTCGTTTAATATATTTTTCTAATATCACATTACTTTTATATAGCGGTTCATAAAATACACTTTCTTACTAAATTTCATAATTATAGTGCTAATAGTTTCCGAGTAAATCGGCTGTGACATATGGACGGACGGACGGGCGGACGGATGGACGGACGGACGGACGGATGGACGGACGGACGGACGGACGGACGGGCGGACGGACGGACGGACGGACGGGCGGACGGACAGACGGACGGACGAACAGACGGACAGACATGACGAAACTATAAGGGTTCCATTTTAAAAATGTCCTCGATTTACCATCTAATACTTTGTGTCAGTTTTGTGACGTGTCATATAAAACTATATGAGAAATGCGCCACAAAACGGAATCTTTTTGCACTTTGTATAAAAATACCTTGTTTACTACGGAACCTTATAACTCAAATCGTTTTTTTTTCTCTCTGACCCTGACTGTACCTTATAGGAGACCGCAGCCATAATAACATCACTGCTTGCTCTTTAGGTATATGATGTTGTGTTCCTGGTAGTGAGTATATAAAGTCACAAGAACTCCCGAGGATGCACTATTTTCAGAGTTCGTCACTTGTCTCTAGCTATCAACACAACAAATCCTTATGTCAATAAAGGCTCGGCAACGACCTTGTGATTCTTCTGGAGTCCCAAGTGTTCATACTGTATTTTAGAGATTACTCAATAAAAAAACTTACTTGCCTTGAGGTAAGGAGATCTTGTGGACCAGGCAGCAGGGTGGCGGTTATAGATTTTCATTTTATCCAATTATCATCATAACCATGTGTTGATCAAAGAAATAGTCATCTTTAACATGTTGCCTAAAAATACGCAATTCACAATTGCTGCACTGAAAGAAGAAGTTAGAGCATAGTAATGAACATCTTGAAATAGCATCTGAATTATCATGACCCTGGCTACAGATTATGTATATTATAGTAGCCGTAGAAACTAAAAATGCTACAGTTTATAATAAGGACATTCCTCATTTGACTCAGTATTATTATCAGTATCACCCACGCATCCATAGTCTCAAAAATCCGCAATTTCATAACACCAAAATACCCATTTACATATCCCTGACCCTGAATCCTAAACTTAATAAGGCTCGGCAACGTGCTTGTGATTCTTTAGGAGTCGATAGCGTCCATAGGCTATGGTGTCTGCTTAACCCACGCCAGCGACTTTTCGAGTGACGAATGCGTATCGGATGACGCAGTGAGTGAAGGCTCCTTACGAGGTGGCCTGATGACGTTAGAGTCAAAAGACCTGGGACGACACGCGACCGATCAGCAAGGCATTTTCCGGGAAAGGCCTATGACCAGCAGTGGACGTCTATTCAGCTAATGATAATGAGTTATGCCATGGTGTTATGTTGTAACATGCACACTATTTATTAGTGATATGTAATAAAATTACTTACCCTTGGCGCGTTGTAGCAGATAAAGTCGTTACTTAAGTGAACTACCATAGCCAACTATTCGATACGAGCCATTATGAAAAAATGATTTTTATACGCGAAATTCACCAAATAAGTGTTTAATATTGCTCTGGACTAAATATTACATAATAATTGTAAAATGTATTTATTTCGTTGTACTCATTTTTTCTAAATTGTTATGTGACACGCCCTGTCAGTTTATTATTTTTAAAAGTTAAAGTACCTATCCAGCCTCTTAATGCTAGAAGAAGACTACCGGATTTTACCGTTGCTTTTGTATAAAACGAAATGGGTTCAACTAGACATCTAGCGTCAAGTAGAATAAATTATTGCATATACATTACTAGTTACTTCATTGAGAGGTGATTGAGGGAAACCCCAGTCTTTGTAATCTAGTTTAGCCTAGTGGGTAGTGCACCTGCCTGTGAAGCTGACGGTCCTGGGTTCGAATCCCGGTCAGGGCAAATATTTGTGTGATGAGCATGAATATTTGTTTCTGAGTCTTGGATGTTTCCTATGTATTTAAGTATATTAAATATATCGTCGTCTAGTACCCATAACACAAGCCTTCTTGATCTTACTGTGGGGCTAGTTCGGTTTATGTAAGATTGTCCTCTAATATTTATTATTATTATTTATTTTATTTATTTATTCTTTTCACACATGGATTACATTATTGCATCTACAATATTATTCGAGATTAATGTATTTTAAGCTCAACTACGTAATCGTAATAGTCCCTTGTCTTCTTGTTCTCGCCAAGTTTATTGCTCTGAGCTGACCTATACGCTGCTTTGGGTGCGATATGTGCCTTGATAGTAATCTATGTACACCCCACAAGCTTTATAGACCTGCCCACGCGTCGCTACCGTTTGAATAGAAAAGATTAATGAAACTCCTTCTTCATTCTATTTGCAAAGTTAGAGTAATATCATTTTAGAAGAATTTAATGAACATAAGTCGATGCAATAGCATACACACAATTTCAATATAGTGTATTCGTATGTACCTGCTTATACCTAATGAATGACGAAACGTATTATTTAGGTATTTAAATAATGTAAACAACAACGAAAAAATACAAAAATATATTAAGAAATAACATCATGTCTTTATACAACTTTCTTCTCTCTTCATGCGAGTAGGATTTTTTCTTGGCAGTAAATCCGCGCGGAATTAAAAACTCACCAGCACCAACGACGGCTTCGCAATCTCGTTGTATCATCTAAAACATTTGACATTTGTGTATAACTCTTGTGTTACTTTACCTACCTACCCGCGCGGATCCGCCGGAGTATTATCTATTTGGTAGGGACAACAGGTAGAGGCGCGGGATATAATACATCTTATGTACATACCGAAGATTCACATTACACGCTGGTTACAAAGGAAGACAGAAATAGCATCCCAAGTGGACTTAATAAACTCATGTTTAAAGGATTCGAAGACTAGGTAGCTACAGGGCGGTAATTTATGTCGTCCTATTACTTTTCATAAATCGACAAGCATACATCGACACGCGGGGCACGTATATGAAAAAGTACATACTTATAAATTAACACTTCTATATTTCAGCGATGAATAATATGGCACGCTATTTTGCTTGGTTCGTGTTACTTCATAGTTTCCCTCGTTTTATCTTTCACACTCTGCATCTTGCAGCATCGCATCATCACCAAGAGATGGGGAATCTGGTTTATGTACATCCTGAAAAGAAACACATAATAATACCAAATATATTAGTAAATACGAATGTGAGCAAATAAATACCACATGACCATGACATTTGCTGTTACTTACTTTTCGTTTTATTTAAAGTGCTTAGGGAATTTTAAACTCGATCGTGTGTTTTAAAGACATTTCAAGGAAATTTGGGGCATTTTCACTAATTAATAAACCCAAATCATGACCAAAATCTTTGTTTAATTCATTGTTATGACATGACAGACACGATGACTGACGATGACTTTGTCACGCAGTAATTGACATATTTATACCGTACAATTTTACCGTCAAAAAGTTACGTGTTTCCAATCATTTGATCAATTTCTTACTTTAGTATGGGATTTCCATTCAATCGTTCATTCAATTATGTACTAGCGTCGGGTACAAAAAACATGACATTAGCTCAGCAATTTATACTTCAAAATTGACATTAAAATCTATCTAACGGTAGTACAAAAGTTACGTGATTACCCCGCAGGGTACTCATATCAAGCTTTGCTTAGTTTGTGAATAGGCCGATTTGTGTAGTTGTTATTATGTTATCCACAAATATTTATTTGTGTTATAGATTTAGATTTTCATTTTTATTTCATAAATAATTGAAAACGCCATTAACACCAAAATTGTAAATTTCAAAAACATACTTTCATACAAACTCCCGCATCCTCATATTTCTCTCTAAAGCATGCTTTTTGGCATAAAACATGTTCAGTGGTCTAAGCGTGAAAGATAACAGATAGGCCAACCGACAGAGCTACATTGATGCTTCTGTGTTTTAGTGTCTAATATCTTTTAATATAATTTCAAAATACATAAGAACTATTTCGTATAATTACGTTGTCGTAGTAAAAAAAGTTAAAAGAATTTGGTAAGTCTTATATTCGCTACATGCCTAAAAATCCATTTCAATTAAATTTATGATTCGATTTAATTAATGTATTCCTTTTATAAATATTAACATACAGTAAAATTCAATATTGTTTTTAAAAGATCCACTGAGCTAAGTTAAATGTCATCATTGATCATTTCTTTAATAGACGCAGTGAGAAAACTTGTTGCACGATTAATCTAAGATGTTTGTTGCTTCGCAGCGTTAAGTTTAAGTTTAATGCGGGGAAGTTAAATTGACTAAGTTGAATAAACTGAAATGGTAAAAGTTCGATGTCTCTTTACGTTCTGACTCGCTATCTGTAAATTAACACTTCACGTTTCAAGGACACTTTTAAGTATTATGGTGTTTAAATGGAATATCACATATATTCATCTTCAAACTACCTGGATAGGATGCAGGTACTTTGTCACTTTCATGGTAATATTAACTAACTATAGCGACCAATTACGAAGGTTTTAAGATAGAACTAAAGTTACATAGGTTATTATTTAAATAGTATGTGTGAGGACCAATGTCTTGTCACGTCATAGTCAAGGCATTTAATATGCCTACTTTTTTATTTGATTCCGACGTGACACGAAAGTTACCCATAAAATATATACTTAAGTACATAATGTTGTTTGCGAACTTTTAAGTCCGTATTTCCGCATAATGTAACGAGTGGACAACTACGGAACCCTACAATCGCGCGTGGCCCGACACGTACTTCACCGATTTTTATTTACAGGTTTAAATTTTAATTAATGTAGTTAGTCCCAATATTACTTACTACATTTAAACTCCGTAAATCTCTTTTCATGAATCTCACTAGACACTGAGTACCTACTTAACTTAATAAGCTGGTATTAAAAAGTAAACGCTTGTTTGAATCTGAGCTGACTTCAAAGAATATCCTTTTCAGCGGCATAAGGATCGTTTTATTAAAATGAAGAATTTACTCCTAACTTTATCTAAAACCTAATTTAGAATTTGACACTTTAAACCGGAACCACTTACATCGAATATAATAAAATTCTTATTTGCTTAACTGTGAAAGCTAATTAGATGAAATCCACTTAATTTTGTTATTTCTTGGGCTGATTTAGTAGAATGTGGTAATGAATCGATAATATGAACTAATGATAGGTGGCAATTTCTGATTTTTCTAAAATAGTGACTATTTTACTCTTTTTCGTCAGTTTGCGGATTATAAATAATGCATTAGTCCCCACTATGGGATCATGTATGGAATCACCATCATTGGCCACAGAATCCTAATATATGTATAAAACTTTACAATCCTAGTCCGGCTGATGATCACGAAGCGTTTCGATCTTACTGACAATTTTGTATGAAAAACCCCGCTGGTGGTCCGTATGAAAACGTTACTTAATCATCCCGGAGACTTTTAAGGTTTCTCTCTCGGTTTTATAAAGGTCCGTTACCTTATCAGTCAGTTATGTAGCGGATTTCTATAAAACACGGCTAAAATATGTTCCAACCACAAACATTTCCATTGCGATTTCTTCTCAACGCCATCTGTTTACGACGAGCACTTTGCGCTCACAAACGCCATCCGCACACAAAAATCACACAAATCACAAAAATCATTATCATTTCAATACGTTGAAAACGCATACCGTAATAGCATTTGTGCTGTCTATTTTATACAATACTAGCGACCCGCCCCGGCTTCTCACGGGTGCACTATTTAATGGATGTTATTATACATATAAACCTTCCTCTTCAATCACTCTATCTATTAAAAAAAACCGCATCAAAATCCGTTGCGTAGTTTTAAAGATTTAAGCATACATAGGGATATAGGGATATAGGGACAGAAAAGCGACTTTGTTTTATACTATGTAGTGATTTCGTTGGAATATCCATGTAAAACCATGTAGCAAAGGACCGCTGGAAACGACATTATCTATAATCAAAACCATCCAGTTGTTATCATAATATATAAGTATGAATGCGAACCAGGAATCGGATTATTCACAATCGATTGTAGCCATTTTGTATGGAAACTGCGAACGTGTTAACTATGTTACTATTGTTTGACAATTTTTTCGAATATCACCGGATAACTTTCATTTTGTTTTCACTTTATTACTAAAGAAATGTTTATCTACTGGCAATTAATTTAACATTGTTCTGTTACTTAATATACGTTTGACACCTTGTAAAGTAACATGATCGAAATCAAATATTAAGACATCACATTTACTTAAAGATGTTCCGCGGTTTTTTTTTTTCGTTTTTTATTACAAATGGGAATTGCTCATGGCACTGGCTAGATACTGATCTAGCCAAGAATCAAATCAGGATTCAGATCAACAAATTAAGGCATTCTTTATATTGCTTATTGATTAATAGAACATCTCTTAATTAAGAAGTAGACTATTAAATATTTTCAATAATAAAGATCAGGAAAGATATTAACTTACCTTTATTATTGAAAATCGTTTTAAGCTTTTCCCTTATTATTCGAAAGCCTTTTCCTGTGCCAAATGCTTAATTGAATAAGCCTGCATTTAACCACTAAGGCGAGTCATAAATTTGCGGGCAACTGTACCTGCCGCGGATTAGCGCCACCGTTAAAACTGGGATTATACGGCCGACTGTCACACCGGACTTCAACAGCGCTACTGTGGAAAACGAATTATGATAGAGATATTGGAGATACGTGAATGGACAAAGTTGGCGGTTTCGTTACTATACGAAACGAAATAAAAAAAACATGCCTAAACAGACCCCGCGCGGGTTCCTCTCTAGGACACAAAGTGAAGAAAGCTGTGTCATTGTTGATATCGCCCGGTTGCTTTTACTTACTACTTTTTTAGGTACAGGGTACCTACCGGCGTTTATTTCTGTTCACAACTCAGAATATAATGAGCATTAAAAAGTACTTGTTATTGAAATTGAACCAGCGATATGAGTTTAATCAAATTGATCCCTAACAATTCCGCTTTGATGCAATTCATCCGCTTTCAGTTTTCTGGTCGCGTTATGAATACCTTTCCTGTAGTTTCGGATAATTATGATCTTAACTTGTTTTGTGGAATATTTAGACTTGTAAAAAATAACTTTAATCGTTATCGGGAAGTACTTCGTTAGTTTCTTTCTAACAATACTTAACAAAAGACCTCAGGTGCTTTCCCAGACTCCATAAAGTTTTCATCGAAATGTTAAGTACCCATTAGTTGTTATTACTTCCATAGATTATTTTTATTACTGAAGTTACGTAACTCTGATACACTACCGTGTGAACGCGTTCATAATTAAGCGGTACGTTTCGGCAACTGAGTTATCGAAGGTTAGGGGGGCGCAGGTGACGCCATATTGTCTGTTAGCTAATGTGTACACGTACATTAGATACAAGTTGTAATACGGAACTGACATATAAATAATATTTTTTTATCTGACAATGTAATTTTTCTATAATTATTATAAATAAATGAGCATGAGTATGTATAGTTTACAAATAAAATATATATTGCGATAATTGCAGTACAATTTTAAATTCAGAATTTCGTTTCCTTCTGTAAGGTCAAGATGATTGAAACTATCGAGTATTTGACCAGCATTGGAATTTACCTTTAAAATAAGTACGCCAAAATACAATAAAAAGTCTCATTTGATGCAATTTATAACGTAATACTATAAATGCAAGTTTGGACGTTTAGATGTTTGGATGTTTGTTAGGCACTCAATCACGGAAAAAGGCTCAACGGATTATGATAAAACATGATATACAAGGAGTCTGGATTAACATATTGGATATTTTTTATGTCGAAAATTATACCTTCAAGGGATAAAATAGGGAGTGGATATTTACACGTAAAAGAGGTACCACTGATCGGCACGTTTGTATATGACACGTAGGTAATTTAGCTAATAATTTATTTTGTAATTTACATTTAACATTTTAATATTAGGTACTAATTTGGTTAGAGGCAGGAATCGCCTGACAAGTATGAGCTTGCATGGATTATTAAGATTCAAAAACTATATCCACATAGACATGAGTATCGTGCATCAATTTTTCTCAATAGTTGACAGTTACTTACTACCTTTGTTTCAACGATAGCTTATTGAATGTGCAGGTGAGGATCTGGGCTCTAATTCTATTAAAATAAAATCCAAGAGTCAATTAAACACTTAGTTTCCTCGGTACCTGTACCTACCAACTTTTGGAACTACGTCGAGCACTTGGAATAAATGCATTTAAAATCGGATTCTACAAGCTACAATTTTGTGATGTTAACCCGTTTGTACGTATTTCAAAACATATAGCTATATATTGTTACATTTTCCGTTGGTAATGCCATTGGACATTAAATTACATCACGTAGAATGGAATTGAACGTATCATCATCAGATAATCAACCATTCAGATGCAAAAACGTAAAAATACTACTTAATCCTGTTCACGTTAACCCTATGAATCCACTGACACATTCCGCATTACGCTACCTTTCCCGAAGGTAGGCACTCTACGCGATAAATGGGGGAGATTTAAATCGTTTAATGCTGATTCCGAGCTATGCAAGGAAAAACCTTTCCAGAAATTCTCATTTTCTTGATACATATATACTGATTAAGTCGGGAGCCGGCTGAGTTTTAATCCTTAAATTCGAATAATATAATAAAATATGTAAACTCTACTTTTTGCCCGCGAACTCGTTAATCTCTTAAGAGGACGCTTTTTAATTCCTGCAGGGCAGGCATAATCTTATTTATTCCAATCATGTGTAAATTATAATATTTTTCATGTGTGAATCTTGAGACATAATATTTTTTTTCTATTCTGGGACTCAAACTATAGCACCGGTTTAAGCTAGAAAAGGTAACAGACTGACATGCAAACTTAAAATAATACCTATAATTATGTATCATATTACCTACATAGTATATATAAACACATTATACAGTAGAGGCAACAGTAAGTTTGTCTCTTTTGAACTCTTCATTGAAATAAAATCTGAAGTGACAATAATGCATATACTTTTGACAAAGTTCTCTGTTTAAAAGAAAAAACTGTATAAATAAATTTATGCGGGAGTATGATGAAGGTCACGTGTGTGTACAAATCGTGACAATTATTATTCAACATGTTTAAATATTCCTTGTAAACTCATAAAAAATGGACCTAATGTATAATGAAAATAACTTTCCTTAAATAATTTAATACGAAAAAGGCTCAGTAATAAATTTACGATATTATTACCATTTCAAATTCGAAAAAATAAAATTTATATCATGAGATGCATGCGACCGAAACGATTACAATTAGATTTTATTGTTCGAAGCAATGTGTTCAAAGAATTAAAACATAAATTGCTGGAGCACCTCCTGTCCTTCACCAGTTTCTACTTCTCATTGCCACTCTAGAATGCCGACAACGTATTGTCTGGTAAATTGTTAAAACAAGATCATTTATGTCATTCGCTTCTAGTAAGTAACCAAGCGTAATCTGCTTTGTCAATGTTAATTTACATTCAGCCTTTGACTTCTAACAACAGTAAAAAGGAAATTACCCTGAAATTTAACCCGGAACTCTCCCAGGGTTAAAATTCAAGATTATTTCCTTTTCGAAATTATAGCTCAAGATTTCGGCAACGACACTACAAAAGGATACTTAACCCATAAAATATCTGAGTTACTAGCTTAATAGGTTGTTTTTTTATAAATGACTGAACAGCGATTGGCTTTAGTCTCGCCTGATGGAAAGCGATCACAAGACCTAAGATGTATCTCGCTGGTTCAGTATAGCCTTTCGCTGAACCAGCCTTGAAGAGGCTTGGATTATAATTAGCCGAAAATACAGAAGACGGGAGCAACTGGTAGTAACTTAGTAAATATCAGAGGACAATTTTACACAAATTGAACGAATCTCATAGCACTCTCAATAAGGCTTGTGTTGTGGGTACGAGACTACGATATATTTAATAGACATTAATACATAAATAACTACATAGAAAAGATACACGACTCAGAAATAAATATGCATGCTCATCATCCTCCTAGCGTTATCCCAGTAAAGTTGCATACTGAAGGATGCTCGGAGTCTGTACCTACTAATCCCAAGATTTAGCGTAAGCAATAGCTTTTACGGAAGCGACTGCCATCTGATTTTTCAACTGCGGGGAAACCAGACAATAAAGTCTGGCCCCTATTTCACCAAGCTGACATACCTATGTATGTATTTGACATTATGTAGGCTGACAAATCGACAATATTCATGTGAAAACTGTTTCACCAACTACAATTGTAATGTTTTTTGACAATTGTCGCACTTGTCAGCTTTGGTAAATAAAATAGGGGCCTGGAATTAGGCTTGTCAAGTGAGAAGAATTTGACTGTTAGAAGTTCTCAAGCCGCCCGAAGACCTCTAACTTGGCTTAACGACTGTTATCATAGACAGCAACCGGGATCAACGGCTTAGCGTGCCTTCCAAAGCACGGGAACGATCAGTTTAATAACCACTCAAAGCGGTCACCCATTGAAGAACTGATGACCTCGGCCGACGTTGCTTAACGTCGCATACCGCACGCGGTACGCGGGCGTCGCTGGGCCACGAGCTAAACAAATATTCATGCTGGTTATACAAATATTTGCCTTGACCGGGATTCGAACTCAGTAAATTAAGAGGATGCCTCGACTCGGTCAGCCACGCCCCCCGTGAAAGAGACACGCTTATGTCTTTCGCGCATGACAAAATGGGATGCAACACTCTTAGGGAATTTCTTTTTTAGACAAATCTTGATAAATATCTGACTGTGTGCAGTTCTATTAAATTTTTTCTTGACAGAGTTTAATTGAGGTAAAATAACATCATTTTAACTTAATTGTGTCGTTTAATAATGCATTGTTTTAGTGGAATTAGTAAAAAAACGAAAATAAAGACTCAACTTTGGATTTGCTTTCTATTGAGAAAATTTTAAGTAATCATGTTTCGGCTATTGTCAGATATACAGTCATATAGTCAAAAATTATATATCTGAAAATCAATCCTTATTGTTTTCTCGTCTGGGCAGAACAGCGTTTCAAAGAACGCGATATTTCTCTTTGCTCGGCCTTAACCCCAGTAAAATAACCGCAATAAGGCCGGGTTTTATAAAGAACCATTAAACCAAATGTTAGATCAAATTTCAGTAACTCAGTACATTTTTTGACTAAAAAAACCGACATAAGATATAACGGATCTTTATAAAACCGAGCTTAAATGGGAATATCTTCCTGATGGAGTACATTTTCCAAAATAGCGGCGGTTCTACCTACCTAGGGACTTTTCGAAAGCGAAAACATGACCAGCAATGGACATACATTCGTACCAAATTTCATCAAAGTTACCAACATTTCGAGGTTTCCTTTCTCCAATGGGTTATTTTCTATTTCTGATCGAGTAAAACAAAATTTTGTGGTAGGTGTTCATATACATTAATTTCGTTAAAATTAATTTAAATCTTTTAAATTTTATTACACCATTTTTTGAACGAAGAGAAGGAAACTTATGTATAAATTCTCAAGTTTGGCTGCACAAAAACGAGCGAGATGGCAATTCCACTGTGCGCTACCTATCTCTTACATACTTACTCGTTTTCACAGATCTATAGGAAACCCGTATATTTAATTATTAGTTGGGAAGTTTCAAGGATCTAACTGTTACTGTTACGACTCTGGAGGCCATTGTTTAATTTGGCGAGCAAACATTGGACGGGGAAGTTCGAAGGATAGAATTTGTTTGACTTGAACAACTAAGTTTTTGATAAGTGCAACCGTTCCTTAGTTTGCCTTTTAATTTAACAGTTCTTTAGTAACAACTGTTTCTGATTAGTGTTGGTCACTCAAGTACTCTAAAAAGTTTAAATGAACTCAAAGTTTCAATTATTGACTAGAGTCTAAAAACTAAGTCGAGCCTTAGAAACGAAGACTCAAATGACTAATTCTGTCCGTGGTTTGTTTAACAGACACTATCAGGGTTATTTTGATTAAGAGTCCATATCAGTTAAAAATTGTCATCTATTTAGACGATTTTCTGATTGAACTGACAAGTATGTTTAATTTTTTTCAGTGTTACTATTTAGAACAGGACTATAGCAACCTAATGTCATAAATTAAATGTATTTTTTGGATGTTTCATTAAGAAATATCGTTTCAAACATCACTCCAAATCGGCCATTTTCAAGCTAAAGACTGTGTTTTTCTGCTTAAATTCTAATACACACAATAAAATCAAAAAATGGCTATGTTACTATCTAAAACTTTAATAGAATCATCCTATCCTTTAATCACTTATTGGTGTTATCAATACTTTTGTCATAATTTGAAATCAAAACATTTTAAAACTTATAAGTTATTCCTCCTCAAGTCCTCTTAAGACTTAACTTTCAGTGAAATAAAGGCATTTTACTGATTAAAGTATAATATCTACAGAAACTGTGTTGAGTTTAAAATATGTATGCAACTCCGGAATGCTAATTAGGGGCGGGGATATCCTCATGACGTGATGAGGTATACTGTATGCAGCAACATCACCGTTTATTTTATCATGCTCGGAAGACATGAGGACAAGAGGTTGTTGCATTTTTAAATAATAGTGTTCTATTAAAAATTGCTTTTTCTAAATTTTGGCCCAGATAATACTTTTTTTATATCTTGAACTTTTAGAAATTCACTTCGAATTAACAAAAAAAAAATATTATCACTACTTTTCAAAAGTGAGATAACCGTCGCAAAAAATCGTTCCTTATATCTTCCGCACATAAGAGAACGAGATGCAACACTTCGGAAATGTCTTAAATTCGATGAAAGCTACATAGTGCTTATAATAAGCAACTGATCGAAATTCCGTCTTATCCAAACCTAAAACTATTAATTACCTATATAATGTTAAAAATATATAATTTCATCTTGGGTGATCAACTATCAACTTTAAGGTTTTTGTTTACAATCGGATTTTCATCAAATGTCTGGATGAATTATGGTAAGATATCAAACTAAATAGATAGGTACGTTAAATGTTAAGAAAAATTTCTTATCTTAAATACGAAAAATGGACAGATGTCTTCACACTCTATGTAGGTGTGTGCTTCAACTCACATAATTTTTGTCGTCGTATCATTCGAAGTCGGAAAATGCTCCATAATAATCATATTTCATAAATGGTTGTATTGCTAACTATCATAATTCCTAACCATTCGAACTCATAACGTCAATAGTCATACAGTTTTAATATCCTAATATTTATCTACATAACTTTGTAAATCATAAGTATTATTTATCCGTATTGTCTAAATTCATAATGTTAATTATCAAAATTTCTTTCATACTACAATTTCTTTTCATATTTTTTTAAATTATAAGTATTTTAATCGTTTTATTTTTTTTTAAAGACGGACGTGGATATGTTAGAAGGTTATTTTTTTTATAAAAACCCAGGCAGGCTTTAGAAATGAGTTAAAAAAGTGCATTACGGAAACCACTCTACTTAAATGAGTACTAAAACAGTGGTCTACTCACTCCCTCCACAAGGGAAAAAACCAACAGCATAAATAACCAGCCGTTAACACTCGAAGTCACCTTTCGGACAAATGAAAAAAGTGATAATAGTGGAATTGAAGTTTATGCCAAACGTCTGCTGAGTAGCTGACAATATGACATTGTACGGTCATAGGTGATTAGGTTAGAGTTCACTTACTAATTAGGAATTGAGATACTTTCTTAGTAATGATATTATTACTAGCAAAATTATGAAATACGCCCTTCATGACGGAAACCGTTATGAAAAACAAAATTAGGAATTAAGATACTTTCTTAGTAATTACATTATTACTAGCAAAATTATGAAATTTGTCCTTTATCAAGAGAATTGTTATGAGAAACAAAATTATGACTTCAAACATGTTATTGTTAGTGAAATTATAAATACAAAATGTATGACAACTAGCTGTTATGAATTCGATTGTTAGTAATAGAAATTTATGAACAAAAAAGTATGAGTACGAATTTTATGAAGAGTGATAATTAGGAGTACGAATTGGTAGTATAACAGAAAATAGGACGATGAATTTTATGTGACCCAATAGTCCTCTTCAAATGAAATAGTAGAAAACTGTAATAGGCAACCAACAAGTCAACGAGTGAGTGAAAGAGTGAACGAATGTAAACACTTCCGGGGGTTAATTAATTGAGACGATTCGCGAGCCTGGCTGAAACGCTTCGCGTCGAAACTTACAAAGCTCACAGAACTTACAGTCGGGGTCGTATTCATGACGTTTTAATGACAACTAGAGGTCACATGACATTTCGCATTCGTATTTGGCTTTAATGCACCTAATTAGTTCACTTTCACGCAGCTGTCGTGGCAAAACGAGAGCGAAAACATATTGAAATCGATTTAGAATACGAAAAAAGTATATTAAGACTTGCAATAACACATTTTCTGCATCTACAACCTAAAATTGCTAACATTGGCACTAAAATTGATTTTATGTATAGCGCCTACCCCTTTTGAGAATACAGGTGTAAGTCTATGTATGTTTAACAGATTTTATTGTTTTAAAACAGTGCGCATATCATATTACTGCCCAATTGAAGTCTCAAGTACGGCGATCAGAAAGGAGTAGGAGAATTAAAACGTAGCGAAAAGTAAGGAGACGATGAAAATGATTGACCTGGACTGGACTGATTGATTCGGCGTATTAAAATTATATTGGTATGGAACTCTTAACTTAAAACGGCGGAAACGTTGCAGGTCGGTACCATCGCTAACACAGTTAACTGACCATTCATGTACTTTATGCGCATTGTAATAAGGTTCAAGAATGGTTAGTTAACTGTGTTGGCGTGACTTTAAACCCGGCCATACCGTTAAGAATTAGTGGCCACCTCGCAGCACAACATGCTGCTAAGTCGCATCATACGAGACTCAACAATTCCTGTCTCACTCACACTGTAGGAATAAGAAATAGGAGGGTAATTTTCTCTCGTCACAGTGGCAATCGCGCTAGTCCCGCAATAAAGGGCATTTGTACTTGGGAAGCCAATCCGTACGGTGATCGGCTTTGTCGATGTTTTTGAAACATACAGGTACTACTCATATATGAAGAGTTTAAAAGTCTTTATTGTAATGAAATAACAGATTTTGACCTCTTTATTTACGCAGTTAGTTTTGATACTGACTGTAGGGGAAATTACGAGTAGGCATACTCGTGATATCAAATGAAATCACCGCCGGGCGGGGTGTTTTGCAAATAAACTGCCGTTTGAGAGAGCTCTAGTACGTAGTTACAGTCCCAATCGATTCGGCTTAGACAGTTAAATCCTAGTAGGTAGTTGTATCATATCTCACGGAGACCTAAGCATGTTAGGTACTTAAGTATTGAGTGTGACTAAGAGATGCAGGATCCAGTTCGGTTTATGTCTTTCGCATTCCAACCGCATTTGAATACGTTTCATCGGGTGTCACATCATGAGGTGCAAATTTTTCATTTTCCGTATGTTTCATTTCCAGTTAATGAAAAGAAAAGACTTACAGGTAATGGCAAGGCTTATCTCACGTTTTGCAAAAAAAAAGATATAGAACATAAAACTCAGGCGAAATGAATCATTTGCGAAAAAATTTAACGCCATATTAGTAGACACTCATATATTATTAGACGTTATCGCTCATGATAGTGATGATCGAATGGGACAGATTTAAAAGTATACCGATACCGCCAATCATCTTGTACGTATGGTAATAACTCTAATAATGTCCCAAGCAATACAGTTATGTTGAATAAAGTTTGAGTTAACGTCTATCCGAAAAGGAGATAGTGGGACGACCTTGATACATTTTGTATAGATTGGCCGGAGCTGACGGCACACGACCGAGACGAACGGCGAAACCGTGGTGAGGGCTTTGCCCAGCAGTGGGACACTATATGCTCTATATAGGCTATGAAAAAAAGTCTATTCAGTTGTTATTTAAGCTATGCTAGTTATGCATGCTTTAGAATATATAAAAGCGATATAAAGTCTGGGCAAGAGCTTATACTTTACTTAATATAGGTATGCTCTATATAGGCTATGATAAAAAAACGTCTATTTAGTTGTTATTTCAACTACGCTAGTTATGCATGCTTTAGTATATATAAAAATATAAAAGCGATATGAAGTCTGGGCAAGAGTTTATACTTTTCTTAATATAAAAGAGGTATTAAAGACCGAAAGAGAATATTATTCAGAATTTGACTATTTTAATGGCCTTTACTCACACATAATGGAGGTTATAACTGTATTTGCGAACTGTTATTACTCAAACTTTATTAAACATGACTGTGTTTCTTGTGGAAGTTGTATAAAATGAGTTTTTCTCCCTTTCTCAGGTTTCCAAGCTCTGTAGAGCTCTTAAATAACGCGAGTCGGGCGTTTCCGGCATAAATTTGTGTCGTTTCCGGTCTCTGCTTCTATTCCTGCGGGCACTCACTAATATTTTAGCCTGACATCACATCCGGAGTTTACGTAAATGTGAATGTTACTTACGCAGGGCACTCGAATTTTTTCTGAGCATTTTCCTAATACACTTTATTCTAGATTTCTGGAACGCAACCATTAAATTTTGATTTGAATGTTTTTTATAGTATTTTACTTCTCCAGTCTTGTACAGTCACCACCACTAATATTTGCAATACAAAGCGTGCATAAATATCTGAGACGATTCTGTGCAGGGCGGTTAGGATGTGTCAGATATTATTGCCACCTTTGTTTTGGCAGATATTAATGCTGGTCGATGTACAGCCGTTTTATTACTGAAATGCTGAAATATAACTACTCTTTTTAACTTAGGTGCCCTGTATAATCTTAAAAATGCTTAACTCATTTTATTTCCGAAACCCGCAAGTTCCTTTTCAACATATTTAAATCCCTTTTGCCCGGAGACGGCTCGTTTTTCAGCTGTAACTTGCAGTGTAAGTTACAGAAAACTAGCGAACAGTTAACGACTTTGAAATTTTTTTGATAAAACTTTCCACCAACTGCTATAATGCTTGCTAGCATTACACTACTTCACTTTAACACTATATAAAGTAAACGTCCGAAGTGTTTTTACACCTTTATTTCTAACAGTTGATGTCCATTATCTATTCTACACCTCAATTTTTATGAATCAATACAGCAATGTATTATTTCTCCGGCATTCCTAGGGACCTTGTACATAATACACCCACTTATACCTGGGAAATTACATTAGATATATCATTGTGTAATAAATAAAACTATAAAAGCTATTTCAGACGTATTTTTCGCGATTAAACTTAGTAAGGTTCCATTCAAAAAAGTTGAAATTAGTTTTTAAACTTCCAACTCATCCCTTCTACCATCCCACTCCCACAAACTTTACGAAATTGGTAGCGATCGTTAATCACAGATGTGACGTTGGGTCATGTTTCCCTCCGTGATTAAGGCGTGAAAGCTTTCGTAAAAGATAAGATAAGATGCGGTCGGGATGTGCTTTGGAGAGTTTAATTAGAAACACTATATCTCCGTTTCCTTGTGAGTTTTATCGAGCTTTTTGATGTAGTTAGTGCCGCTTCACAAATAAATGTTCATTTTGTTGTTCTATACAATATTATAGATATGGCTCGTGCCCGATTCGACATTCAAAATGTGACACATCCTCGGGGTGTCACAGGGATATCCTTATATTTATGTCCCTGTTTTCATGACCAGAATAGCACAGGCATTCAAGAAAATCATTATCGTAGGGACGTCCCCTTCTTTCATTAACAACACTAGAATCGGAGCTGATGTCAGGCTTAACGAGCGAGAAATCGATCCCTAGTGATGGATGTCATAAATTATCATTCAACACTGTAAGTACGCTGACAACTGACACTCAACACTGACGATTACTCTGACATTTCACATTATGGTCGTGACATGTAACATGCCCGTAAGCTCTTTGATTAGGGTTTGAGTCCACTCGTTTATTTGGCATAAGAACGCCTAAGAGCAAGCGAGAGAGAAATTGGACCCGATTCCTGTAATAAATATGCTTAGGTACATATATATCGGCAATGTTAGTGTAAGTATAATGTTTGATATGTTGGATAGATTAACCTTTTAGGTACATGAAATCTGCATTCTGCATGCATAGGTACCTATTCTAATTTACCTATTTTACGCATATAAATTGCGAAATTGCAAATATTCGTACTTCCATTTTTTCTTTCGATTGCATATTATTGACATTTTAAGAATAATATTTTTGCTGTATGGTATTAGCAATCTGTAAACATAAATTTAATATCAGTTAGAAAACAATGAAAATTCATCTGAGCAATCAACGCTTCATCATCCGATGAAAATTCCACTTTGTGTAAATTCGGTGTCAGCTTGAAAGGCACATCTAAAATGTCATTCAACGCTGTCGGCCCCGGTTGAAACAATTTACTTCCGCGGATAAAGCAAAGTGGAGAAAATTACAGAATAACATTGTTCCGGCCCAGCAAAGCAAATACACACCGTTGCTAAGCAAATATCTCTGTCAAGAACATTATGCCTTGTCACTTTACATTCCGATCTTGTGTGAATAACATGAATTTTTAATTAAATCGTCAAAATATAATTTGGAGTTTTATCTGAAGCTCCCTTATGTCAATACAAGACAAACATTCATTTCTACAATTTTCTATGAATCGAAATTATGTTTTTGTCAGAAACTCAGGGTTTTCCAGTTCAAAAACATGTAGTAGCTCCAATAGTATGCTCCTAGGTTACAGTTATAACAGATGTACGACATGTTTTAGCAATAAATTAAACTAAATATTATTTATAACATATTTCAATAAACTTTCGTGAGTCATGTTAAAACAATATTTCACTAAACGGTTAAAACTCCCTTATGAATTGTCACTCTGGGCGATAGTTTCGAACTATTCAGGAGTTCTTCTGCAGGATGAGTTGACGAAGAACAACGACTCTCGAAGGGTTGAAACAATTAGTTTAGTTTTAGTAGATTCACGGCTCACCTGATTTCTTAATAGGCGATGTTACAAGCTCCTAATCGAATCCTGACCAAGAGCGTAACCTAACTACGCGTTTTTAGGGTTTCTGTACCAAAATGGTAAAAAAGGAAGCCTTATGGTTTCACTTTGTCTGTCTCTCTGTCTGTCTGTCACATCCCTAAATATCTCAAGAACTACTTATGCTATCAATTTGAAATTTGGAACAGTTATAAAGAAGGCTAACTTAAAAACATAGAACATCACTTTTTTTAAGATTTTTTTTTTATTTTCTGTAAAAAATGACAGAGAATAGACCGTGGTTCAAAATTTGAAAGTCTAGTGACTACCTATGTCAAGTGTGGTGTCTGTCATATGAAAGGGCTTGAGTTGCACATTCGTAAACATTTTTTTTTACGCTGAGTCATTTTTGTTTTATGAGGGAAAATGTAAAAAAAATACCGCCCCCCCCTCTTATCTCCGAAGTTTAGCAAGGAGAAAATATGAAATTATTGCATAACATTGAAATCAATATACATTTTGCAGAAAAAATATAACTATATCTCTATCTAGTTTTTCTTTTTTTTATCATCAAAAAACATTTCTATACTAAGTTTGTAATTTAATCACCTTTGCATGTATTTTTGTTTTATAAATTCCTACAAGATTATGCTGAAAGTACCTTCTTTCAAATAAAAAAAAAATTGAAATCGGTTAACGTGATAACGAATTATCCTTGAAAAACCACCATACACACTAAGTTATTCAGTCGCTCAAATTTGTATCAAAAGTCGCCGATAGATGGCGCTGTACCCATGGCGTTCAATTTCTACACCATGCTTTTGAGATTTTCCTGAATTAATAAATAGGGTTGGAACCGGTCCACATCTGTGTACGGAACTCTCGGTGCGCGAGTCCGACTCGCACTTGACCGGTTTTTATTTATGCATGTTACGAGTACTATTTTATTACTGACTGAAAAACAAACTTTTTTCTAATACTCTAAAATAGTTGCAAGAAATACTGCTTATCCTGATTTATCACTCCGTGTAGGTCTACACCGTAAGATTATCTGACAGTATTATGACACAGATTAACGGTCCTGTTTTTTCCTTGTGTGTTATGTAGAAACCTCAAGCATATGAAATATTTAGTGCAAATCCGTTTGCTGGTCGTTTATTAGTAGCACTTACTTTGTGTCAAGGGATTTTGGATAGACGTTGAGTTGTTAGTTTAAAAAAAAATTACACAGAATAATAAAAAGTGCTTATGAAGGTCCTGGCATCTGGCTTGCACGCACTCGCCGCATAGCGCGTGCTGTTAAGTTCTTAGTGCGTTCTGGTTAAGGACACCTCAGAGGTGTGCAAGAGCTGAGTTTAATGTAAGCGGTAAGAGGAACAGGCCACTTATTGAAAAAAATGTTTGAAGTAACTATCAAAAGCGACAAAAGAAAATAATTTATGATAGCGTAATTGCAAGTCACTTAGAACTAGTGTATGGATATATGAAATAACACTTCTCATTTATACTAATGTACGTTCGAAAAGCTACTAATCTGTTGATCGCATTCAATACGTTTCCTTAAACTTTCGGAATTCTATTAACATTAACAAAAGTACGAATATGTGGCAATTATAATTAAGCGAACTAACAAAAGATCGCACAAACACGGTCGACCATTCATGTTTTAGATTAATTAAACTCTCTTACAGTCAGCATAATTTAAACATGTATACATTCAAACTCAAAGCTATTCATTATTCAATTTAGGCATGTTATAGGCACGACGTCTATGAATGTGAATAAACTACCATCTGTTCGGAAAATAAACCTCTGCCTCGAGGAGAACTGGCATAAAATTACAATTTTACAATGCTACAGTAGAAAATATATTACAGCACATTGTTTAGAAATATGGTGGAAAATTCGGAGTATCAATTATACTGCGCTTCATAATGTACGCCCCGCATGATTTCCGCCAAACTTAAGTTGAGTTTCTCGTCCTTGGAGGTGCTTTCTGGCACTCTATATATACCGTTTGAATTGCAACTGACAATTTTAATGAACGTGAAAGAGAGCGACCACAATTCGTTTGGGAGTGGCACAGATCTTAATTCATGTCTACGCTGACAGCGCCGTTGTAATTATGACTAGAAGATATTAAATATATCACCGAGAATACTGGAGTCACAAGGTGTTTATTTTTATTCGAGCTTCAGCGATCCTGTGGCGTAAACAGTGCCTAACTAAATCTTGCTGCATAATTAAGTTTCCTTAATTATTTAACCTTAGGCCACGATTAACAAAATCACGTAAAAATAGAAAACTTAACCTACTGTAGTTATAGTTTACTATGAGCAAGTACAGAGTGACGGACAGAAATTCATTATACTTTTTTCTCTCTCACTCGTTCTACGAATCAATTTGTTAGGATTTTAGCTTTGAATCTTTACAAAGCCTAAACGAGTTTTTGAATAGTCTCTGCATTTATGATGTCGTTAAATACTAGACTTACTTGCATTAAAAGTTATTAACTTGATTTATTTCTGCTAGACACAATTCCATTGACGAAAGAAATCATTCCTAAGTTGAACAAACTAAATTATATTTCTTTGTATACCTTTATTATTATTATTATTTAACTATTCAGTAAAAGCATTTATTATCAGTGACTTAGAGACCATATACATCTCTAACAATCTTAATTTTGACGCTCAGATACCTTGTACATCTCTGGGATATTATATTAATTTCATTATACTCCTTGTTTAATCTTGAGACCTTATACATCTCTAACTTTACTGATGTTGTAATATTTGTAATAGATAACTTTGCAAGTTTATCTTCACTGTATGACATTAATTTTGTTATAATTGTAAACTCGAAATTGTTATTCTTTCTTGATCTATAAATTAATATTTTGACATGAAAAATGTATTATTTATAGTCAGACTTCCTTAAATTGTAAATTAATATTTTGACATGTAAAAGTGCCCTTGTGGCCTATTTACAAAATAAATGTACGTGAACACATGCCGTCTGAAGTTAAAATTCGAAATAGAATCACATTTTCAACTTCAGCTTCAAATTTCAAGTTTTAATTAAAATATATTGCCTCATTTTGAATTTCATATTCCTTGCTCGGAGAAGGACAAATAGGAAAAGGTAGGGAAAACGGAATGTACAAATCTTTCACCGGCTGGGCATGGCAAAGGCATAAAGCGGCCATCAGTATGAGTCTCAAATGACCCTTGCCTATGCAAGCATTACCAGTAAAATAATTAAGTGCATAAGTAAGAGATCGATCTCACACTTGAGACCGAGGCGTGATTGATTATGTAACGTTTTCGAGCGTGCATAAGGTAGATCTATCTATATGTCATTTTACATACTAAAAATATTATGAAACTGAAATTAGCTGTTACTGAAACTGAAACCGAGATATCGCCAAATCTTGATATTTAAATAGAAAATATAGATAACAAGAAAACATAATCTAATATTGATAAAAACAACACGACATTAACCAGAGCCCGAAAAGCCGCCGGTATCTCGTCTAAATCTCAACTTATGATGCCCCCATACAATTTAATATAGCTAAATAAGGCCTGCCTACCCTTCCGAGATTGTGGTCATTTGTTACTGAAGTTTTATTTTTATTAAGGTCGGCCCTTTTTGATATATTTGCGGGTTCAAGCTGTGGCTCCGTGGCCTTGAAGTTTAGGGAAGCTGCGGAAAATACAAATATTATTTATTTTATTGAATGGAATTAGTGAGAACGAAGTAAACAATACGAATTGATCATCTACCTTAGGCAACTGCTTCAGTTATTATTGTAACAAGTGCAGCTTGATTGTATGTATTTTTAACATCGCCTTGGGTAACAAAGACAACATGGATAAAATGCAGGTATAAATGATAGTTTATTTATGTCATAACTATTATATTTTCAATAATTTAATTAATCTAATAAATAGATATATCTCTGGGCAAACAGCAAATGCCCTAAGTCATTACTAACATTTTTCAATACTTCCATCGAGAGTCAACCAAAACCACAAAACTAAGCCGCTGTGTTTTTATTGCACGTAACGCACCACTTAAAAAAAACTTTTAATTGCCTTAATGGACCTTGTTATTGTAAAGGTTTCAGTCTGCAGAAATTCCGGTTTTCCCGAATTAAATAACGATCGTTTATTTCGGGAAATTGAAATTGGATAAATTTTGATCTGTAACGCTCAGAAAATTTTAATAAATTATTTATGGGTATAATTAACTAAGTAATGCTATTAGGATATTATCTCAAATAAATGTATGAACAATAGAGAATATGCATAATTTTTTTTCAAGACGCCATTAGAACCAGTTTTTAGAGAGGAACAGATGTGTAATCGCTGGGTGCGAAGTAGGAGATGGGGGAACCACGAATCGATCGCAGCGTGCACCGTGGCCAAAAAGGAACTTTCGGCAGACCAACAGTCAGATTTTATAAGCGAAATATACGTATTCGCGCATTTTAAGTGAAATAAATAAACATGAGTCATGAAACCTGCTGCATAGTTATCTGTAAGAACAATGGCAGAAACAGTGATCACAAATTCTATAAATTTACACAAGCAAGTTGGAAACAAGATGTAACAGAATGCAGCTAGCTGTTTCTGTCACTTTCTTATTAAAATAATTTACCAAGAGATGGTGGGTAGAATTCACCTTTATAACTTTGAGTCATTTATTAAGTAATTATAAGTATTTAGAGGTCTTGGCGGAGACACTACCGTGCATCTTACGTAAATTTTAGATGATTCTTTGTCTTGGCTAATTAGACATTATATCAAGTAGAATGTTTAGAGTAAAGGAATAAAATAAATATTCCTGAGAGCCTGTAATAATGCCAGCTTAATATATTAAATTATTTAAGAAAAAGGAATCCTAAAATATCAATAAATCTAACAATAATAACTACAACCCATTTTCTTTTGCCGCGTTGCTTTTGATGCGCGCTGCGTTTTTGTTTTACGTTTACCGCACGTCCAACTAATATAAAACACTCAACATTCAAAATTCAACCTTATGAATGAAAGTATAAAGTAGGTTCAAGATAGGGTCGTTGCGATCTTCTGTTATTTTACGTTTGTCAACTAATATAAAACACTCAACATTCAAAATTCAACCATATGAATGAAAGCCTAAAGTAGGTTCAAGATAGGGTCGTTGCGACCTTCTGTTATGTAAAGGGCCGGCCGGTCAGTAGGTAGGTACACTGTCACCGTTGTCACGGTTGTCGCAGTTATCGCACTTATCGCGCTTGTCACACTTATCGCACTTCTCGCAATTGTCGCCACTGTCGCATTTATCGTACTTATCGCATTTGTCGCAGTTATGAGGGTATAAAAGAACATGCGGGGCGGTAGGGACGGTTACTTAGATTTCGTCACTCAGACTGTCAAGGTCTCTGGCTTGCTCAGTAAAAACTCTTGGTGGGTGAATTTATTGTCATAAGAGTGGTTCGTCATTATGAGGGATTTTCTCCCCATCATGAGGGATCACTTTTTGGCATTATAACTAGTAAAATTAGTGGGGTTTTTGTATATTTTCAATAAGTTTAAAAGCCAGAACTTTGTCCAGGTTTACAGTATACCTGAGGGGTCATTCCCGCCTAACTGGTGTCAATGGGCATGATTCAGAGTCTTAGTAGTTATCAGGTCTGAAGGTGGCCTGACGTCTCTTTTTTACCAACACAGGAGACGATCTATCCTTCACGTTCTCACAATGTCCAGCTGGCAACGTAAACGAGGCTGCCATAGTTTGGGTCAGCATAGAGGGTGCTCCTCGCTCGTTGAAATTGTGCAGTATTTGGAGAACGGTCTTGTTAAATATATTTATATATTTCTATTATATACACAATAGGGCGTCCTACTCTTGCCTCCATGCCCTCGGGCGCAAGGGGGGGGACAACCTACACAGGCTGATAGTATTGCAATCCTCAGTTTAGCCGACTGAACTCTTTAGAGCTTAGTTAGGGAATACGCATTCTCAGAAACTAGATCTGGTAAGGGATTTTAGTTTCTAGTTTAGATCTCCTGGGGATAATGTTAGATTTAACTTCATACACTGAATTAGGGGTAACAGGTTTGGAATTTAAGGGTTGATTTTATCCAGGTAATTGAAAATTCGGATATTAAGGGCGTTCTAGAAGTCAAGGGTTTAACTTTTAGAATGGTTCACGTGGTTGAATAGCTATCGAGCACTTTGGGTTATGTAGTGGCTACTAGGTATAATCTAGGTATCTGGGTTTCGATTATCAGGTTAATTCACGTGGATAGGAGGCTTATCAAGCGGTTGGGTCATACAACGTACTAGGTATAGTCTAGATGATGGGTAGAAGTTTTAGCAAGGTATAATTTTATTTGTAATCAATAGGATAGCAGGACTTCCCAGAAATATGGGATTGTTCTGGTTTAGTGGCAGGCTGAGCGGTCCACTACTCTTATGCCCAAAGATAAGGCCTTGCAGTATTTCACCTTATCTTTCAGCGCGAATTCTGAAGTACTAGTAGACTCAATTGCTATAATTATATGGTAATCTTTTTCTAAAACAAATTTTAAGCCCGAGAGCTACAAAGGGTTGTTTGCTCGTTGCGTCCTGGGACAATGCGGATGAATAAACTCGGCATAGTTCTCCATAATATTATTAATTTGTCATTTTGACATTTGTCTTACACTCCGAATAGTGTTAAAAATATTGGAGGGGGCTTGTCCAGTCAGGGTCGAGAGCCACTGGTTTCTGTTTAATAACAGAGAGAGATAGCAATCTCTCGGGCGGATGGAGGGGCCCGACCTTATACCAATAACAAAATTATTCATAATCCCTACAAACCTGCAAAATGATCCTAATATGATAGGGTTAGCACATCTCTGTATACCAGGTTCGAAACATACGTACGTTCGACTTGACATACCTACTTAGGCTAAATATCATTACAACTTATTTAAACCCAATTTAAATCCCATTAATTTATCTCAACAAAATCCTAGAACTAAAGAATGTCGATTTTAAAGTTTGTCGTGAGGAGATTTAGTACCATCATCATTAATATTATTATAAGATTAAGGAGCAAAAATGTAGGTAAAATGCATTAGGGTAGCTGTTGTGAAGGTTGGAGAATTTTAGTAGAAATGGTAGAAAAGTTGCACTTGGTAGAAAAAAGTAGTAGATTTAGTAGAACAAAATTAGGCACAGCAAGGTTTCTAGGTAGTTGGGGAGTCCAAGGTCTGACAAGCATTCACATTAAAGAGCATGGATTTCTACGGTACACAACATTACAGGGTCCTACCACTGACGATTCACATTGGCCAAAATAAGTACACAACTAGGTTTAATTTATTTAAATCAATCTCTTCTCTTTATCTTTATTTTAAGGGGCGTTTATTACAATTTGGCTAAGCCGTGACCTAGGATAAGTTAGCCTCTTGTTGGCTACAATTTGTTGACGTGTAAGATGGAGTGTGATCTTGTCGGGTTCTTGGACTTCTCCTCTCTTCTCATTATTTTCGCTACGAACTTTCATCGTATAAATCAGCTAGGAACGTCATCTGAAAAAAAAAATGCATCAATAATTACTATCTTTATAAATAACTAACATAAAATATACTCTAGTTATTCTAGAAATGTAAAATAATAGATTATTTAGAAATAAGTTCTCGTGTAGTAGGAGTATATATATTATAAGGGAATTATTATCATATTCTACAGGAATAAGAAAAATATGAACAATTCAATTAAGGATCTCAAGGAACATGAAATGAATAATCTGGGATTGAATTTATTACTTTAGGGGTAGTTAGACATACGTAAGCAAGAATAATAAAATGAAAACCGGGATCAAATTTAACAATCTGGGGGTAGACAGAGTAAGCAGTATCGAATCGAATTCATTGGCACTATGCGCATCACTAAGTCGCAGTGTTAGAACATCAAATCACCATCAAATAGGTAGGCTGGGTGCTTGGTTACCACCTCCATACATTCATAAAAAACAAGAAACACTCGTCACTAGGTTTCAGTGATAGAACATCATCATCAGATTGACTGTGTACTTGTTTACCACCTCCATACATGCATACATCCATAAATAACAAGAAACACGCGTCACTAGGTTTCAGTGATAGAACATCATCATCAGATTGACTGTGTACTTGTTTACCACCTCCATACATGCATACATTCATAAAAAAACAAGAAACACGTGTCACTAGGTTTCATTAATAGAACATCATCATCAGATTGACTGTGTGCTTGTTTACCACCTCCATACATGCATACATTCATAAAAAACAAGAAACACGCGTCACTAGGTTTCAGTAATACAACATCATCATCAGATTGACTGTGTGCTTGTTTACCACCTCCATACATGCATACATTCATAAAAAACAAGAAACACGCGTCACTAGGTTTCAGTAATAGAACATCACCATCAGATAGGCTGTGTGCTTGTTTACCACCTCCATACATGTATACATCTATAAACAAGAAACGCGCGTCCCTAGGCTACAGTGCCATTAGGCATTGGTGCCTTCTGAAGGGTGTGACGATAACATCACCGAAACAGAGGCTGTGTGCTTGTTTGTCACCATTAGCGATCAATTCGCAAACACGAACGTCCATAGGCTACAGGAATAAATCAACATCAAGCAAGTATGTAGTTACCACCATAGGGCTTTACACCTAGATAACTAGGGCATCGTCACATCTTGAATACTGCATACAGTAGACTGTATTGAAGACTAGAACAAATATTTAAAATATAATTACCTGAAGAACTGTACAGCGATATAGCGATTTTCGCAGCAGTAGTACATGAAGTTAATATGTATTAATGTGTCATGAACACAAGTTGCCGGGCAAAGCAGTAGAAATGAAGTTCTAAGTTCGCTCATCCTTGATTTACGGGAGCAGTAGTTTCACATTATAGCAGCAATCTGTAAAAGAAAACATAACAGTTAAGAAAATACTACCAAAAGAGGTATCAAACAGCTGATACCCTATGAACATTTCTAAGGAAAGTTCTATATATACACTACATCACTAAGATACATGAAGTAGGAACAATTCAGATAGGAAACAGGAATCATTTTCAATAGCCAATAGTCTCAATTTTAATGATGATGATAGTGATGAGCCCAACAATTAAGGGCTATTCTCTAATTATCTTGTAGGAGTAAAAGACAACAGGAGTTGAATATTATTAAATATGAAGGTTCTCCGAGGAAGAACCATGGAATTCAGAAATCATAGAAATGGTTTCTGAGCATGTCAAGTTGTATTTAATGGATTCAGATTAAAATAGACATAAGAGTTACTTACTTGAGAGGTTAGCGATGAGCTTAAATGAATAAGGAATCATGTGATGACATTGGATACTGGGGCACATTTCTTCACAATTAAGTAATAGGTAGCAGCTATATTATACTTCATTACTTAGATGGTCCTGAAAAGGAATTAAGAGAAAATAATAATTGAGAATGTAGTAATATTTCGAGCCAGAACAATTAAGGAGAAGCGATGAATTTCCGAACGAAGTCAGTCATTGCAACAATAACTTGCATAGTACTTTAGTATTACATACAGTCTACAACAGATGTAAAGCGTTTAGAATATATAAAAAAAAATGGTATAATTTCATTTGTTTGACATCATGATGTTATATACAACAGGGGAATATCAAGTGAAACATGGATATATCTATTCCATTCCAACATGCTACTCGCTCACATAAAAGGACTTATGAATGGATTTTTGATGACGATTGATGAAATCATTGCATGCTGAAAGTTTATAAATTACCATTTGTCCCCGAACTATTAACAACGAGAAAATAGCAGATGTTAATTATTAATTAAAATACCACTAATGCGTCATGTAGGTTTCCTCCATAATTATTGAGAGTGGATGGTGCGGGGAGAAAAACAATGCAGGGAATACAAATGTATAGCAGCAGTCATTCGGCGAAAACTCACCGTTGATTGTTGAGATATTTGAGGTTAAGCAGGCGAGGTGCGAAGCCATCACAGAAGTGCGAGAAGCAGTTTGCGAGAGCTTTTCTGAGCCAGTTTATTCGGTGAAGGCGTAAGATTCGATATGATGCACACCAAAGTAGCAAATATCATGGATTGAGCACTCATTTAATAGGTTGCATATTGCGTGCGCGCACTCGCATCATTCTTGAGTTTTGCCCCTTTTATTAGGCATTTCACAGTAGGAACGGTAGTCACAAGCAAACTGCACATAACATGAGTCTAAACACTGTCTAAAAATCACATCGCACAGAAAATTGGCTGAATTACATAAACGAGCAAAGCAAACAGAGGGGCTACCGCAAGCCGCGGACGGGGTTTGCCCTCTCTGTCTCACTTATATGCAAACTTGCAGGTGCGACGGAGAGGGAGGGTTTCGTTTGCTGTCGCGGTAGCGCTCCAGACATGTTGATTATGTTGCGCCATTTTGAAAATGAATGAAAGAAAAACCAGTGTTGCCAGTTGTCAATTAGTTATCGACGCCTATGCGATTTAAATTTAATTAAAAACGAGGCAAATTGTCGCGTGGGATGGAATTATATAAATAAACGTCCTAAGCTGTGCATATATTATTTGGATAATTTACGCGAAAGGAAGTAACAAATATAATTAAAAAGGGTAAATAATTATCTTGTATTATATAGTGTCCTCTAGCGGCAAATAAGAAGATTCCAGATAATGATCAAGTATTGGAGTTAGAAGCAGACAAAACCGGTCAATTAAGAGGTTTGACTATTTATCGATACAGGCCGCGAATCCCAGGGATGGGTAGATGTCCAGATTATGATCAAGTATTGGAGTTAGAAGCAGACAAAACCGGTCAATTAAGAGGTTTGACTATTTATCGATACAGGCCGCGAATCCCAGGGATGGGTAGATGTCCAGATTATGATCAAGTATTGGAGTTAGAAGCAGACAAAACCGGTCAATTAGGAGGTTTGACTATTTATCGATACAGGCCGCGAATCCCAGGGATGGGTAGATGTCCAGATTATGATCAAGTATTGGAGTTAGAAGCAGACAAAACCGGTCAATTAAGAGGTTTGACTATTTATCGATACAGGCCGCGAATCCCAGGGATGGGTAGATGTCCAGATTATGATCAAGTATTGGAGTTAGAAGCAGACAAAACCGGTCAATTAAGAGGTTTGACTATTTATCGATACAAGCCGCGAATCCCAGGGATGGGTAGATGTCCAGATTATGATCAAGTATTGGAGTTAGAAGCAAACAAAACCGGTCAATTAAGAGGTTTGACTATTTATCGATACAGGCCGCGAATCCCAGGGATGGGTAGATGTCCAGATTATGATCAAGTATTGGAGTTAGAAGCAGACAAAACCGGTCAATTAAGAGGTTTGACTATTTATCGATAGAGGCCGCGAATCCCAGGGATGGGTAGATGACGCGTTAACCCGTCATCTACGAAGACATAACTAAAATTGAGGAATGAGAGGGATATTGGTTTATGAATCTAGCTAAACCTTGGATGCGAAATATTGAAACATTGTTGTTTCACGCGACTTAAAACTGTTTATATTTGTTGTTGATACCCGATTCTAGGAGGTACGCAAAGACAGTACATTGTGTGTAAGATCATATTATGGTAATATAGTAAATAAGTGAGTTATTCCTAGGAAACTGATGCCATAATGATGTGGAGTAGAAATAATGTTAATGCAATTGTTAAAGTACACTGGAATGCATTTATAAGATGTCGTATTCGAATAGTAAGAAATAAGTATGTAAAGTATCTAACGCTAGATGTCGTGACCAGTAATAATTTTCGGAACTAATTAAATACAGTTTTAGTAATTATGGGATGTCAGCGTTTTCCATAAGGATATAAATTAGTACGTTCTTATGACAACATTGGTTTGTTACCTACTAGAATTAAAGAGGATTCGTGACTCACTAGAAGACTCAGTTGGATATTTAATTTTGGAACAAGTAATGCAATTTAGCTCAATGTAGGTATCCTCAGTCACTTCAATGAATGAATGTAGGTATTTTCGTTGCAATAAAGGAGATTAAAGGATCTAGAATCAGGTTCATTCCTTTTGAATAACAGGGCTCGTGTGAGAAGTAAAGATACATGCAGTGAAATTTTATTCAATAAAAAAAATGCAGTTCTGAAAAACATGTCAATATGTGGATTTGGCATTTAGGGAATACTAGTACGAGGCACACTCGTATATAATAATCATAGAAAACTACACAAGAAAGTGAAAACAAAATGCTGAAACATCATTTCATGAACAAATTATTTTTATTGTAATGATTCAATAGTTTTATTCTAAAGGGCTTTGTAAATCATAGTTAATATGGTATATATTTCTAGGAGTGCAGGTAAATGTTTCAGTCAGAGTAGTCAGAAGTTGATTTTTACCGATGCCAGTCACTTTTCCGGTATGAAGTCCACTGTAACATACAAAAGTATAAGATTAATTGGCGTAACAAGTATATTTTAAATGAAAATAAGTATCTCATTATGGAGGGTGAGTTACTGGTAGTAGTGTAATTTTTCAAATGGTCAGTATGACTAACAAAATCAAATGATTTGTAATCAAGCAATACACTTGAGAAACAAACTATGTTGGTGTGCTAGATATACAGGCAGGTGGAGAAATTTAAGCTTAAAGTGAGATCATATAGTCTTAACAGTTAATAGGTAGTAAGTATGTAAGAAGATATAGTATGGGCATTGAGTACTTAGGTACGGATACTATATTAATTTTTTTTGTTGGCCAATTTTTTGTTTAATCGGGTCTTATTTTATTTTTGTCTTGATAAAAGTGATTGAAATAGAGATTATGGTTCTTAGTATAATACAATGTGGTTACTGGATGTTCAAATATTATGATAATTTTCATTGAACTATTGTGAGATGTAAAACCGAATAACAATTTATGGCTTAACTACGATAACTAAGGGACACCTTCATGACAACTTACATGAGTTTTAGTAGATATATTGATTTGACCCTGTAGCCTTGCTTGATATTCATTGACAGAGGTCTGTTTTCGGATTTATGATTAGTTGTTTTGTCGCCAGGGAGAGTAGGTGACTCGTCAGTTTCAGGATAATAACCACTGGAAAGAAATAAATAAAAGGGGATTGATTATGGTATGTCGGTGTTAGCAGGGAGCTCGGATTGTGATGGGTTATGCAGGCTTAGTACTTACGTTTGGGTCCAAAATCCAGATTAGTGGTATCGTTTCCTTTGGTTTTCAGTCAGGACAGAGTACACCGCAGTTTACGTTAATTAATCCATGTTGTCTGAAAATATATTCGAGTCGTGATATAGGTTTGTGTCATGATTCTGCCACGTAACAATCATATATGATATATAATACTCACTTGATATATATTCATTTATTCTTTGGCCACTTAATCGAGTGAAAGCTCGTTGTTGTATATTTCGTAAACGTAGACTATTAATGAAATACAGAAATTACAGAAGACATACATTTTGATTCATGGAGGTTTGACAGCTGTGTGTACGATGACACTTGACGTATCAATGACAGCCACTTTTTGCTTGGGCGTTTTGTTACTTGGTTTAGAATCATAAATAAACGATGCGATTTTGAGCGTAAATGTAAGATTTCGGACGATATGTTAGACACAGTGGTTAAGGCAGAACATTTCATTATTACTGGGTAAATTATCCCAGAACGTGACGAATAGGAATAAGATATTAAGCTGGTGTTTATAGGTTGAGGGATTTTCAGAAAAAAAAAAATATATATTTACCTATTCTAAAATTCAAATTAATTGTTTTGAACAAGATTATGTAACTTTAGATTTACTTAATCATAAAAATTGAATAGTTAGTGAAGGGTACAATAATATCTAAGAGTTATTTAAGCGGGGGGTAGGGGTGTAAGTTGATTGATTGTCTTTCGGAAAGGTAGTCCGATTTTAATATAATTTCATACGACAATTTCGTGGGAATTCTATGATTTACTTATCTATAAATTCACACGTGTCATTAAGCATAAAAAGCGTTTAACTTGAAAAGAGCAATATTTATGTTGTGGTTGTGCTTACGGAGTTTTGTTTCATTGGTGGAAACTGTATGTTAGAGATTAGAAATAAAGAACTGGTATGAGATAGTATGAAGATGAAGGAAGTATCGCCTTGAAAATACGTGTGATAAGGAGGCTATGAACGGAGAGTGGGAGGTATGAATGAGTTTCTTCCAATCAAACGGGATTTACAGTGCAACCTAAATTTGTTGGTAATTGGTCCCTTCAAAAGAAATCACCATGTGTTACCACAGTAATAGGTGTTAGGTTAAAGTCATGATTTGACAAGGTCCTTTGAGACTTACTGTGTTGGCACTGACTCTACACGAGCTAATATGGCTATTGCAATGGGTATACACACCTCACTTTGGGTAGGATAACCGATACCGATAAAAATGAATTCACATTGTCGTATAGTTACAAGTAATTAACATTATTATATACATTGTTCTGATTCTGATGGTACATTAAAAAATTGTGTTCAAAATTGAATTGCCTTGTGTAAACGCGGGCATGCATATATACTGAGCAGTAAGGAACTGACAATACTTATACATTTTTGATACATAATATAATTACGTTTATTTATGTTAATTAGATTAACAACTAGATTGCAGAGATTGCAACTAGATGCACTACGATCTTGGTACGATTTAACACTTAATATTTTGTTTAACGGATCAAAAATCATCTGACGATAATAAATATTTAAAAGGACGGTTATCCTGTTCAAGTGATACATACGCCAGTGGAGGTAGGCTGGGGTGAGTTGGTAACGGGGAGTGGATTGAACTTTGATTCTGGTGATTGAACGCTTTAGTACTTACACCAAAGGCTTGTCTGTTATTGTATGGGGCGATTATGCGAGATTTGTCTATAGGGAGGGCAATGTTCCCTAGAAACGCCGTCTGAGCAATGTAGACAATGTTTCGGGATAAATCTGCATAGTTGGGTCACTAGGGCCGACCAGATTCACAACCTGGTATCTCTGGCAAGGCTGACATGCTTGAGGAAAGGTTGTCATGAGCCTTTGTTGGGGTTTAATGGTTCGCTCTCCCTTGCCGGGTCACGTTTGCCTCTTATCCTTTGGTCTAAACACTCACTACACTAAAATTCACTTTCGTGGAGGGATTGACATATCAATAAATTGAAACTTTTCAAGTTTAAAACATCAACAAATGTTTAAGGTTATATCAGTTAAAAATTGAGTAACTGTCGTTACTGTATTGAGGTTGAAGATGACTTTTACAGACAAGATCTGAAAGATCTCATCTTCCAAACTCATCAGGGGTAGCTTGTAACAGAATGCAGCTAGCTGTTTCTGTCACTTTCTTATTAAAATAATTTACCAAGAGATGGTGGGTAGAATTCACCTTTATAACTTTGAGTCATTTATTAAGTAATTATAAGTATTTAGAGGTCTTGGCGGAGACACTACCGTGCATCTTACGTAAATTTTAGATGATTCTTTGTCTTGGCTAATTAGACATTATATCAAGTAGAATGTTTAGAGTAAAGGAATAAAATAAATATTCCTGAGAGCCTGTAATAATGCCAGCTTAATATATTAAATTATTTAAGAAAAAGGAATCCTAAAATATCAATAAATCTAACAATAATAACTACAACCCATTTTCTTTTGCCGCGTTGCTTTTGATGCGCGCTGCGTTTTTGTTTTACGTTTACCGCACGTCCAACTAATATAAAACACTCAACATTCAAAATTCAACCTTATGAATGAAAGTATAAAGTAGGTTCAAGATAGGGTCGTTGCGATCTTCTGTTATTTTACGTTTGTCAACTAATATAAAACACTCAACATTCAAAATTCAACCATATGAATGAAAGCCTAAAGTAGGTTCAAGATAGGGTCGTTGCGACCTTCTGTTATGTAAAGGGCCGGCCGGTCAGTAGGTAGGTACACTGTCACCGTTGTCACGGTTGTCGCAGTTATCGCACTTATCGCGCTTGTCACACTTATCGCACTTCTCGCAATTGTCGCCACTGTCGCATTTATCGTACTTATCGCATTTGTCGCAGTTATGAGGGTATAAAAGAACATGCGGGGCGGTAGGGACGGTTACTTAGATTTCGTCACTCAGACTGTCAAGGTCTCTGGCTTGCTCAGTAAAAACTCTTGGTGGGTGAATTTATTGTCATAAGAGTGGTTCGTCATTATGAGGGATTTTCTCCCCATCATGAGGGATCACTTTTTGGCATTATAACTAGTAAAATTAGTGGGGTTTTTGTATATTTTCAATAAGTTTAAAAGCCAGAACTTTGTCCAGGTTTACAGTATACCTGAGGGGTCATTCCCGCCTAACTGGTGTCAATGGGCATGATTCAGAGTCTTAGTAGTTATCAGGTCTGAAGGTGGCCTGACGTCTCTTTTTTACCAACACAGGAGACGATCTATCCTTCACGTTCTCACAATGTCCAGCTGGCAACGTAAACGAGGCTGCCATAGTTTGGGTCAGCATAGAGGGTGCTCCTCGCTCGTTGAAATTGTGCAGTATTTGGAGAACGGTCTTGTTAAATATATTTATATATTTCTATTATATACACAATAGGGCGTCCTACTCTTGCCTCCATGCCCTCGGGCGCAAGGGGGGGGACAACCTACACAGGCTGATAGTATTGCAATCCTCAGTTTAGCCGACTGAACTCTTTAGAGCTTAGTTAGGGAATACGCATTCTCAGAAACTAGATCTGGTAAGGGATTTTAGTTTCTAGTTTAGATCTCCTGGGGATAATGTTAGATTTAACTTCATACACTGAATTAGGGGTAACAGGTTTGGAATTTAAGGGTTGATTTTATCCAGGTAATTGAAAATTCGGATATTAAGGGCGTTCTAGAAGTCAAGGGTTTAACTTTTAGAATGGTTCACGTGGTTGAATAGCTATCGAGCACTTTGGGTTATGTAGTGGCTACTAGGTATAATCTAGGTATCTGGGTTTCGATTATCAGGTTAATTCACGTGGATAGGAGGCTTATCAAGCGGTTGGGTCATACAACGTACTAGGTATAGTCTAGATGATGGGTAGAAGTTTTAGCAAGGTATAATTTTATTTGTAATCAATAGGATAGCAGGACTTCCCAGAAATATGGGATTGTTCTGGTTTAGTGGCAGGCTGAGCGGTCCACTACTCTTATGCCCAAAGATAAGGCCTTGCAGTATTTCACCTTATCTTTCAGCGCGAATTCTGAAGTACTAGTAGACTCAATTGCTATAATTATATGGTAATCTTTTTCTAAAACAAATTTTAAGCCCGAGAGCTACAAAGGGTTGTTTGCTCGTTGCGTCCTGGGACAATGCGGATGAATAAACTCGGCATAGTTCTCCATAATATTATTAATTTGTCATTTTGACATTTGTCTTACACTCCGAATAGTGTTAAAAATATTGGAGGGGGCTTGTCCAGTCAGGGTCGAGAGCCACTGGTTTCTGTTTAATAACAGAGAGAGATAGCAATCTCTCGGGCGGATGGAGGGGCCCGACCTTATACCAATAACAAAATTATTCATAATCCCTACAAACCTGCAAAATGATCCTAATATGATAGGGTTAGCACATCTCTGTATACCAGGTTCGAAACATACGTACGTTCGACTTGACATACCTACTTAGGCTAAATATCATTACAACTTATTTAAACCCAATTTAAATCCCATTAATTTATCTCAACAAAATCCTAGAACTAAAGAATGTCGATTTTAAAGTTTGTCGTGAGGAGATTTAGTACCATCATCATTAATATTATTATAAGATTAAGGAGCAAAAATGTAGGTAAAATGCATTAGGGTAGCTGTTGTGAAGGTTGGAGAATTTTAGTAGAAATGGTAGAAAAGTTGCACTTGGTAGAAAAAAGTAGTAGATTTAGTAGAACAAAATTAGGCACAGCAAGGTTTCTAGGTAGTTGGGGAGTCCAAGGTCTGACAAGCATTCACATTAAAGAGCATGGATTTCTACGGTACACAACATTACAGGGTCCTACCACTGACGATTCACATTGGCCAAAATAAGTACACAACTAGGTTTAATTTATTTAAATCAATCTCTTCTCTTTATCTTTATTTTAAGGGGCGTTTATTACAAAGAGCAACGAATGAAATGGACAATCGCTGTCAAAAGGAAAAAAGTAAGTAAGCTAACCTATAAAGCAACATTTTCAATATCATATTTTGTATGTTTTAAGAACTTAGCACGTGACAATTTTATACTGTGCTGTTGTGATAAAAAAACTAGTACCTAAGCCAAATCTCGGGATTAGGTAGTGGACAACTATATTTAGGATGCAACTGTACTGGAATAACATTAGGTCGAGGAGGATAAAAAAAAATCCTCGCTCTAGCGAGTTGAAAAGATTTGTGTTATGGGTTGCAAAGCTATTTTACGTTTCGTGTGTTGCAACACTAGCTAGGCTCAGGATTCTATTTTTGAACCACTCGCTTCGCTCATGATTCTATTTTCAAACCACTCGCTTCGCTCGCGGTTCAACCATAGAATCCATTCGCTGGCTCGTAGTTAAATCCTAGAATCCATTCGCTAGCTCGTGTTTCAATTCCATACTCGCGGTTAAAATACAACTTTGCACCCTTGTATAACAAATAACTATTATTTATTTCTTTAATTACCACTCGTGAAGTCAGCAACGAGAAAGTTCTTATGTACTCTGAAATTTATTGATTGTGTCATTTTAGACGGGAAATAAAAAGGAATATATATGCAAATTACGATATTTCATTGAAATTATTTCTTTGTTTGACTTACTCTTCGTAATGACCGCCGGCCATTTGACATTTCAAAGTCCGCCGTAATTATAACCGCTAGTTGGCGCTGTCAACGCGCATCCAGCGAATATGGAACAAGTAAAATTAGAACATAAAATACTAAAAAATTATATAATTTTTTCGAAAATTCAAATGTCCTATCTTTTAAATATTTTGAGCTAATTTATTTGTTAATTTACTATTTTTTGACATAATTTGTTGGTTTACTATTCATATAGTGACATCTTATTATTATTCATTCCGCATGCATATTCTCTATTATTTACCGAGACTTTATTTAATTATTGTATATACCCTACTTTAAACTCTACAATAGATATATTATACACAGTTCAACACTGATTTATTTAATGCTGTTTTTATCGTTGTTTTGGGGAGTTTTCAGCGGTAGATACAGTCAGCTGTCAAGTGGCTGTCAGGATAAACCCGCAGGCTAATCACGTAACTTTATGTACTAACGGTAGATAGATTTTACTGTCAATTTTCGACCGTTCGAACGCCTGTCAAAAATTCGCACCAGGTAACTTTATGTACTAACGTTAGAAACACCGTTTCGTACCGTACCGTTCACAAGGTGAATGAGATTCGACGTTCTGTTATTGCAAAGGTGATCCAATGAACGAATGGTTGTTCCTTCCAATGTTTTGCACAAATTTACTATCATAATAACCCAATTCAAAGCACTTTATCTAAAATTAAGGAAAAATGTGATCTTGATAAATGAACACGAGTTATTATATTTAAATCACAAATACTAAACATGCAACCGATAAACACAAAACGCATTATTACAGAGAGAGTATGACAGAAAGACAAATGTAAATGTGACGATGTAAAACCTTTGTAATATTTTAAATTATTTTCTTTTAATTAGTCTTTAAATAATATCGGTACAAATAAATATATCAATTTATATTGTATCATTTAATAATATTTATTTTAAAGAACTAAATGCCATCTAGTATCGAATAGGAGAACTTGTTGACAGTTAATTCACTTGCATTCCATAATATTGACATCTAGTATGCAGTAGGAGAACTATCAGGCAGTAAAATAATGTTGGCTATATACCGAAGCCTAGACACGCACCGAATTATAAAATGAAAAGTGTGGTGAAATTGCATTATCATAACAATATTATTATTGCAATAATCTTATATCGGTATAGTCTTTCAAATCAGTCCAAAAAGGTTCAAATTTTAAGAATTGTAGGCATAACCTGCCTATTTTAGTTAACCGTTTAATCGCCATGGGTCATGTACGGCAGTGATCCCTACAAACAAACTCATTTTCCATAAGAGATTGTATATGCACTTTAGTGTAAAGCACGAAGGTCACTTTGACAACGTACGTGACACCACACCACACCACACCACCAGGTAAGCAGGTAACACCTATAGGCGTTTTTGTCATATCAAGAGGGTTAATCTACCTACGTCCTAAAACAGAAATGAAACGAGCATTTATATTTCCCAAATTTAATACATAATAGCTCTGGACGTTCCTTGAATATCCACAATAGACAGAATGTTCTCTATAATTCAATCGGATCCGACATCAGTGTACACTAAGTAGGTACATGAAGGCAAAGGCGTCCACTATCGGCACGGCACGGCAAAGGGCTCCTCAGCCTCACACATTAGACTAGCGGGATAGACAATGCATGCCAAAGGTGTGCTTGGGAATGCCGAGGAATGCTCGGCATGCCTAATGAGGCCTGGGCATGCTTAAGGATGGATGCGCATGCCTAAGGACGTCTCGGCAACCCCGGCAATCCTAACCACATCTTGGCGTGCCCGAGGAGGAATCCCTTGGCGTGCCAATGCCGTGCCAATAATGGGTGCCGGGCCTAAGGATTTGACAAACTTCTGACAAATTGAAGGTCACACTGTAGGCTTGCCTAATTATTGCTTCATGACTTTACTTCGTAATGGTCCATAATGATAAACTAAAAATCATTCTTTGCCCGTGGCCCTACACCGTTAGTCCTAATAATTGTACCACAGGTAATTTTCTTTGTCCTTGGTTCTATCAGTCTGACCATAGACACCTAGCATCCTCTTCTCCAATATGTTTGACTGTCTGTTTAACCAGCTGAACATATTGTATAACTTTCCTTCAATTTTTAAAAAGTAGTCGAGCAACTTGTTACCAAAAAATGCAATAAGTTCAATTACAGTATTATGACGTTAAATAAAATGAACTATTCTTACGATACATTTCAAAACAATAGAGGAAAGTTGTCCAATATGTTCAACTGGTTAAACAGACAGTTTAGTATATTGGAGCAGAGGCCTAGCATTACCCGTATTCCATATATCTCTACCACTACATTTACCCTGGTAGCTTACCGTTAGATTTCCCTCCTTCCACTTGGTGCCCAAGCCTATGATTCCATGGAATTGCAACGTACTGTTTTTGTCGCTATGCTCCCATGGTATCATTAGATGTATTTTGATGCCGTTTGGCTGCCATAACATCCATTGATAACTAAATATTTTTCCGTCATGCTTCCATGCAACTGCCCTGTGGGATCCAGCAGTGGTACTTTTCCTCGTCTCTCCCAAGCCACTGCCCAACGGGATCCAGGGATAACGTTATTCCTCCTGGTTCCCATACCGCCGATTTTCCCTCTTGGCTCCCATACTGCTGCTGTTTGGGACCCAGGAATTTGTTTTCCTTCTGGCTCCCATACCGCCCACCAGGGTAGGCATAGGTGGCTGCATGCCAGATATACAATAGCTTCGACTACTCCTACTACCGATATCTTTATATGAAAGTAAGGGAATGAATATATTCCTGGGTGAAATTGAGCTGTGGCGTGGCTTGGGAGTGGGAGCCAAGATATCTGGGATACCAGTATGCAATAAGTTCCATCCTATCCTTACCTGTGATTTCTAACATCTCCCCCGGAGGGTCGCTACAAATGAAACTACTGACGTCCACCTACATCTGTTAAGGGTGGTGGTTATAAAAGTAGTACGTTTGACGACCATCCTTAAAAAGAGGTGTAGGCACGACGACGAGCGAAGCTAGGAGGAGTGTTGGTAAAACTGTGCGACCCGACAAGTTGCAAATAAAATGGTCGTTAGAAAAGACTGTTCGGTTCAGGTGCTTCGCCGGCCGCTGCCGCGGCACGGTCGCTTTGCTTGTAATGTCGCAGTTGTACCAACACTTTTTCTAGCTGCGCTCGTTGGCACACTGGCAAACAAGCCTATTACCCGAGGTCCCACCAACATGTCCCCCTTGTGGATCCACGGGTATTTTTTTTGACCCGTTGTCCTACCGCTCTAAATAGTGTTCTTCAGTGGGCCTACGGGCAATTTATTTTTACCATAGTCCCACTGCACTACGTATTCGACTCTAATGCAGCGAAGCGAGGAGTGTTTAAACAGAACTATGAGCCTACAGAGCCGGCGAAGCGCCAGAACCGAACATTCGTTACAATTGGTTAGGTCAGAAATATTACTTGTGCGCAGTTCTACCAAACAAAATAACTAGTTTTTAATTAATGTTTACCGCTTAATGCAGTGGGACCGTGGTAAAAATAAATTGCCCGCAGACCCACTGGTGAATACTGTTTATAATGGGACGACAACGGGTCAAAAACAATTACCCACCAGGGGGACATGTAGACCCACCTGCGAACACTGTTTCGAACTGTAGGACGACGGGTCAAGAACGACGGTAGGACAACGGATAAAACAAATTACCTGTGGACCCACCAGAAGGCCTTCCTTAACCGTGGCACCATCAGATAGTACCATTGATGGTTCTATGGTTCTTTTTTTGCTATGGTAGCATTAATGGTACAAGCGAAGTATTTTATTGCCGTGGTATCTGGTATAATTGATGGTAATACGGTAAAATAAATGTTTACTAGTACCATTGCGTTGCAATTATAATGGTCAATGATTAGCCAGTCAGTGACAAAACTAATGAACTATGACCTGCAATCGTTCAAAAACAACAAGTTCAATTGAATCTTATAATAGAAAATGAAATAAATTATGAATGGAGCTTTAGCCAGCACAAAATTACAAGAGGCTGAAAATGGCCTGAATGGCTTCGAGAAATGGATGGTAATAGCCGTGATTTTGTATTGCTCGACTTGGCTAAATAATAATATATGCCGTTATTAAAATAAGATCTTTAAATTATATGTAACCATTATCTACATGACTGTTAATTAATTACCAAATTGTCTACTATCCAGTACCACGGGTAACAAAAAATAATATTAGCCGTAGTACCATTGTTGTTACAATCTGATGGTACCACGGTTAAGGAATGGTTAGTGGGACCACGGGTAATAGCCAAATAATATCCCTACTGGTAGAGAAGAAAGTAAACTGTCCACATTTCTCTAACAGACGGGATGTGTCGGTAGAGACATATGGAATAAGGGTAAAGAACGACTATTTTCGGTAAGAAATACGTCGGATCCTTCATACCTTTAAAAGTATTTAAATCCTTTTTTATTAGGGATCTTTCTATAATAATAAACCAACACATAAATAGCATTTATTACTACCTAAATAAGCAAGTACCAAAAATAACGGGTACACTTTGTATCGATTTTTCTATGGAGAAAGTATATACCCATTACTATTGCTCTTGAATGTATTAAGTATCGTTACGTTCTGGGTCTGCCGCGATGATTTGAACGTTGCGAGGAAGACCGTAGCAAGTCATAATTTGTAGTAGTAAACCTTCTGCTTGCAGTTTTCAAGCATTCCTGAAAAAAAAAACATGATCTGTAGAAGTTGCTTTGTAAACTGAATTGTACCTATTCATATACATCATTTTACAATCCGAAATTGTTATAACAGTAATATGTAAACTGACATAAGTATAAGGTACGAAGAGCTACTCAATAGAATAGAGTTAGTAGTTATTTACTGAAATTGCGAGGCATCTGGTTCACGTAACGGGTGACCGAAGACCTGGCGACTTCCTCGCAGAACGTATCAGCATTGCGATATAGCGAGGAAATACCGCAAGCATCCTCGGTACGCCTCCCTCAAGGGCCTGTTTTAGATTGAAGATAGTTTTAATATTATTTCATATATTGTTGTTATGTATTACACTATGTATAGAAACTAGTGCCTACGCCAACTCTTAGGATTAGGTAGCGGACCCCGGGCATCCTTTAGGATGCAACTGTACCGGAATAACGCTAGGATGATGATGATGATGATTGTTGTTACGTATTCTTGTATGTATTTTCTTGTCACTGAATTATAAGAATACTACTACATGACGACCTCGAGCGGTAAGTTCTAGTGTGGGAAGGCCACAAGCCAGATGGTCGGACGACATCAAGGCATATGTCCAGAAGTGGATGCAAATATGCTGCAAGAGAGAGAGAGAGAGATGCGACAAATCCTGTTAAACATGTCTTCTTGCCGTCAGCCATAGGCAGGTCATAAGCTTCAAAACACTTGATGATTGAGTACTACTTTCTTTCTAAGCTCAAGGCACAATTTACTCTCATTCTGCAGGCTTCTGAATAATATACATATAGATATCAATATCAATATATTATAGCTTAACCTTTAGCTGACGTTGTTCTCTTGCAAACTTCTATCGTATTTCAGAGCTAAAAAAATTATTATGTTAGTCATATCCCGTAATATTATACGTTTAGATCTGTACCTAATCCACGTAGCATATTATAGAATTACTTGTCTGTAACACTCAAACATATGATTTTATTTTAATTTTTGTTAAACATTTAAACTTTAATATTAAAATATATATAGTCAAATTTTGTTAAAATCTTTTGGAACCATATGATAAAACACAAATCAGTTCATCACCCGAGCTAGTGTAGCCGAGCGGTGAGACACTTCACTTTCAATCTTAAACTATATGATATTTCGTTTAATATGTAACAATGGCGCTTCAGTGAAGGAAAACATAGTGAGGAAACCGATCAAATCCCAACAGAGTCTAGTTTTCCCTCTGGTTTGTAAGGTCAGATGGAATTCGCTTTAGTAAAACTAGTTCCTAAGCCAACTCTGGGGATTAGGTGTCAAAGTGGACCCCAGGATCCTTAGGGCACAACCGGAAAGATGCTGTGAGGATAATGACCCCCGATTTGTTAAACATTTTGAGCAGCATAATACTGGAGAAATATGCTACTCCTTGGAGAAGCCATAATAATAGTATATAAATATAGCAATAACACATAATTACTAACACATGAGGCGTTGTGCTCCTGGCAACCAAGAATGCCAGAGCTTCAGAGGTGGAGCTGTATTGAGAGCGACGGACGCCATATTTTAGCTGAAAAATAGTTACAATAGTTAGTACTTAGACATACCAAGTATGATATGAACGATACCGCGCAGAAAAGGCGCTTTTATATTTACTTTACCGTGGTCGTACAATGTCAGCACTCTGAATCCTCATAATTATGAGGATATTGGTTGGGCAACACGTTTGTGCGATTCAATACATACTTACTTTCATACCTATTGGTTAAAATAAAGTTTAACAAAAGCAAGGAGAAGAATCTCCTTTTAAGTAATAAATGTACTTGTGTCAGGACTACGCTCGCCCAAAACCCATGTAAGGGGTATCTACAATACATGCATACAAACCTCATGACCTTTTTATTTCAACAAAAATTATAATTATACAAACTCTTCGCATATTCAATATTTTGAGAGAAAATCTCTAATACCATGGACTGCAAGGCGAACAAACCAGTCCATCCAGCTACGTTAAGCTGTCGACTATCGACAGTATGTCAGGACCTATATATTTCGAACACCTCTCACGACGTTCTTCGGATAGCCAGTAGATAAATATTATGACGGAAAAAGTTGAGGGCCAGAGGTCCCGAGGCAGACTACCCGCTAGACGGAATACCCAAATCACTGGTGGTGTCCTGTAACTATATCTGCACGAGGTCATCCATAAGGTGGGTGACAGGAGCCTATGGAGGAGTCTGGTCAGCAAGAATTGGACATTATGTCCTCAGCATTGACGGAACGACCGATGATGATGATGATGATGTGCCGCATCCACGTTGTGCGGAAAACTAACTTACCTAGCAGTCTACTATTAGGCATGGTTTTGGTCCGGCATAATGTGACAATGAAAAGGAACTGTCGATTTTTAAGAACCCTTTTTACATGTTTTTGGTGTTCCTAAGAGAGGCACAAAATTAAAGAAATGTATTTGTACCTTTAGTTGTTCCTTTTCTGAATAACTATGAGAATTTTCGTATTTTAGCGGCGTCGGGACGCCGCTACGGGACTCTCGTTTAATGTATTTTTCTAATATCACATTACTTTTATATAGCGGTTCATAGAATACACTTTCTTACCAAATTTCATAATTATAGTGCTTATAATTTCCGAGTAAATCGACTGTGACATACGGACGGACGGACGGATGGACGGACGGACGGACGGATGTACGGACGGATGGACGGACGCACGGACGGACGGACGCACGGACGGACGGACGGACGGACGGACGAACGGACGAACGGACGGACAGACATGACGAAACTATAAGGGTTCCATTTTAAAAATGTCCTCGATTTACCATATAATATTTTGTGTCAGTTTTGTGACGTGCCATATAAAACTGTATGAGAAATGCGTCACAAAACGGACTCTTTTCGCACTTTGTATAAGAGTTGTTTAATACGGAACTCTAAAAGTTGCGTGTGTTTGGTCCTTCAAGAAAGCAGTGAACCGGTTTTTGTGACTTATTGGCAGCACATGAAATATACCTGAAACGAAAAGCGTCCACAGGCTCTAAAAACAGTTTCCTATCAGAACTAGATAGGTACATACGCTTTATTAAGTATTGTTCATTCCACGACGTAACTCCCCACTCAATAAGCAAGAAATAATTTGGCACTTATGTAGCTCCACTTCACGATGTGGACATCTGTCGATCGAACGGCATGTGACACATTACAGGGCATAGTCGTGGGCACGAGACCACGTGACGGGTGCCCCATGAGGTGGGCTGATCAAATTAAGGCCGCAATAAACTGCCCATTGTACGAAAGTGCAACCATTCTGTCAAGAGTGTAACGACGAAGAAGGAGATATAGCTCCACTGGAAATTACGAGTACTTTTGATGAGGTAACCTCCTTTAAAATTACAATATCCCTATTCTGGTTGTTTTAAACTGTATTTTAGAGATTACTCAATAACAAAACTTACTTGCCTTGAGGTAAGGAGATCTTGTGGACCAGGCAGCAGGGTGGCGGTTAAAGATTTTCAATTTATCCAATTATCATCATAACCATGTGTTGATCAAAGAAATAGTCATCTTTAACACGTTGCCTAAAAATACGCAATTCACAATTGCACTGAAAGAAGAAGTTAGAGCATAGTATGATCATCTTGAAATAGCATCTGAATTATCATGAGCCTAGCTATAGATTATGTATATTATAGTAGCAGTAGAAACTAAGAATACTACATTTTATATTAAGGACATTCCCTATTTGACTCAGTACCATTATCAGTATCACCCACGCTCCATAGTCTCAAAAGTCCGCAATTTATAATACCAAAATACGCATTTACATATCCCTGTCCCTGAATCCTAAACTCAATAATGTGCGGCAACGTGCTTGTGATTGTTTAGGAGTCGATAGCGTCCATAGGCTATGGTGTCTGCTTAACCCACGCCAGCGACTTCTCGAGTGACGAATGCGTATCGGATGACGCAGTGAGTGAAGGCTCCTTACGAGGTGGCCTGATGACCTTAGAGTCAAAAGACCTGGGACGACACGCGACCGATCAGCAAGGCATTTTCCGGGAAAGGCCTATGACCAGCAATGGACGTCTATTCAGCTAATGATAATGAGTTATGCCATGGTGTTATGTTGTAACATGCACACTATTTATTAGTGATATGTAATAAAATTACTTACCCTTGGCGCGTTGTAGCAGATAAAGTCGTTACTTAAGTGAACTACCATAGCCAACTATTCGATACGAGCCATTATGAAAAAATGTTTTTTATACGTGACATTCACCAAATAAGTGTTTAATATTGCTCTGGACTAAATATTACATAATAATTGTAAAATGTATTTATTTTGTTGTACTCATTTTTTCTAAAATGTTGACTGACACGACGTGTCAAATTATTATTTTTAAAAGTTAAAGTAGCTATCCAGCCTCTTAATGCTAGAAGAAGACTACCGGATTTTACCGTTGCTATTGTATGAAACGAAATGGGTTCAACTTAGACATCTAGCGTCAAGTAGAATAAGTTATTGTATATACATTACTAGCTATTTTATTGAGAGGTGATTGAGAGAAACTCAGTCTTTATAAACTATCCATGCACACGTTGGGCAGCACTTGTATTTTACAATAAATATCATATAAAATTATAATCATGACCAATAACGTGATATTAATCTTTTCACACATGGATTACATTATTGCATCTACAACATTACTCGAGATTAATGTATTTTGAGCTCAACTACGCAATCGGTACTGATGAAGTCCCTTGGCTTCTTGTTCTTGCCAAATTCATTGCTCTGCGCTAGCGTTATAGACTGCTTTGGGTGCGATATGTGCCTTGATAGTAATCTATCTACATCCCACAAGGTTTATAGATTTGCCCACGCGTCGCTACTCGTACCGTTTGAATAAAAAAGAGTAAGAGTATTAATGAAACTCCTTCTTCTTTCTATTTGCATAGTTAAAGAAGAATTTAATTTAATGAACATAAGTCGATGCAATAGCATACACACCGTTTCAATATAGTGTATTCATATGTACCTGCTTACACCTAATGAATGACGAAACGTATTATTTACGTATTTAAATAATGTAAACAACAACGAAAAAATACAAAAATATATTAAGAAATAACATCATGTCTTTATACAACTTTCTTCTCTCTTCATGCGAGTAGGATTTTTTCTTGGCAGTAAACCCGCGCGGAATTAAAAACTCACCAGCAACACCGACGGCTTCGCAATCTCGTTGTATCATCTAAAACATTTGACATTTGTGTATTTGACTCTTGTCTTACTTTACCTGCCTACCCGCGCGGATCCGCCGGAGTATTACTCTATTTGCTAGGGAAAGCAAGTAGAGGCGCGGGATATAATATATCTTATGTACATACCGAAGGTTCACATTACATGCTGGTTACAAAGGAAGAAAGAAATAGCATCCCAAGTGGACTTAATAAACTCATGTTTAAAGGATTCGGAGACAGGTAGCTACGGGGCGGTAATTTATGTCGTCCTATTACATTTCATAAATCGACAAGCATACATCGACACGCGGGGCACGTGTATGAAAAAGTACATACTTATAAATTAACACTTCTATATTTCAGCGATGAATAATATGGCACGCTATTTTGCTTGGTTCGTGTTACTTCATAGTTTCCCTCGTTTTATCTTTCACACTCTGCATCTTGCAGCATCGCTTCATCACCAAGAGATGGGGAATCTGGTTTATGTACATCCTGAAAAGAAGCACATAATAATACCAAATATATTAGTAAATACGAATGTGAGCAAATAAATACCACATGACCATGACATTTGTTGTTACTTACTTTTCGTTTTATTTAAAGTGCTTAGGGAATTTTAAACTCGATCGTGTGTTTTAAAGACATTTCAAGGAAATTTGGGGCATTTTCACTAATTAATAAACCCAAATCATGACCAAAATCTTTGTTTAATTCATTGTTATGACATGACAGACACGATGACTGACGATGACTTTGTCACGCAGTAATTGACATATTTATACCGTACAATTTTACCGTCAAAAAGTTACGTGTTTCCAATCATTTGATCAATTTCTCACTTTAGTATGGGATTTCCATTCAATCGTTCATTCAATTATGTACTAGCGTCGGGTACAAAAAACATGACATTAGCTCAGCAATTTATACTTCAAAATTGACATTAAAATCTATCTAACGGTAGTACATAAAGTTACGTGATTACCCCGCCGCTCGTAAATATTTATAAATAAAAAAAATTGGTATCTATTGCATTTTAGGGTGAACCTGACCTTATTTTGTTTCGACATACGAAAGACTTGGTTCATATAATTTTGAGCGGCTTCTCTTCTCAGCTCATTCTGTAAATGACTATACCTACGCAACATAAATTCTAATTTCGAAAATTCCTCTTGCTGACCAGGGCGAAGACGTAAGAAAAAGTGTACTCACCACGGATGGCAATAAAGAAAGCCTCAGATCGCAAATATGTCATGCCTGAGCCGAAGGCAAGGCAAGACATTCGTTGAATTACCGCTCTGGATAAGTAATATATTAATAATAATATAGTAATATATTTTGCCCTATCTACTTATTTCTGGTCAGACGGCATTTAACTTTCTCAGACAGATCACCACCATTTTGTTGCAGTATGTATGAACGTATAGTGTAAGGTATTAGTGTAAGGATTGCTAATTTGAAATGCTAAACCAAACTTAAAATAACACTAAACCCGAGAAGGGCCGTCGTGGGGTATACTTGTATATGATCAGTGTGCTGCACGAGCATGAAAGGGTATCATTAATATTCCTTTATTCCAGAGATAAATTGGCTCAGGATAATTTGTTATGCTTCAGCTTGCGTTTGGGGCTTGACAGATAGCCATTAAGTGATAAAACCCGGACAATAGTTTCATGTACAATCAATCTGTGTAACTATACCTACAGAGCGTAAGTAACATTCGTACCGAAAACCTACATATACTCGTACAGTACTTTTATCTCACAAACGCGGGTGAGCCATGTTTGCGTATTGAGATACACATGCATAATATATTGTCTGTGTGTGCGTCAGCTATGAGTTCACATTGCCTGTATGTTCGTATCTGTCACAATTACAACTATGGCTAATCCGCGCCCATGAGATAAAAGTACTGTACAATGGTGTGACCATTTTCTTCAGCTGAAAGTTTCCTGTATTTCTTTTAATTTTCTTAATCTTATAACATGTTACAGGAAAACAGCATGATGACTCATGTTACAATTTAGAACATAGTGTAGCTATATGGATCGAAAACCTTCAAATTATCACAATAAATAGTAAATTCTTCTTCTTCTTCTTCTTCTATTTAAGAGTTTACTAGTCTTGTCGGTGGAGCAATCGCCAGCCGTTTCTGTCCTCTGCCATCTCCTTTACTCTCTGATATGACATGACCTTAACCGAAGTAGTTTCTTCTTGGCCTTCCTCTTCCTCTCTTTCCCTCAATCTTCCCTTCTATAATGGTCTTAAGGAAAAGGTCATGTCTTAGCAGATGACCCATCATTATTCTTCTTCTATTCTCTATGGTTGTGGGTATTTGTCTCTTTTCTTTTTTTCTTTGCAACATTTGTTCATTGGTTATTTTTTCCGTCCACTTTATGCGTTCCATTCTACGCCAACACCACATCTCAAAAGCTTCTAATATATCCATCTCTCTTTGTGTCAGTATCTACGTTTCACTGCCGTATAAAGCTATACTCCAAATATATGACTTTACAAAACGTTTCCTGGTTTTAACGGAGATTTTTGATTTCAAAATGAACTTTTTCCTGTTGAAAGCTTGTTTGGCCATACCTATTCTTGCAATAATATCTTGACTACATCTGGATTGGCTGTTAATAATGCTTCCTAAATATTTAAAATATTGTACCTCTAAAATTACAGTGTTATTTAGCTTGATTGGCTTGTTTATAATATCTGTTTTTGATGCGGTTAAGATTTTTGTTTTATTTATGTTAATTTTTAAATGAAATTCTTCAAAATTCTGTTCATTGCGATAAGTAATTGTTCTAACTGATTATTATTTTCTGCTAAAGACGCTATATCATCTGCAAAACGAATAAAGAATATTTTTTCACCATTAAATTTCACAGAGACTTGTGCCTCTTCTGTTATTTTCTTGATAGCAGACTCAATCAATAAATTGAAAGTAAGCGGTGAAAGCGAGCTGTAACTTTAACCGAACGGCTACACGGCAAACGGTTTGCGCACGGCTCGGAAGCAGCCTAGAGACACTCAGTTATGTATTCACTTATATAAAAGTTCGCTAATGAATACCCGGTTTAACTGGATTTTTTGTTCATCACTGCATCGAACACAATTGTTTTCGGTTACCCCGATTATGGCGATTAATCACCAAAGCAGAATATTCAAACGACTAATATCGTGTTTAATAATATATGTACGATGTGATTTACATATTTGTACGCTGGTGTTAGTATGATCGACCGAAATTTCGGTTTTTAGTGTAGAATTACTCTTTTACGCTATTCTACTGCATTGACCCGCGTTTTCGCGAAAGAACGGATTCCTATGATCCTAGGTACAATGGTTTATGTCGACGATTTAAAACGTAGCAAAATATTTCTTAAACTTGTATTGTAAAATAAAAGACGAATCCAAAAAACAGACCTAAAAAAACATAAGGGAACATGACTACGAGTCGCTGGCATATAATATATGAATTCTGCCAGACTATAGATATAGAGAGTATTCATTAAAAAAAATGTTCTCGGAAACATTAAGCAAGTATTTTAATAACTACGTTTCTTTGATCTCGGATGTTTAAGGAATCTCTCTATATTCAAACATTCATTACTTGGTTCTTCTGTTTATTTGATCTTTTCTTTGCAAGGGTCCTAAAAGGCTTAGAATATTGCATGCTCTTGTAAACATGCCTTTACATTAATGCTAATGAATGAGCTCTTTTGCATCTTTGCATAACCTTGAGAGGGTTTTACCTTTATTATAACCACTCCTTCAAAAACGCTCGAATATTTGATTCATTCATATTCGGTGATGACGAATATGATATTGCTTATTCCCTCCATGTTATCGGGTACGTTAATGTGATTAATATTTTATAGTTGTATTTATGTATAAACAAGAAGCAAATAAATAAATAAATGTTTACAACACTTCGCTGATATTCACTGTATCTAGGCAAAATGTTGATTTCAAACAATCATCATATCAATCATTTATCTATTTTCTATCCTAGCATTTATTTTATTTTATTGCTTATTAATTCTAAGGCTGTTTACTCATAGACCACGGAATCGACTATTAAATTGCATTGTAAAACGCCCTTAACTAAATAAACAAAAAATAATTTCATAAATTCTAAGAGGTTAATATGAGGCTGTACGAGTGTACGCTTCTTATTGAATAATGTAGGTATTGCAATTTTTGAAGTCGGTGCCATCCAAAGAAATTGTCTAAAGTTGACGAAATGGCACCGACTACAAAAATTACAATGGGGTACATTGTTCAGGAGCGTAAAGTCTCATATTAACTAACTAAAACTATTAGAATTTAGGCAATTATTTTTTACTTTATAGGTTTTGTGAAGTCGGTTTTTATTTTTTATTAAATCATTACCAGAGTTCATGACGATTCCAATAAGCTCAAACACGGTTAAGCTATACTGCTTCATTACGGAGTTCCGTTGCCTTCGATTACCAGATCAGGTTGATGGTAACCTTACATCAAGACCATTTAAAATCTCTTCGCGATAGTCGCTCCAGTATCTTGATCGAAATATCTTAGCGATAACAATGAAACACTGGAAGTTTTGGATACCTAACCATCTTCTTCATCGGTTCCGATTCACCAAATACTTGTTTCTGAATGCAAATGCTGGATTTGTTACCGAAAACAGTAAAATTGCTATATGTTTCCCTTGAATTTTTTAGGAGTTTACTCAATTCTTTATGGTTCCCATCATCCGAAGTGAACTTTTATAACAACGGGACCAATCTGGAAGCATAAGTTTACAAACAAAGAAATAATTTTCCAAATCTGTTCATAAGTGGCGAAGTAATCGCATAACAAATATACAAAAAAACAGTCGAATAGAGAACCTTCTCCTTTCTTGGAAGTCGGTAAAAAAATCGAATCCTGGCATGAAAAGTCAGTAGTATCATAACAATATTTACAATCAACATTATAATTCAATTTTGTTAATTAACAGCGAAAATCGCCCAAAACCGTATACTACCCGCCGTATAGTTCTTACAACCTGTTTTTTTTTCAAAAAACATTCATATTTCGCCACAGAGTTCATAAATAATTTAAACTAGCTTTTGCCCGCGACTCTGTCCGCGTAGAACTCGTTCATCGCGTTACAATTTTATTGCTATATCAGTCGCTTACCTAGTTATCGCTCTTCTATACAAACTTCCACCCCCTTAATTAATGGTTTCCTTGATAAAGAGTATCCTATGCCCTCCCCCGTTAAAAGTACTTAGTCGCCTTTGCAACACGGTCTCCATTCAATTAGATTGGAAATTGAGTAAATTAAATTTGATTATCATGACTTAAGAAAATATTTTAACTCATTCAAAGCTTTATGAGAAAACAATGAGAGGATCCAAATTTATGTTAGCACAGCCATCGTGAATAAATTATGCAAATATGGAAGCATAATCTAATTATCAACCTAACCGCTGTAAATCCACATTATAACTTCAGAACTAACATTCGCATCCCTGTAAAGGACTGTTACAAAACTCCACAAATAAACAATAAGTTTAAACAATAAACAATTGGATGGAACCCTTTGGCTACATTTAAATAAAAGTTGTGGCATAAATTAAAACGGCCCTCATTGGCTCGTCTCGAAACACGGTGGGTGGACTGTCCAGATGCAAATGTAAAGGCCAATATACATTAAAGAACCTTCATGCAGTTTTTACTACATAAAATAAAAATAAATAAATAAATAATCATTTATTCACATAAATAACAGATGTTTACACAACTTACGCACTTCTGCCAAACCACAGTGCGGTTTGCAGAGTTTGATCGTACTCATCTTACCTCGGTAGCCCGCAGCCCCGCAATGTAATGAAATTTGTATGAATAAAAGCCCTGAAGTATGACCTGACCTCAAATACAGTTGTCTTTATTTACTTACGTAGCGTTATTCAGATTTCGCGCAACTGATTATTGTTTGTTTTGTAGTAGGTAAATAAACACAGTTAACGTGGAACGTACAACATCTAGATGTCCTAAGATATGCTGGTGTGAGCGGAGTTTCTTGTTCACTGGTTCTTGTTGTTAGTCGCTGGTCTTCTCTGTTACTGGTAAAGTGAACGAGCAACTCTGTTTTATATTCAGGATAGCATCACCGTGGAGCAATTCATGTCACTATTGACTACGTGATTTGATCGTACTCATCTTACCTCGGTATCCATCCATCCATCTTGCCCGCAGCCCCGCAATATAATGAAAATTGTATGAAAATTCTTGCCGATGACAACCAGCCCTAAGGTACGACCGACCTCAAATACAGTTGACTTTATTTGCTTAGCATTATTCATATTTCGCGCAACTATAATTACTGTGTTTGTTTTCTAGTAAGTAAACAGGCACAGTAAATGTAGAAATATAATAGGTCCTGAACTAATGAATGAATTAATTTAATATTGTATGTATTATGTTTGAATAACAACAGTGCTTTATTTATTTGGCGGTAGGTTAGAGGCGATATTTTGTTTGTTTATATTAATAAATTGAGCATCCTATCCGACCAATCATGAAAAACAATGATATCACTTAACCTCTACTTTAATTATGGTTAAATTTCGTGCCTGGCCTCCAGACAGAAATTAAGATTCCTGTTTAGGTCATGCCACTTTTGACACAATTAAATAAACGATGGTCTCTTGAAAGATATTCGCTCGGAAGACTTTAGACTTAATTGATACAAAACAATTTAACACTATTTGCAGCACAACACTCTTAGTATACTCAATCAGTGCAATCATGAATCCAAATCTCTATTTTAAAGGTTTAGTAATAGACATTGCGTTATTTATTAGCATCATTTAAATAACGCAATGTCTGTTACTATATTATATAGAACATGGTGAATTACGTCGGCGAACGTATTGCGGCCGAAACATCGCTGCCTTAAGGTCGCCTCACGTGTGCTAGGGGTGTCGTCAGCAGAGTAAGAATTACTCAGTATCGGATCAAAGCATTTAAAACCCAATTGGCGTAGTTACTTATTTAGTTTAGAAGAAAATCATGTGATTATGTCAAATGGTGATAGGAGCTCATGGTGGAATCAGCGGTATGATTATGAAACGTTATACATGTTACGTAATCAACTGGCTGAGAGGTGATTACGTAACGTTTTTGAACCTGACTGTGGCTTTATAGGTTGGGCCCAAAAAAGCGGTAGGAGTGCGTGGTTAGAATGTGACCTAGAAAAAATCCAGCGGGAAATCTCCGACACGACCACACGGGCGGTTTGAACACTGGAATACTCTAAGAGTTTGCGCACCAGCGAGATTGGTTTAGCGGCTTCAACCAAATCTGAGGTGTGAGTGGCATCGAGCTATTGGGAGTTTTGTCGCTGGTTCACTAAACCTAGCCTAGCTGAAAATAGTCTAGCAAGAAATTAAGCTAGGCCCGACCTGGATCGGACTGACCTTAGATAAGAGTGTGTATGACTGGTAACTGACTCTACCCGGTATGCGCCGTATGCGGCGGTACCGGGACGAATATGGACTATATGTGTCGGTTGTTACGATCGCGCGGTGTAGATCTAAATGTCATTTTTAGTATATAAGAGATCTAACTACCTAACGTAGTTTGTCACAATCACCTAATTAGTCAGCGAAAATAGTACAGCACAGTATATAAAGAATGGCTGATGATGATGATGCAGAAATATCAAAATGGCAGCAGAGTGGCTCGCAGGTAATGTGTGATTTCAAGTGGAGAGAGAAAGAAAGGCCCATTAACCGCGAAATTAATCTAGCATGATGTGGCTGAGCATTCATCACCCATATAAATTGAGAGACAAATCGTAATGTACGTATTGTACGTACGGTTATTTTGTTATGTTGTCTTGCATAAATAATAGAACCTAACCATACCATACAAGGATGTACCAAACGCGGACGTATGACTTTTAAAAGTGAGTTCGTCGAGACTTGAGTTGGCTCATGATGTCATGTACGGCACTAGCTGATGTAAACTAGGCATTTCGCGGTTGCCGGCGATTAGACAGTTCTCTGTACCAAGAATACCTAGTATCTGTACTCGGTATTTATACTCGACACCCTTCTCAACAAGATTACGCAAATGGCATTTTAATGAGCACGAATTAGTTTAGCTTTACATATTACGTACGAGCGCTTTCGGTTACTTAAATGAGATTAAAATTAAGTAAACGTTATGGGCTGGAATACTCGGTTTTAAATATTTCAAGGGAGAAACAATACGCGTTCATAAGATGAAACACCGTGTTTGTTTATAAATATATTTAATATGAAAAACTTCAGTGAAAGGTTGCAAATGGTGGCACTCGTCTTTTTTTCCGAAAAAATGGTATTCTTAGCTAATTTTGTCTAATAATTTTGTCTTCGCCTGTTCAAAATAGTCCTGTTCAAATTTCCTGCTTTGATAGTGTAGCCGACGCACGATCACATTCCAGGATCCATAGTTTTTATTGATTCGAGCTAATTTCGCGCGGTCAAAACTTGTTCTAATTAATGGAATGTATTTAAATAGTATGTACTGATTTAAATATCTATTTGTTGGAATGCTAGTGACTGACGCCATCAGTAGTTCAACTGCTATGCATTTAGTCTAAATATGCCATTTGCAAATAATAAGAACTATAACGGATTTAACACGGTTTTATATTGACTATCACAGACCGGCGTCACATTCGATCCTTAGCCTATGTTGCTTCCAAACGCATCCTTGGTGTAATTCATCCCGACTTCGTTAATAATAAGCGGCTGTATTGATTTGTATATGTTTCTGAACGCGGCTTTTCTTTGGGCTGGCATCGTAACATAATTAAGCTGTCAGTTGAATAAAAAGAGACATATAAGCTCACACATTTTAGAGAACTTTGGTACAAGCCGCGCGTTTGACGTACTTATAGACATTTTTGAGTAGAATTCGCGGTTTGACTTGGGTAGAATAAATCGCACGATGGATTGATTAGTGATAACTGTGGTGATACGCATGTGCATTTTGGGGTCCCCGCGTTGTGGGAGCGAGGGTGGAACGGCGGGCTGCAGGATTGGAAGACCGAATGCCTCACTGAGGAACTTGCTCAGCAGAACGACACACACATACATCTTACACTGATCATATACACATTTCCTTGCGGGCGAGCAGCGGCGAGGGAGTGCGAAGAATTGTAAGTGCTAGGTTTTAATATTAGAAGTGCGTATCGCACTCGTATTGTTCCCTTCAGGATAACCCAGTTTAGGAAGAGGCCAACTATGGGCCCTTGGCTTTCGGGAGGTCTTAGAGCGAACATTTTTTGGTTACAGAGAGCGTGGTTATGCTACAATTTGAAAAATTGATAATATTTTTTTATGTCACTTTGTAGGTAGATTGAAACTAATAGAAATTTTGGTTTTTAATTAATGATAATTCGTGTTTATAGTATAATTGTAACCGTAACTTGGTCCATAAACATATTACAATTTCATTTTCAAAGTGATTTTGAGTAAATTTGCGAAAAATTACAAATTTGTTTCTCCGAAGAATTTGAGTTTTATGTGGTTTGCGATTGAAATTCTCAGCCTGAATTGTTGCGTGAACACCTTGTCACGGTGCTTACTCTGAATTGAATTTGGAAATTATTGTGGTTACAAACGAATTTGTTGAACATTTGCTCCTTTTAGTAAAAAAATCTTGGTTAAATATTTTGTTTGTTGGTTGAAAGTTGCTGTAACGGCTTCTGCATTTAAAACGGTATTGCATACAGAGCTCCGATGGTTTACATCTAGAGCAGGTTTGGTTGATAGGTCTGATAGGGACGAGGCACTGCTTGCACGTTTAGAACAGGTGCCTGAGCGACTTGTGGGTGCAACACTCTTTGGTGGGCTGCCTGGCTGAGGCCGACAAGGTTGACTCAGTAGTCAGTCTCAAGGACCAAGAGGAGGTAGTAAGGGATTTCGATCAGTGTCTTGACCTGGCGGATTTGATGACTCAGCTGGCTAAGGACATTCTCGGGGCTTGAACCACCGGGGTTCTGACTGAAGGTAAGCCCTTATTGCCGAGCACTCCGGAGCATGGTACTCGACTACCAGCCATCCAGATTCCTGTCTTCGATGGCGACCTGGAATAGTGGACGAGCTTCATCGATCAGTTTGATAGCTTGGTACATGCTCGGCAGGACCTGGCAGCGAGTTGCAAGTTTGAACAATTATTAGCAGCTCTTGACGATGAACCCAGAGAACTGCTTAGGCACTTGTCGGTCACCGACAAGAATTATGAAACCGCGCGCACACTGCTCAAGAGCATTAGAACGTGTGGTGGCTAGCTAATGCATTGATGTCCAAGATATGGACCATTCCATTGGTTACCCAGGCTTCAGACATTCGGATAGAAATGCTGAACCCGGTGTTCGGTGTTCAGTATCCATCCCACATGATGTAAAATTTCGGAACGTTTCAATGGCAATGAAATGTAGATAGATAGATAGATAAACTCTTTATTCATATCCACAACATACATGGCATAACACTACACAACTGACTCTGACAGTATATAACATGCAACTACTTAAGAACTAAGACTTAGAAACTAATCAGATAAGCCATGTGTCGTGGCAGAGAATAGGCGCTGGCTCAGCATAAATGCTGTGGCATGCCACAGCGCTGGTATTCTGCCAGAACCTTATAAAATAACGGCCAGTGCAACACTAAACATCCCTTAACAATACGTAGATGCTGACCTTATAATTAACAGCAATGAATACAGAAAAGTATATTATATTAAAAGTACAAGTGAAAGTGTGCATGCGTGTGTTTGTTGTGTGTCTGTGTGTGTATGATTATGTGGCAGTTATACGAATAATTACTGACAGGAAAGAATATATAAAATGGGATAAACTACAGGAATCAAATATAGTGAAACAGGAATTTAAAGGTAATTTTTTTGAGCATTTAGAAGATGTAACCGATATTTTTCTTTGAAACTAGCTTTATTCTTGAGTTGGCGGATTGGCGGAGGAATGTTATTCCAACATTTGGTGGCTCTATACCTAAAACTCCCTTTAAACGCAGCCGTTCGGTGTCGCGGAACCTGCAACACAATGGCTCGAGAGGCTCTCTCCCTGTAATGGCTATTACTGCTACACCACATGAGCTTCTTATATAGATACGAAGGCGTTTTTGTATGAATTGTGCCAAACAGCAAACAAGCCAGCATTAACTCTTGCCGAGCGGCCATTTTTAACAGATTTGAGCCATTCAAAAATGTAGTAATATGAGTACGAGGAGGTACCTTAAAACAAAAACGCGCACAAGCATTCTGAACACGTTGTAAGAGGCGCTGCGAGCGAGCCAGGAGACAAGGGCCGTAGGCGGTGACGCAATAGTTAATTTTTGATAGGATAAGGGCCTCACAAAGTCTAATTCGTAGATCAACACTAAGTAGGTTACGCACGTTATATAAAACTTTTAAGCGGTATAGACATTTCCGAACAGTTTCTGTGACATGACTTTCAAAATGCAAATTTGTGTCTAGTAATAGACCTAAATTTCGCGCTTCTGAGACTCGTTCAACATCAACATTATCGACAACAATGTTAGGGTTTTATTGATAATATTGCTGGTTTGTTTTAAAGATCCAAGTAACATATATTTGGACTTTGTAGGATTAAGGACTAAACAATTGGCTGTAGACCAGTCAGATAATCGTTTTAAATCATCGTTTATCATATTTACAGCATTGGAAGTGTCTTGTGGATGAAAAGATAAGTACATTTGTAGGTCATCAGCGTAGAGGTGGTATTTACAATTCCTTATACAGTTTATAATATCAGAACTATACAAAATGAAAAGAAGAGGTCCTAAAATGGACCCTTGTGGTACGCCTCGCGTTACCAGGCTTGGCTCAGATGTCAAACATGTACCATCACTTTGCGAAAGTTTAACAATTTGCTTACGTTCTCTAAAATAACTGTCAAACCACTGCACTGACTTATCGTCAAACCCATAATAGCGTAATTTAGAAAGAAGAAGCGGTACATTTAAACAATCAAACGCCCTTGAAAAATCGAGCAGCACCATAATCGTGCCTCGTCCCGAATCCTGAGCAAACAAGACCTCGTCGATAACATCATGCAGTGCTGTAGTAGTACTTCGTTTCTTCCTGAATCCAGATTGCATTTCAGGTAAGATTTTATTTGATTCCAGATACTTGGATACCTGATCGTAGACTACCTTTTCCAACAATTTTGACAAGTAAGGTAAAATGCTTATAGGGCGCAAATCTTTTAAATCTTTTGGATCATTTATTTTGGGGATTGGAGTAACAACTGCTGTCTTCCAGGCCACGGGAACCTTGGAAGAGCGAATAGACGTGTTAATTAGATGAGTTATGATTGGCAAAGTCGCGGGAAGTGTCATTAGAATCATATCAAATGTTATTCCGTCATGACCAATTGCATTCGATTTGGTGCAAAGTAGGAGTTTGGCAATAAAACTTTCGTCTACGGTACACAAGCTGAAAGTTGAATCGTCATGACGATGATGATCAAAATACGTCAATAATGCAGTGTCAACGATATTGTCTCCTGGCACGTTCAAAAAAGATTTATTCATAAGTGTTGGATCGTTAAAAGATTGTGGCAAGTTAAATTCGTTTTTGAAATTGGGTATTATATTCTTCTTCAAATTTTTCCAAAGTGTTTTAGGATTTTTTATATTAACATTGATGTGCCCTTCAAAGTAAGCTTTTTGTTCAAAATATAGGGCAGTATTAACTAGATGTTTGAGTGATTTGTACTCTGTTTTATAAGATTCTGATTTGTTTCGAATATATTTTTTATGGGCCTCATTACGAAGATACATCATATATTTAACGTTTCCAGTAAGCCAAGGTTTAGCAGTTTCTTTTATGACACTTCGTCGCAAAGGGGCATGAATGTTAAAAATATTTAAAATGTAATTGTTAAACAACATAATTTTATCATCAACTGCCATTGAGTGAAAAATACTATCCCAATTTATTCTATTCAAATCTGCATTAAAGGAAGACATATCAACTTTTTTTAATTGTCTGTTAAACGTAGTTTTAGGTTTACACTTGCAAGTTCTGATACTTAAACTAATAAAAACCATTGCGTGACCACCTAATTCCACTACATGGTCGATCTCGGTGTTATGAACAGATGTGTCAGAACTTATAAGATCAATAAGAGTGGAACTATGATCCGTAAAATGAGTTGGTTTCTCTATGTAATTTCTTAAGTTATAACAAGTTAAAAACTGGTTTAAACGCATTGTTTTACTGTCCATTAGGTCCAAAATATTAATATTAATATCCCCACTGAGGACTATTTGGTCATATTGTGAAAATGATGAAATTGATTCACCCACAGCGTCCAGAAAAAGATCTACGTCCAGCTATGGTGGGCGATAAGCGGTACCTATAATAAAACGTATTGAGTTTATTTTAACCCTTATCCACATCTGCTCAACATCTGTATTAGTGGGATGAGGACATATACGCACATTAATGCATTTTTTGACGTAGAATCCAACACCACCTCCCCCTTTACGAGTACCGATGTACGACTTTTGTTTTCGAGAAAGAGGTAGGAAAATGTTAATCCTACCATGGGTTGAAACTAACAATTTTCATTTTTTACTTGGAGTTACTGAAAATGAATTATTTAGGGTAAGCTGAGGCGTAAAATATAATACACAACTCACAATACTATTGAATTTAAAAATGCTGGAATATAATTTTATTCCAGAAATCATCTCCCAACAGTGTCAAATACGGAGTATAAGTTGATATGGAAAATAATTATGGATATTCACGCGAACGCAGTTAAATAAACTGTTATATACTAAAACGTAATAAAATCACTTTTAATACATTCTATTAGATATAGCAACACTGGCTGTTGTATTCAATTGTTCGTCGTCTACTGTTTCCAGACGCCATTATTACCTGAACATGTAGTCTGTGTGAATCGCCTTATCTTAAATAAATATCTGTTCGTCGCCAGAGCCGTCTTCTTATTACAACATGGTGTCAGAGTAAAAAGTCGAGTTCAAAAATGGGTGAAAACGAAAAATCGAAAGGACAGCCGAGTCCGAAGCAATTGTCCGGGGCGCTCTGCACGCTCGATATCCGCAACAATAATATGCCTGTAACGTGGAAAAACTGGATAACACAGCTTAAGATATATCTACGAGCAAATAATTTAGAAAATGAATCTGATAGCAGGAAGGTTGCCATATTGCTACATTTCATAGGCACAGAAGCGCTCACGATCTTCTACTCCTTCAATCTGGATATAGATACCGTCACATTTGAAGAGTTGGTTAGCAAATTTAGTAGCTATTTCACTCCGCAAATCAACATCACAATGGAAAGACATACGCTCTTTAACAGAAGACAGGGACAAGAAGAGACGATCGACGACTATGCAACTGACCTTAAGAATGTCGGCAGGCAGTGCGAGTTCTCGTCATTAGAAGACAGCTTGCTGCGCGATGTTTTTAGTTGGAATTTACATTCTCGAAACCAACACATTAAAGAGCACATTTTGATGAAAAAACCTTCAACACTATCTGAAGCCATCGAACTCGCCAGGTCCATCGAGACAACTAAACAGCAGGCAAAGACCTTAGAAGATGCGACCACTTTCGTCGGCAGAGTCCAGGCTGAGTCAAGATCACACAGCAATTCCCGCCAGTCGCGAACGCCGAGCAGTTCCCGTCCGTCACGAACGCAAAGCAACTCCCGACAAATGAGACCAAGAGAGGATACCTGTAGTCGCTGCGGACAGATACACAGAGTCAGATGCCCAGCAAAAGGTGTGAAGTGTAAGAAGTGTGGAAAATATAATCACTTTGCGGTAGTATGCCGTAATACCACCTACACCCAGGTACAACTACTTTCATTAGACCCCAAGGAACCAGACAGTCTTTTCTTAGGCTCTATTCATGTCAATAATATATCATCATCAGACTCCTGGAAAGCTTACCTAACTGTCAATAATACTAATGTTTGCTTCTTGCTGGACACGGGTGCGGACACTAATGTCTTGTCAATTGATACATTTAACAAATTAAGGCTCCCACCTGATGTGCTAACAAAAAGCATACACAAATTATCAACATATAGTGGTGACACTATTCCTACCATAGGCCAATGTACATTACCAGTGTGTCATAATAGTATTAGTCACAATGTCACTTTCCATGTAGTAGATTTAAATGGCCAAGATATCTTAGGCAGGGATTCTTGCAAGACTATGAAGCTCATTAAAAGAATTCATAAAGTTTCTATAAATACATGTGAGGGTATATTGTCGGCTTACAGTGATCTTTTTCAAGGCTTGGGTCGATTAAAGGATTTCACCTGTGACCTGAAACTGAAACCTGATGTCGAACCAACTGTAGATCCATGCCGTCGAGTCCCATTCCAAATTAAGAAACTGCTGAAAGAAGAGCTGGATGACCTAGAGAAAAATGGAATTATCAGCCGAGCCTACAGAGTGGGTAAGCTCACTTGTCTTAACTACCAAGAAAAATGGTAAGTTACGCCTATGCATTGACCCTAGAAAACTAAATAAAGCTATAATGAGGTCTCATTATCAGTTCCCAACTATGGATGAAATAAAATCGGACTTAGCCGGTGCAAAATTCTTTACAACATTAGATGCTAACAAGGGTTTTTGGATGCTACCACTGTCTGATGCTTCGTCAAGGCTCTGTACATTCATCTCACCATTCGGTAGATACCGTTTTAACCGTTTGCCCTTCGGAATCAATGCCGCCCCAGAGCTATTTCACCGGGAGATGGTTAAAAGGTTTAGTGACATCGACAATGTGAAAATCATGATGGATGACTTTCTCATATATGGTAAGACTCTTGAGGAACACAACGAGACTCTACAAAAAGTCTTAAACAGAGCTCGTGAAATCAATATTAAATTTAATAAAGAAAAATGTGTCGTCTGCGTGCCTCAAGTAAAATACCTAGGCCATATTTTCAGTCAAGATGGAGTACAGGTTGACCCAGCTAAAGTAAAAGCCATTTGTGACATGCCCAACCCGACGTGTATCAATGACCTACAAAGGTTCATGGGTATGGTTAACTATCTCAGTCCATTTATTCCTAATTTGTCAAAGGAAAATAGTCTTATAAGAACTCTCTTGTCTAAACAAACTGAGTGGTCATGGTCAGAACAACATGAGGCTGAATTCAATAATATAAAAAAATTAATCAGCTGTGCCCCAGTACTGACTTACTATGACCCAAATAAAGATATTACTATGTCAGTTGATGCCTCGAAGGATGCTCTTGGTTGTGTCTTATTACATGGCAAGCAACCAATAGCATATGCTTCAGCTTCCTTAACTAAATGTCAACAGAACTATTCTCAAATCGAGAAAGAAGCTATGTCAATTTTATTTGCTTGCTCTAAGTTCCACCAATATATTTATGGTAGGACAGTCACAGTAGAAACAGACCATAAGCCACTAATTACTCTGTTCAAGAAAGCACTGAATGATGTTCCTGCAAGGCTTCAGAGAATTATGCTTCGTCTTCAGCCATATGAGCTTAATGTAATATACAAACCTGGTCGTTATCTATACATTGCAGACACATTGTCTAGAGCAGCATTAAATGAAACTGCACTTGTAGACCTTGAGAAAGATATAGACTTACATGTTAATTACATAATGTCAAATCTGTCAGTCAGTCCTGAAAAACTACAGGAAATCAAAGAAGCAACATGTAAGGATAGCATCTTATCTCAGATTATTAAATATTGTCAAGATGGATGGCCCGAACATAAGAAGTCTGTTGGTCAATCTATAAAGCCTTACTTCTCATTAAAGGACAAACTAAGTGTGATTGACAACATACTTTTTATGTCTGACAAAATAGTTATTCCCGAGTCTATGAGAGAATATGTACTGAAATTAACACATGAAGGACACCAAGGTATTAATAGCTGCATACGCTTAGCTAAGTCTACTGTCTACTGGCCTAACATAAGTAATGATATTGAGAAATTTGTCAACCAATGCCATGTTTGCCTGTCATACAGAAGATGTAACAGCAAAGAGCCAATTCTACATCATGAATATAAACTTTTACCATGGAATAAAGTCGGTATTGACATGTTTGAATTTGAAAATGAAAAATATCTTGTCGTTGTGGATTATTTTTCAAAATTTGTAGAATTAGCACTTTTGACTACAGGCACAAATGCAAACAGGATTATTACTCACCTGAAATCTATATTTGCTAGACATGGTATACCTGAGTTTATGGTATCGGACAATGGTCCCCCTTTCTCATCTGTTGAGTTTCAGACTTTTGCGAAAGATTGGCACGTTAAACACATTACTTCCAGTCCTTATTTAAGCAGGTCTAACGGAATGGTCGAACGAACCATTGGCACAATCAAACATTTGCTAAAGAAATGTAAGGCAGATAAGAATGACCCTTACCTCTCTTTACTATTATATAGAAATACTCCTAAAAAAACAGGTTATTCACCTGCACAATTGTTAATGTCCAGGAACTTGCGAACAAAGATTCCAATCACAGATTCACAGTTGTCTCCTACTCTAGTTGATTATGATCATGTCAAGGAACAAATTGAAAAACAGAAGTCTTACTCAACAATTTATTATAATAAACATGCCAAATCTTTGCCAGAAGTTACTAAGGGTGATAAAGTGTACTTCAAACATAAGCCCAATAGTGTTTGGATTCCAGGTATGATCTCTGGTACGTGTGGTGAACCTCGTAGCTTTATTGTACAATCGCCGCAGGGAGAATTCCGTAGAAGCCGTCAGCATATCCTCAAACCGGTCACTCCAATGCTTGAGATAATACCTGAAAATAAAGAGGAAAATGTTAGTATTAAGGATCATACAAACCAAAGTGTTTCTGTTCCTAGTACTAGTACTGTTCCTAGCGCAAGTACTAGTAATAGCACTAGTAGTTTGCCAATAACGACGCGTTCTGGCAGACAGGTGAAAATGCCAGCACGTTATGCTGATAAGTAATTATCACATATTATTTATGTTTAGTTCCAGACTGAATTGTCAAAACTATGTTTTAGTTTATAATGTCAAGTTGTCAATGTCATAACTGTCATCGTTTTAGAAACGTTTCGTTTCTGCTAGTAAGATTTCATGGCCCTTGATTCTAGTTGTTTTAAGCAAAATATTTTAAGTTGTCACTTACCTTATTAAGGCCCTGGAATCTTATCTTCTAAAAAAGGGAAGATATTAGATATAGCAACACTGGCTGTTGTATTCAATTGTTCGTCGTCTACTGTTTCCAGACGCCATTATTACCTGAACATGTAGTCTGTGTGAATCGCCTTATCTTAAATAAATATCTGTTCGTCGCCAGAGCCGTCTTCTTATTACAACACATTCTAATGTGTAACAAACTGTAACTGTATAAAGTAGAAATAGTGAATTTCCTGGGTATTTTTAAATTGATGGTTGGACCCGATACGTGTTCACGAAATACTTATTGGACAAAATGCCTGTTGGACGAAATGCTAGTTGGACACAATACATGTTGGACGAAATGCTAGTTGGCCAAAGTATTTGCTGGACGAAGTGAGAGTTGGACAAAATATACGAGTATGTTCGACAAAAAGCATGCTGGACGAAATATGCGTTGGACGTAATGAGGATTAAAAAACCAATTGGACGAACTGTGTATTGGATGAACGGCTACTAAATCAAACTTGGATTTTACCTACCTATTTATTTACATTTATTTTAACACTTCTTAACTATACACCTGAAGGTGTGCATAATTAAGTGCTCTGGTTAGTTATGCCAAACTGAGTTCAAAACAGTTCCCGGCCAAGAAGTTAGGTCGAAATGCCGAGATAAATTATATTAATTCCGAAGTTATGAGTTGAACTGTACCGTACATGGCTCCGCTACATGCGGGTCACGCTCACGTTGAAGTACAGTCACCAGTATTAATAGGTATTTACCAAAATTAATGTGGTTAAAATGTATGACACGTACTAACGGGCCTACAAATATAGTCGTGTCAGATATTTATGCGCGTTTTATTATAGCAGATATTAATATAAATCTGCTGACTGTAAATACAGTCTGATATCGCCTGAAGCATTACATATTATTTTTCGGGCTGACGTAATATGTTTCAGTGGCATGGAGTACTCTAGCACAATCGCCATCAAGTAGGTACTGAATAAATAAATATAATTTTTAAGAAAAAAAAACCGACTTCAATTGGGGAGGCCGGTGAAAGATTATTACACTTAGATGGTGAACTCTTCCATACGATGATAGAATAGTAGTTTATGCAACTGGTATACAATGAGCGGAATTGCCTTATTACGTAAAGTTGCATACATTACTTTATCTACACACATATTATAAGTACTCTTAGATGGGGTTCAGAAGCCGACCTGCATTGCTAGCAGTGCTACCGATTACATATTTTTATAGATGCTTTATAATCAGAAAACCTTATCCCTGAATTATTTAAAATAGAGTATAACAGTTTTAAATTTGAAAAAAAAAAAATTTACATCAAATTCAAAATAAATGTAAAATTTGAAATCCTTGGCCCCGAATTAGTTGAAATTGAGTATAATGACGATATCCGCAAAACATTTTTTTTTTTTACTTAAAGTTCCAAATAAATCATCCTGATCATCATCAGCAGTTCCACTTCATCAAATGTCACGTATTTCAATGTAAGTGCTTGATTTGTTTATGAAAATACTACAATCACTATATGTATGCCTTTAACATTTGAGGAGTTCCCTGGATACCTCATGGATGCCATCATCAGAACTGGAGCTTGACAAATGATTATTTTGAAAATCTAACTTGCTTAACAAACACAGCAAAGAGGACAATTCGCCAAACGTGAACTATGCGTCGTTGAAGAGTTCCGTTCTGATCATCATCAGCAGTTCCACTTATCAAATGTCACGTATTTAAATGTAAGTGCTTGATTTGTTTATGAAAATACTACAATCACTATATGTATGCCTTTAACATTTGAGGAGTTCCCTGGATTCCTTATGGATGCCATCATCAGAACTGGAGCTTGACAAATGATTATTTTGAAAATCTAACTTGCTTATCAAACACAGCAAACAGGACAATTCGCCAAACGTGAACTATGCGTCGTTGAAGAGTTCCGTTCTGATCATCATCAGCAGTTCCACTTCATCAAATGTCACTTATTTAAATGTAAATGCTTGATTAGTTGATGAAAATACTAAAATCACTATATGTGTGCCTTTCACATTTGAGGAGTTCCCTCGATTTCTCATGGATCCCATCATCGGAACTCGACCATGACAAAAATTCGTTATGAAAATAGAACTTGCTTAACTAATACAGTTAGAAGGAAAAATCGCCAAACGTGAACTTTTCATCGTTGAAGAGTTCTGTTCTGATCATCATCAGCAGTTCCACTTCATCAAATATCACATTTTTGTATGAAAATGCTTGATTTGTTGATAAAAACATAAAAATCACTATATGTTTGCCTTTAAGATTTGAGGAGTTCCCTCGATTCCTCATGGATTCCATCATCAGAACTGCGTTTTGACCAAAACGGGACCAACTTGGATATATATACTTACAATCAAAAAAAGAATTTCCAAAATCGGTTCAGACATGACGGAGTTATGGAGTAACAAACATAAAAAAAAAAACAAAAAAAAAAAAAAACAAAAAAAACATACAACCGAATTGAGAACCTCCTCTTTTGAAATCTTGAAGTCGGTTAAAAATAGTTGAACTTGCACTCTATGATGCAAATACGCTGGCCTGAAAAACAGCCATATGTTTGCGGCCATAATGTTTATAAAGCTTTAATGAAGAATTCAGAAAAAACGGCTGACCATAAATCTGGCTACTTCCTCGGTCAACGGATAGGTATCGCTATCCAGCGAGGAAATGTGGCCAGCCTTATGGGCCTTACGACAGCGAGCGTGGGGAAAGTATATATTAGTTCAGTTTATATCGTTTGTTCTACAGTGCTTGATGAAAAAAACAGATGGAATCACTTTTCATAGAGCATAGATACTCCACGTTGCATATTCTGAAACGCATAGCAGACTGTACAAGCGGCGAACAAGATGTTACAGAGGCTTGCGGTCGCAGCAATTAGGAATACCGTTGAAAGCATTTGTGTGTTTATCTGTACGCCCGCAGCTGGTTGTAGAGAGGATTTGAATTGAAAACATACTAGTACATATCGTCAGGTGAACAGAATATATATTAGTAGCTGTTATTATCCAACGAGTAGGTAGTGAATTGCTTATATGAAAGCCGCATAGGTACAACAGGTACAGTTGAGGGCATAAATACTTATACATTTTAGGGCCTTATTTCAATAAAATAAGTTCAATAAATGTATATATATATATATTGGGTCCTTGACTGTACTTATAGTTACTTAATTATTAAACTTCTAATAGTGATAAAACCTTGCCTGACTAAGCCATTCCAGTCGACTTTATTGTTCTAAGGAGAGGACATAGGGTAAGAGCATAGGGCTAAAGGAAGAGGATTGTTGTTTTGTCTCTTTCATTCTGAATCTGAAAGAGAGAGACTTGATACGGGATATTCCTATAAAACCTCTGGGACATGAAACGTTCTATAAGTTGAAGGGACAAAGAGATCACTTCATAAGGGAAAACTATTAGATTACTTTTACAACAATCCTGAAATGGGGATATATATCATTTGCGAAAAAATATTACACAAACATTAGCAAAATATGAAATCCTCAGCATTTGGACTTAAATAACGAGTAGAAAAATCTTGTATTATTGTATCAAAACATACAATTCTTTTGGCAAGAGTTTTCTATTAACACTTTCGCTGCCAAGATTTTCGTAGCGCTACGCAATTTATATACATATGAGGAAACGCATGGTATCGTCTACGCGTCTACGAGCAGCGCGTTTACTAGTTAGGGTTCCTGGCTTTGAATGTGTTAAATATCTTTTTCATTATATCGACATAATACAGACATTGAATAACGAAAAAATTTACACTATAAGTTTCTAGGTAGCCTACATGGAAAGTCTAGGTCAAACGTAAATCAATTAAACAAACGGCATAGAAAAATTTAGTATGCTCTTAAAGATACCAAATATCGTCGTAGGCATTATTTTACGAAAGCGACTGCCACTGACTGACTGACCTTCTAATACAAAGAGAAAACTTGACCTTATTGGATTAGACCGGTTTCACGCTGTTTATTTCAACCGACAAAACCGGCCAAGTGCGAGTGGGGCTCGCGCACGAAGAGTTCCATACCATTATCTATAAAAACGAAAAAGAGAACACGTTTGTTGTATTTACCCTTAAATATTTATTTTACTCTATTTTTTAGTATTTGTTGTTATAGCAGCAACAGAAATACATCATTTGAGAAATTTTCAACTGTCTAACTATCACGCATGAGATACAACCTGGTGACAGACGTTTTACGCTTTGGGTACGGAACCCTAAAAATGATATCTCGTATAAATGTAACTACGCATTATGAAGAGTACCAATCTTTATTGTAATGGAATAAGAGCTTTTGACCTCACTCATTTTTAAACTCACTAACTTTACCCCCCGGTTACAGTGGCTTATATACTTACAAGAAAAAATAACGGGTACACTTTATGGAAATTCAATACAAAGTGTACCCGTTATTTTTGCTCGTCAGTGTATATTCAATATAATATATTATAGATAGTGCTATCCACGGACGCGTGCCCCTCCATAGCCTAATCCATAAAATTGCGCATAGATTACTTAGTAGTCAGTATGAGATTGGAGCACTCGTGGCCCAGCGGCGCCCGCGTACCGCGTGCGATAGGCGAGATTAAGCAACGTCGGGCCAGGTCAGTTCTTAGATGGGTGACCGCTTCGAGTGGTTATTATCTGAGCGCTCTCGTACTTTGGAAGGCACGTTAAGCCGTTGATCCGGAATGCTGTGTATGATAGTAGTCGTTACGCCGAGTTAGAGGCCTCCGGGCGGCTTGAGAACTGCTAACAGTCAAGTTGCCCACTCACTTGACAAGGGGGTTTGAAGGTGCACCAGGTCCGTAGGGAGTACCCACCGGTGACTCACCGCTTCCCTACACGTGACCCCTGGGTGGTGCTAAAAGTGCAATAAAAACTGGCAAACGTACTATCTTCTCAAAAAATCTCACGGTTCGAAATAATTGCCATACCACGAAAAAAGTAAAAAAAATCGCTTTGGAGGGGCGCGTCGTCGTGAATGGCAACTATCTATACCATTTTTTAGCTCGAACACAATTATGGCGTGCAGATCTCCACACTGTTTGCCGAATGTTTATTATTCTGGAGCCAGTGATTAATGGAGTGCCATGTTCGTGGAGGGAGGTAAATTGTTTGTTCTTATAATTAAGGACGGCGACGTGAATACAAAGCACTAAAACATTCCCGGGTACAATACTACCTGCAAAAGGACGTAACTTGTAGATATATTTCATTAGAATTCGTCATTATAATAAAATTTCGATTGAATATTTAATTAAGTTTAATCAATCTAAACCTGTTTGGCTACCGGGAAAACTAGAATGCTTAACTAAAGCAAGAAAACTTCAAAGTCTACTTTTTGGTGTCAAAAGTCCCTGAAGAGGCTACAATTGGTAAAAAAGATATTATCGTATGAGGTAATTTTACCAAAAACTATATATATATTTATTTCAGGGATCTCGTAAACGGCACTCATGATTTCGATGATGATCGCTTGTATGTAAAAAAACGCAACAAAATGGCGTTTGCAAAGTTAAGCTTTCTGCCCTTTCCAGTTACTTAAGTCTTATCTCGTCTTCGGAATATAAATAGTAGTCGGTCTATCATCCCGAGGGAGGGAAAAAAGGGCGACTCCCATTAATTACAAGGGAAATTGAACGCGCTTCAGTTTCAACAGTTAGTTTAAGAAAGGTTTTGTTGAATGAAGTTTCCTGATGCGGTTAAATTGCCCTGCTTTCGGAATTAGCCTCAATTTCGACTAAGAGACTTTGCTGTACTTATTGTTTTATGTAAAAAACACTTGACCATAACAAAAATTATGACTTTAAACCTTAGTATCAGGGTAACGAAATTATGAATCAAAAAATGGTTTTAGAAACCCCACAATATTTTTGAATGAGCTATCTAATGATTAACCGTACGATGGGGTTTTGAAAAAAAATTTACCTCCTATGTTACGAGTACGCTAACGGACATGGCGAAACTATAAGGGTTCCTTTTTTACTACGGAACTTTAAAAACGATACGAAAAGGAGACGTTTTTTTATTGATACTTATGTATACTCTTGAGGACTTTAATTATTGAACCATTATCAGTTTATACTGGACCCTCATTAGTTGCTATGAATTCTCCAGTATAAAGTGAGCTCTAAATGGCTAAACAATTAAAGTCCCCGAGTTGTGCAATGCACAAACATCTGCGTAGATTTTAAACTTCACATCCACATACAAAAGGAAAGAATATCTACAGAAGCGCATCGCCGCGGGCTCCGCGGCTTATTTATACCTGGTCTGCGCCCGAATTCCAGTAGCTCAAGTAGGAGAAGTAAACGTTCATAGGATATCAATTATCTTTCAAATCCGTAGTCCGGGAGCACCTGGCTCCAGCTTAGACTTACTAAAATCCGATATCTGATGGCACATTAGTGGTCGCATCCTAGAAAACAAATGTCAATATTTGTTTCTAGTCCCAAATATCCACAACTCTATCACTGAATTAATTAATGTCTAAATCGTATTTGTTCTATTTAAAACTGTACGAAAAAATATTCACTGCCATTTTCGTACGTTATTGCTCACTCTCGCTCTCAGTAGACAAGGATGCGTGTTAAGCACAGTGAAGCCTCTAATTACAGAAACCGTGTGCTCCTAAGTGATAAATATTTCCAGTAGGCAGAAGTTGAAACGAAAAGTTACTGTTATGGATAGAAAAGTTAGGAAGTCGATAAGGTATTGTAGGATTTTTGTTCATAAGTATAATTTTATTACAATTCTAGAATAATATAGAGTGGTAATTATACTTATTACTATAAAAACGACAAATATCTTCTAAATTGAACCTTAAGTGTAACCGATATTATTAAGGCTTGTTCTTCATTCATAAAAATGAGTAGTCTAGTTACCATTGTCTATAATCGGAGAAATATAAAATGTTGTAATCTTAATATCAACATAATGAACAATAACTTGGTACTCTTATATTTCAACCTTATGGTACCAGATTATTAAAATATTGTACTGATATCTGTATTACCTATTTATACGCAAAGTTCCACTAGATGAAAGTAAATGAAAATCAAATATCGTGATTTGATTAAGCATATTGTTATATAATTCATAATAAGTTACAGGATGATGGTGAAATTTAATAAAGCTTACAAAATAAAGCCAATGAGACAAGATACGAGATTTATGTAATAATGAAATACATAGAATAGAAAAGGAGCGAGGTACTAAACATGACGTAACAGACAAGGATGAAGTTTCGACTCGTTGGCTTTACTGAATAAATACTTACTTATCTAAATTAAGCCTACTGTACGCTTTTATGTCACGACAGTGCGAGCATTATTCACATAAAATAGTCTACAAGTTAAACATTGAGTTTGCTAATTTGTAAGTCGGAAGCGGTTCCCAAACTTTAAACATTTCCTGTATCTGAATTTAATGCTTTTCATTTACAACTACGTTACAGACGAAAGTTTCATTGTTGAGTGATAAACCAAGTTTTACGTTCCTGATAATGGTATGAAGGTTTCAGTTTCACTGGGATTGCTTCATTAAGGATTAATTCATTATGCTTAGGATTTATTAATATCAAATATTATTTTGATTCAGCCACGAAATGAGTGCAAATTTATTTATTTTTTTTATTTCGAAGCTTTCGTCAATATGACGATGTCAGCTTCAAAGTCTATAAACTACTACACTGTTTTCTTTAGTAAAAAAACGTTCACGTCCTAAGAAAAAAAACTATAAAATAAAACGAGCCTAGATTATATTGAAGAATTTAAATATACAATACAATATAATGGTTAAATGTAATTGGTAACAGCTGACATAATATTACTTATATTATAATACTGTTTTACTATCTGAAACAATATATCGTCTCCTATTTCACTTTTTTACTTAATCATGCTGTAATAGACCAAACTGTTAATTATATCCGGGCCGCGCTGCAGCAGTGAAATTAGATTACTTAGAAAACACAACGTTGGAGTAAATTGGATATGTTATTAAAACCCTAAACAATACTTTTTAAAAATAGTGAATTAAAAAACCGGTCAAGTGCGACTCCGACTTGCGCACCGAAGGTTCCGTACACAGATCGTATTTTGACTCCATTAATTTACGATGTAGAAATTGAAATGGGTACACCACCATCTATCTATAGGCGCATTTTGTTCCTAATTTGAGCGACTGAATAACGACCGAATAATTGTATGTTGGTTTTTCAAGTATAAATTGTTTTTGACTTGAACCGATTTTAATACATTTTTTATTATTTGAAAAAAGGTACTTTCAGCATATTCTCGTTAGGATTTGACAAAACAAAAATACATGTAAAGATGATTAAATTACAAACTTAGTATAATAATGTTTCTTTGATGATGAAACAAAGAATAATCTAGATAGAGAATAGTTATATTTTACTATAACGCTTATATTGATATCAACGTTATGTAACAATTTAATTTTTTTTCCTATGTAAACTTCGGAAATAGGATAGGTTAGGTAGTTAAAAAAAATTATCCTTCATAAATCCAAATTTATTCACTGTCAAAAAAAGAAAAATACTGTTTCAAAATGTGAAACTCGAGCCCTTTCATATAACTTGACATTCTCACTGGACTTTGAAATTTTGACCCTTTTTAGTACGTAACCCTAAAAATAGCTAGTTAGAAACGCTTTTTATGACATTACAGACTTATGTGACTTTTTATATTATTTTTATTTCTCACTAATTATAATTAAATTGGAAGTGTGACACTATTTTGAATTATCTTGATTTATTTATTTATCGTATGGCAATTATTTCTAACTGCGATATTTGTTGCACTTTTAGCACCACCCGGGGGTCACATATAGGGTAACGGTGCGTACTTTCTACGGACGTGGTGCAACTTCGACCCCCCTTGTCAAGTGAGTGGGCACCTTGACTGTTAGAAGTTCTCAAGCCGCCCGAAGGCCCCTATCTTGGCTTAACGACTGTTATCATAGACAGCAGTCGGGATCAACGGCTTAACGTGCCTTTCAAAGTATGAAAGCACTCAGTTAATAACCACTCAAAGCCACCCATCCAAGAACTGACCTGGGCCGATGTTGCTTAACCTGACGTACGCCGTACACGGGCGGCGCTGGGCCATGAACGCTCCATCATTTTTTTAAATCCTATATAACATTTTCTAAATATCCTTTATTTTTAAATTGTTAAATGTGAATTGTAAAATGTATGAAACTTTTGACATGATGTAATGTATTTTATGCATTATAAGAAATATTTTTATTATTGAACCAAAAATCACAGAGCCAAATCCACAAATCCATACAAGTTAATAATCAGCATTACAGGCATCGTCAACAAATATATCAAAAAATAATCCGCAATATGCTTTGTCAAAATACACCTATTCAATACGCATGTTCCCCGGGACGGTTGTTACCTGTCGCAAATGTGCCCAATATCCTGGCAGCGTTACCCCACTGCACCGCCAACGATATCTGCTGGACCAGGTACGAGCCGGACCTGGCATCACACCCTCCATAAATTAATACTACGCCTGTACAAAATCTAATAGTAAATATATAAATTGGACTTCCCTCAGGTGCAGCATCGGTTCTCGCACTCGCATAGAGATTTCCACTCCCGGTTTACGCGTGAAAATGTAACAGAGATACCGATAGATAGACCGACAGGGTTACTTTCGCAGTTATAATATTAGTATGAATGTTTGTACATTTATTATCCTATGCTTACAACGCGTACAAAATGGTATTCTACGCACTATAGCAAATGCTCCGTGGTTCTCCAGGAATGATGAGATTCACGAACACCTCGAAGTGCCAACCGTGCAGGAAGTAATAGAAAAACACAGGGAAAAATATGTGGAACGACTGACTATACATCCTAATCTCTTGGCAACACAGCTTCTACAGCCTGTTCTCAATGAAAACAGACTAAAAAGGAAGAATGTTTTGTGAAAGGACAGTAGAGGCGCTGGCCTCTTCGCCTACAAGTCACTATGTCACATTCTGCTAACAAATCAGCTTATAGTCTACCGACTGATCGCCGATTAACCAAGAAAAAAAAAAAAAAAAAAATTATTTACGGAGGTTGAGTACCTCAGGCTTTCTATAAACTGAGGAACAAACAAAGAGATTACTCAAGTATCGGGCTTCTTCGATATTGGCTTCAATATGCGAGCAACTTTGCTTAATTTTGGCATGGCTCTCGGTCTCATAATATAGCGGGATTAAGCCGAACTGACGATATTGAAAAAAGAAAAATGCTGCCTGATTCAGTCTAAGAAAAATGCTCGTGTTTAGAATTCGGAGGGCAACGCATGGCTGTCTGCATGTACTCGTATCTAATCTCAAATCTTATAAACATACAAGACCGGTATAGTTTATATAACTTTCTAAACTACTTGAAAAACGTGCACCCATACAAAGACACGCAGTTCCGAGCAGTACGTGAGAAGAATCTCTTAATTTAATCTCCTTCAAGCACGAAGACAATGTCAAAGCTGGTTTATCAAATTTTAGCTACCGCTTCTTTTTAACCGACTTCAAAAAAGGAGGGGGTTATCAATTCGGTTGTATGTTCTTTTTTATGTCTGCTACCTTAGAACTCCGTAGTTTATAAACCGATTTGGAAAATTCTTTCTTCGGTTGAAAACATGATTCAAGGTTGGTCCCTTTGTTATCAGAATCCAGTTCTGATGATGGGGTCCAGGAGAAATTGAGGGAACTCCTCAAAAATTAAAGGAAAACTTATACCGATTTTTGTATTTTCGGTTACAAATCGAATATTTGCATTTAGGAAGTGGCATTTAGTGAACGGGAACTGATGACGAAGAACACGGATGGTCATCAAAAACTCCTAGTGTTTCATGGTTAGCACTAAGATATTTCGATCAAGATACTGAAGCGACTATGACGAAGTCAATTTAAGTAATTAGTCGTGATGTAACGTCACCATCAATTTGATCTGGTGATTGAAGCCGGAAGCTAGGCAACGGAACTCCGTAATAAAACAGTATAGGTTAGCCGTGTTTGAGCTTATTGAAATCGTCATGAAATTTTCTCTGGTGGTGATTCACTAGAAAGTGTAAAATAAATAAAAAAATATTAAAAAAAAAAACCAACTCCAAAAAAACACTAAAAAGTAAAAAATAATTGCCTTAGTTCTAATATGTCAGTCCGACTTCAGGACCGGAACTTGAAGCCTATTCCGCTTCAGCGGGAAATTAGGCAGGGAGATGTTATTTCTCCTAAACTCTTCGCCGCTGCACTGGAGGATGTTTTCAAGAATCTGGACTGGAGAAGGCTAGGCATCAACATAAATGGCGAGTACATCACTCACCTTCGGTTTGCTGACGATATAGTAGTCTTGGCTGAAACCATGGAGGATTTTAGTATAATGCTCGATGACCTCAGTAAAGCCTCCGAGCGAGTTGGTCTAAGGATGAACATAGATAAGACGAAAATCAAGTCAAATGCCCATGTGGCACCAACTCCCGTTACGATCGGATGCTTTACACTCGAAGTTGTAGACGATTATGTATACCTAGGACAAATTGTCCAGTTAGGTAGGTCCAGCTTTGATAAAGAGGTCAATCGTCGAATCCGAGTCGGCTGGGCAGCCTTCGGGAAGCTACGGCATATATTTTCGTCCAATATTCCGCAGTGTCTCAAGACGAAAGTCTTTGATCAGTGTGTGTTCCAGTGATGAAATATGGTACGGAAACGTGGCCGCTCACCATGGGCCTCATACGAAGGCTCAAAGTCACTCAGAGGGCAATGGAGAGGACTATGCTGGGAGTTTCTCTGCGTGATCGCATCAGAAATGAGGCCATCCGTATCAGAACCAAAGTAACCGATATAGCCTTTCGAATCGTTAAACTTAAGTGGCAGTGGGCGGGGCACATTGTACGTAGGACCGATGGCCGTTGGGGCTGGAAGGTTCTTGAGTGGTGACCACGGACCGGAAGGCGCAGTGTGGGTAGGCCCCCCACAAGGTGGACTGATGACCTGGTAAAGGTCGCGGGAGTCCGCTGGATGCGGGTGACGCAGGACCGGTCGTTATGGCACTCTTTGGGGGAGGCCTATGTCTAGCAGTGGTCGTCTTTCGGCTGATATGATGATGATGAGTTCTATTATGAGACTTTACGCTTCTCATTGAACAATGTAGATGTACCTATTTTAATTGTTGCAGTGCCTTTTCGTCAACGTTAGACAATTTCTTTGCATGACACCGACTGCAAAAATTAAAAAGTCATAGGTATTCGTTATATATTTTTTATCTGAATGTAACTCTAAACAAAAAAAATATGGGAATCCTCTGCTTAAGGAGGATTAATTATTGACAAACTGAAGATAATTACATACCTACTTTATATTCTAATGATAAGTACAGTCATGATTATTTGTGACCAATTTGACAAAAAAATCGTAGCACTTCTATACGGTTTGACAAGACTGTCAGCTTCATGCGGGTCCCACATTAAATTTGGTGACTGTAACATTTGCCAAGATTTTAATTAAGGCAAACCAACTAAAACAGTTTCAGATTAGAATGGTAGCAAGGAATTGCTTGAATTCTTGATCTAAGGCCAACTATTTGTTACATGGACTTGATGGTAAGGCGTACAAATAGTATCAATTTGACAACAAATGGTGTCAGTCAAGAAGTGTTGTGCCAAGAATTCGAAACAAAAGCTCAATTAAAAACAACTTACTTAAACATAAAACAATATTAATAATAATGAAATAGGTTTATAATTTTTGTATCAGTCATATATATATTGTCAGTGCCGTCAGTGGTAGTGTGTAAGAGGCCAAATGCGCATATTCAATCAAGCAAACAGCCAATCGGCGCTAAACAAAACGCTATCAGCCGTGAACGATTAGAAATCAATAAGAGAATGCACGTCATCCGCCGTGATTAGCGCTGAAGAGTTGTTCGCAACTCGTTAACAGAGCCGTATGCGGTACGACTTACGGACGTAACGGATATACAGCAAACCGACAACGGAACAGAGGACCTTTTCTAATCTTATCTTACCTAGGTGAGGGCTCTTGCGGATGCACTTTGACCCAATGCGATCTTTTGTGTAATTGCCTACTCCTTTATACTCTACTTCAAGCTGCGACCGAAAACGAACACTTGCAAATTCGAGCGACATACGCGGGGCAGCTGAGAAGTAATCTACCTAACTTTAAAGAAGAAGACTGTTATAGTTAAATTTTTTATTTTTCTATGTAGTCCCCTGCTAATAAAATGCACTTATTACATTTTTCAAATAATGAACTTAAGCCCTTAACAAATATATTCCAGTTTGTCGCCAAAAAAGTCAGTAACCGCAGCCTTAATTTCGTCATCAGTCATAAACCTTCGTCCCCTGAGGTCTTTCTTGAGAAGTCTAAACAGGGGGCTAGATCTGGACTATAGGGGGGCGATCAATGGTTTCGAAGCCATTGTCTTTAATTGCTATCTTCGTTGTGCGGGCGGTATGCACTGGTGCGTTATCGTGCAAAGTCAGAATTCCTTTGCGTAGTTTACCTCGCCGTTTTTTTTTATTGTCTCATTTCATTTTATAATTATTATTCATTGTAGTTTTCTTCGGTAAATAATCTACGAGCAAAATCCCTTCTGTGTCCCAAAAGATTGTAGTTATAAGTTTACCTGCCGATGGACAGACCTTGAATTTCCGAGGCGGCTTCTCATCCTTTTTCCACTGTAAAGACTCTTGCTTACTTTGCGGGTCCCATTGTCGAATCCAAGTTTCATCACATATCACAATTCTAGAAATTATTTCTTCCTCTTTCCCTTGACTCATGTCCAAAAACTCTTCGCAACATTTGACACGCCTCTCCATGTCAAATGCAGTCAACATTCTGGGGACCCAACGTGCACTAACCTTGGACATGTTCAAATGCTCATGAATTATTTCAGTGACTCGCTCTTTACTGACGCCCACATCTCTAGCTATCTCCCACTGCTTCACTTGTCGGTCCTCTAATAGTTATTTGTTATACAAGGGTGCAAAGTTGTATTTTAACCGCGAGTGTGGAATTGAACCACGAGCTAGCGAATGGATTCTAGGATTGAACCACGAGCTAGCGAATGGATTCTATGGTTGAACCGCGAGCGAAGCGAGTGGTTCGAAAATAGAATCCTGAACGAAGCGAGTGGTTCAAAAATAGAATACTGAGCGTAGCGAGTGTTGCAACACACGAGACGTAAAATAACTTTGCAGCCGTGTATAACACAAATCTTTTTACCTCACTAGAGTGAGGATTTTTTTTCCTCCTTCTCGTCCTAACGTTGACAGTTGCGTCCTAAATATAGTTGTCCACTACCTAATCCCAAGATTTGGCGTAAGAACTGGTTTTTTAACACAACAGCACAATATAAAATTATTGTTGCTGGACTGTCTGGACTGGCCTTTACATGTGTTTAAAAAAGTTACAAATAGCGCGTTCGGATTTCTAATATAATTTGCACTCTTGTGGATAAAATGCAGTTTTGCTATCTGTTTTTAAAGCATAAAAAAGGGCTTTTCGAGCTAGTGAGGTGAAAAAAAATTTTTTTCACCCTGGCTACATTGTCATCGGTGACGGCCGAAACTGGTTTTCCGCTACAAGGATCATCTTCCAGGCTCTCACGACCTAATTTAAACTGCCTCGAACAAAACTTTATAACAAATTCGGAAGAACACGAACTGCCAAACACACGTAACATACGCTGTCGGATCTCCGAAGGCGTATTACCTTCTTTAGCCAAAAACTTAATCACCGCATGCTCGATTATATCTAACGAAACGAAAGAAGAACATATGATTATATTCACATTCACTGATGATAAAGTTTTTATTAGATTATACTTACTTTGTTACCATACTTAGGCAGTATATCTGTTTTAGTATAATCTGTTTTTAGAAACTGCAGCAATATCATTAAATATATTGTCTCGATGGTGTAGCCGCTGCGGCCCTAAATACATTAAATACTGAGGTTGTCACCACCTTAATAAAAAAGCTAATTTTACGGTTTGAACAGCCGCGTGTCCATACTAATTTGGAAAAGGAGTAATTGTGGGGAAAACGACTAAAGGCTTTCCCTTTAATTAGGCTTTGTGTGGGTCGACGTATTTCGTTTAAAATATATTCGTGTCTAATGATTTACTTAAATATATCATAGTCTTTGAAAAATGGTAAGGTAAACGTCTCTGTGCTCGATATAGACCCAATACTTTCAATAATATGTCATGATGACGTAGGTGATTAATACGTTTTACCTATTCACGTAATTGAAATTGAATAAATTGTTACTGGATTGATATCGCGACTATGTCATAAATATCTACTATTGTTGATAGATAAGTGCTACGTATATCAATAATAATACTTCATTTACCTGAGAGAGAAGGGGTGAATGAATGCCCCAAATCTATCCAATCAATGAAAGTCCTAGGTTTTGTGGCGAGCTTCGCTTTAATCTGCAAGATAAGACAAGCGTCAATTTAGCACTCCCAGGACTGCTGATTCTTACTTATTATTTATACAGATAACTGTAAGCCTCCTAGCAAGGATTATTACTACAGCCTTTGGAGAATAATATTATTTATCATTATTATATAGTACTATTACACATTTATTGATTTCAGGGCTTAGATAGGTTATTAAAATATTTCCATATAAATTAAAGCATAAAAATAGACTTACAAAATATAAAATAACTCGAGTGCTGTTAGGCCATAACAGCAAACTGTAACAAAATGTTTATAAATTTTCACCTTCTGTTCACTATGTCCAAAAAAATTCATCGAGATGTTCACTGATTTTATTTTTAAATACGAAAATGTTTAAGAAAAGTCTTACGATATTAAGTTATCGAAAACGCCGTTGTGTACAATCGATTTTGGATTAAACTCAAACAACTTTATTGAAAACGTTTAGAAAGAGTTCTCTTACCCCTATATACATTATAATACGATTGAAAATCGTTTGCATTTCCACGGGACCGAGTTTGGGGTATTTTTTGTTATCGCATAGGATATTTTGAGAGCAGTTTATGGCATAGATAAGTTACTTGGTAAAAAAATGACGGACCTTTTCCTTCGGATTGAGTGATGGAAGAATGTGATACCCTGTATTGTTAACCTAAGGGATTTTGTGTTATGTACTTAATAATAATACGTAAGTATATCAATTTAGAGATTTTATGTGGCCAATAGTTTGTTGAGTCAACGGTTAACAATTGGGACGACTTGATTAAAATTTTCGTATTATTATGTATTATCAAATGTAGTATTTTTAACAGATGAAGCTGAGTAGGAAAATAACAGATAAGTGAATCTTATTGTATATCATATATTAGACACACATTATACATTTTGATAGTGTATTTATTTTATCCTTAGGCCATGTTCAGCAGTTGCTCAAGTGCCGAGATGAGTTTAATATGACTTTACTGACACAGGGATTTATTTTTTGGATTGGTAGCGATTTAATTGATAAGTCGTCATCTTTAGAAAGTTTTCCTGTCATTTCAATATTAATGGAAGGTAGAGTTTTAGGGTTTCTCTGATAATTGCCTGATATTTGAGTGCAACAACTGGATGCCGAATGTCTGTATTTATTAACAAAATCAGAAAATGTCTAATGCATTTTACGACTAAGAACAATATAACAATAGCAATTAAATGTAGTGTCACACTGGAGTAGTAAGTTCCGTATTTTACGAAATGAGATTGCTGATGTAAGTTGTTTAAAAATAATACAGCACTAATTGACATTCTTTTGAAATATGTAATGCATGTTTTCACCGCGAAGTACATATTCGATATTCTCATCCGTTTCATCTACTTTACGCTCCAATAGCACCTCCGTGTAATCCAGGCGAAAGTAGAAGACACCAAGCCCCGAGGAAGATCATCTATGAGATGGACAGACCAAATTAAAGCTGCAGGAGTTGGACCACTAAACGAAAGCATATGAAAGGCGGCTGTCAGATAGGAATGGAGGCGTGTCTTAAATTTTGCTGCTAGGATCTAATATTATGACCACGACCACTCTGTCAAGAGTGAAACGACGAAGAAGAAAGAACATCAGTATGTTTCGTGCCTGCGCGCTGCGTTAGCCCAACGATTGTGGAGCAAGCGCGTGCAATACAGTCATTTAAATGGAACAAACAACCTTAGCGACGGACAAAACTAGGGCTATCCGTACTTGTAGCAAATATGCGCGGTAGGGCATATAATGAAATAAATCAATATAAGAAGGCAAATCGAACTTAATCCATATTAAGATCGATAGGCGTATTAAGAGCCCGGAGTTCCCTTGCTATATATACCCCGATCTAAGGAATGGCGTAACCACTATTTTTTGACAATGATGAGAATGATCCGTGTAGGAAAATAATCTGAATTTAAGTGTGAAATAAAAAAAAGGAAACAAGATAGATGAAAGCCTTTAAAGGTTCTCTGTTTTAGCACAACATCATGATAAACAAAATATGGGCTACAAAATTAAAACACATTTTTTTACGGTGACGTTTTACATAGGTGCTCAAAAGATTTTCCTTTACAAAAACATTGTTTTAACAGAAAAGCCTCGGTCGTCCTGAATATACACGACGAGCAAACATTTGATATTATAGGGATGTTTAAAATTGTCTACAACAGGGAGCGGATAGGCAACGAGTTAATGGAACTCTCGTGGGTAACTGTTTAATAATAATTACCATGTATGGAAGAAAAACGGAGATGTAAATAAAAATTCTATGGCAATGGCGAGACAGGCATGAAATTGTTTTCTATCAACAGCAACAAATAACAAAACTAACCGATTCTATTACCAGGGGTCTATGATGGTCACGTATATTACGACAAACAACAAGATAAAGCATCTGTCACCTTCTGATACCACTCGAAAGAAAATGACAGATGCTCTTGTTGTAGTTTGTCGTCGATGAACATAACCATAATACGGGGCCAGCTTCACCTGAGAACGTCAGTGGATAATCTGTACATACACACGTCTTCGTCCTCAATAAATGTCTTATTATTATTATTATCATCCTCCTAACGTTTTTCCCGGTTATATCCTAAGGGAGCCCGAGATCCGCTTTGTTCCCTAATATTTTGTTTTTCTTAGGCACGTAATTTTAGTTTTACGGTATTCACTGCTCTACCTCTATCTGTTCGGATAGAGTGTGTGGTTATACGAGTACGCGGTATAACCAAGTATTTACTCGAGCTACTGTCATCGTTTTTCCAAATATCCTCTCCAATGTGGCAGTATCCTTAACCCATGTTTCCTTACCCTGTCATTGCATGGAGAGCAGTTCCTGTAATCCACTAGAAGGAATACTTCGAACAAAAACCTGGAACGGCATCTCCGTAGATGTCTGCATCCGAACTTATTTCTGATCGTAGCGTTTGGATAACCACGGAACGGATGTTCCATCAGACCCAGAGGGATTTGGACGAGAGAGTGTATTTGTGTTAGCGCGAGCATTTATCCACTTTAATATTTTAATATACCCTGCGCAATCTATGATTTTCACCTTAGATGCCTCCGCCACATAATAGGCATTCACTGGTCCGACCGGGTTAGGAACACGGAAGTCGAATTCTCAGGCGTGCTGATGTCGCGGAAATAGAAGTCTATCTAATGAGACGCCAACAGCGATGGTGCGGATATGTCTCTCATATGGCTGGCGAGAGGTTTGCAAAGCGCATCTTACATTACATTACTTAAAATATACATTTTAATTTTTATTTATTGTTTGTATGTTTATGTATTAATACATAAAAATGATGCAAAATTACGAAAAAATATTAAGAGGGGCACTCCGTACATGTAACCGGCAGGCGAATCACGTAACATTATGTACTAACGGTAGATAGATTTTACTGTCAATTTTGAAGTATAAATGTATGGGCTGACAGTTGAAATTTGACATTAAAATTTATCTAACGGTAGTACAAAAGTTACGTGATTACCCCGCTGGGGTAGAAAAAAAATTCAATGCTCATGGGTGTGTGGGGATACCTATATCTGGATAGGCCGTAAAACGATATGAAGTTTTCTAAAATAGTTTTCCATCTAAGTCAACCGTTGGTTAGATATTAGCTGTCAAAATAGTAAAAAGTGTGTCCTCCGATTTCCAAACTATTAAGTATAAAATTCTGAAAAAATGTGTTGGAGAACATTAATAAATACTTTAAACGATTTTTGAGTAATCTCTGAAGATTTTCAAGCCCAAAAAAAGGACGTAAGTGCCGTGAGTTCCCATGAATATACGACCTTTTATGATTCAATGTATTGGTTAGTGGTTTTTGTATGTGGACTAGTAGGTGTCGTACGTTAATTGTGCATGATCCTACACGCACTTGGCCGGTTTTTACACATACGTACACAGAGTTATAGGACATAGAGGACTAATAGATACCAAAACATAAATAATATCATCTTTATAATCATTACCCTGCCATTGCTCTGTTTATTGGGAACAGCTATGATTGTGATTTATCAAGTTTCCCTTATTAGTATATAGAAATTAAAGTAATGTAACACACAGGAAGTTATTTATGTAAGTATATTAGTAATCATTCTGAAGCCGAGTAGAATTCAACGAAATTATCGATCAAGGTAATTGTGAGAAATGGCACAATTTTAACAGCCGCTACATCGGATTACTCAATTGAGCCCACATGGTCACTACTTTGTCAGGGTAAATATACTACATAGCAAGCAGAATAAGGTTTACTTTACAAACGGATGAAAATACAGTTATGCGGTTAAGAAAGAAAGGGAATTAAACGGGGTTACTAGTAACAAGTTTCTTAGAAATCCCAGTAGCGCATGTAAGGTAAGGGTTTGCCAGCAATAGGGTATTTTTGTGTATGATAAATAAACAATAAAATTGTAAGAACAAGATAAATTTTGTTATAGGAATTCGAATTGAGTTGATATAAACTAATATCATGTAAAATAAATTTTATAATTATTTTTATAATTCATGCATATTTTATTTGTGCTAAAAATTTGAAAATCGGTAGCTGCTGTTACGAATGTCAAGTGTGACGTCATACGACACTAAATGACAGATCATCACAATGAGCGATGAGGGCACAACGTACATACAAATGTGTATTTTCCCCTTTAACGCATAACTGCATCCTGTACGTTGGCTGTAATTCTCTTTCTAAGTAGCCCATTGTGTGCATCCGACTTAACAGCTCTGTGTTTGCCACCTGTGACAGACACCATTAGTGATGCGGTCAATCAAAATCGCATACAGTTTTTTCGATAATCGATATGGTTTACGAAATAAAGATAATCGATTAGAATCGATCGACATAAGAATAAACAATAATAACGTAGCTACAATCGAACATAAAATATTTCTAGAATATTTCAGTTAACAACTACTCACACAGCCAGATGCAATATTGCTCGATAACTGACACGAGTGACGGATATAACAACGAATAGGTTGCGATTTTGTCAATCACTATGTGCCGTATGAAATGGCGACTGGCGTTTTCGAGCGGATATTGAAACTGCAAATTTCAACCTTATTGTTTCAGTATTCATCGATTCCATAAAATAAAAATAAAAATTCCACGTGGTTATTGAAAAGTACGGATTATTTAAGGCTATTTTTCAAAATACGTGTAAGTCCCTATTATCTATTTGCAATTTGGTATTTAAATCAATGCCATTATATTATCTAGCTTGCGTACCTTTACAAAAAGGCCATGCCCAGAATCTTATACTTCATTCATTTAAAATATTTACGTGGCTCTTATCACGTCGCTTATAATCCAGGATATTAAACGCGATTGTTTCATAATTTTATGACACTCCTGTTTTGTGGATACATTTCCGTTTACATGTACATAGGAGCCAGGCGTATATATGTCTACGGTTCATTGTTTTATTAACCGGGTTGCATAGTAGAAGAGCCGACGACACTGAACCTAGTTCGATAAGACTCCCAGATGATATATATATTATAAGATACGTCATTCCTGGGGGAACACGAAACGGCTATGCTGCAATGCAAAAAACCTGGTGGCCATAGTAAAAAATAAATCAAAAAGAATAAAATTTCCGGTTTTTTGTCAGCAATCCCCCGGTTCCTTTCAATTTGTACTGATTGAATACGCATGTCGCGTGAGTAGGGGCGAAAAACGAAGTTAAATTCAAACAAAAATCCGCCGCTTTTGAGCATCAAATTGAATGATTTGGCAACTTAGAGTTGCCAAAAGAAGAAACAATATATCTAATTGTGCCCGAAAATTAAAGTAGTTACTGAAAAAAGAAATTCTGGATTGGCATCCCTACTCCCCCCAATCCCTACTCACCCCATTTTACGGAATATACCATTATATCGAAATAAGCTTTATAATCGAAATCACTAACTTCAATCGCCGCAGCAACCACCTTCTCCACTATTAGGAAAAGGCAACAGTGATTTTTCTTACACAAAAATTGATGATCTTTCAGATGAGACTTGGTTTTTTTAGGAGACTGATCATACTAGATACCTCAGTATTGGCGTCACTTATCATGCTGCTGCCACTGATAAGGCCAGTCAGGGGAGCTTACAGCACTGCATTATCGTATAGTCCTACCGCTCCCCTGTATCGAGGACCAATGAAACTTGGGAGACTTATCATACTATAAACCGGAAATTTAATTTTTTTTTTAATATGGCCACCAGGTTTTTTGCATTGCAGCATAGCCGTTTCGTGTTCCCCAGGAATGACGTATCTTATAATATATATAATTATCTGGGAGTCTTATCGAACTAGGTTCAGCGTCGTCGACTCTTAAACTAGTACAAACGTTTATAAATTAAATACGGGTACGTCAAATAAATTCTTAGACAACTAATTAAAACCTTTTTGTGAATTAATATAGTTTACTCCTTTTATTAACCCACGAGTCACACGACGCGCAACGCAAAAGAGGGGTGTTATAGGTTTAACATATGTGTATCTGTGTACATCGACAAAACACGATCGTGGCAAAATGTGAATGGGGACAAAAATGAGCCGGGGCAAAATGCGTTCGTGGCACCAATCTAACAAATCTGTGTGTCTGTCTGTGGTATCGTAGCTGAACTGATTTGAGTATGGTTTTTAGGGTTCCGTACCAAAATTTCAAATGTCAAATGGGGTGTGATATGAAAGAGCTTGAGTAGCACAATCTAAACTAGTTTTTCGTTCTTTATTTGTGAGGGAAATTGAAAAAAAAAAAACCATTCCGTCCCTTGCTTCCGAAGTTAACCATTGAAGAAAAAGTAAAATTATAACATAACATTCATATCACTTTATATACTACAGTAAAATATAAATATAGATCTATGTAACTTTACTTTTTTTTAATAATCCAAAAACATTTCTAATCTTAGTTTGTAATTTAGTATTTCGAATACAGGTATTTTTGTTTGGTAAACTAGTATGAAATTATGCTGAAAGTACCTTTCGGTTGAATGGAAATAGAATAGTAAGGTCTATGCAAATTGCGTTACATTTATTATTTTAAAATACATGCTTTGTTAGTGCATTTTGGAATCCTACGATAGGCCGGCTTTGTAGCCTTGCAACAAATAACTATTTTCCTCGCAAATGTGTTGAAAAACTTCGTATGAAATGCATGAGCATTGATCATTACACTCTTGGCTCCCCATATAGATACATTAATAATTCCACCATCTATACTTAGAATTAAATGGTAATTATGTGGTATCGCATACCACAATTATTATGATTAACCCGTCGTCTACCGGTCCCTGTGATCCCAGGGATCATAACAAAAGGATGTTATTGTTTATTTTTTTCGCCGGGAGATGACGGCTTAATGTACCTACCTTATTATTTTTCATTTTATTTGACGCTTACAGACCTTATACATCTCTAACAAATCGGGACTGTATAACTTTATGGTTTCTTTTTTTTTCTGACATGTAACACTAAAATTTCGTTGAATTAATTGTATTTTAAGTATTGTGTTCTTTTAATTAATAGAGACAAATTTTGATTTGTAAAAGTGCCTTGTAAATAAATGTTTGATTTAGATTTTTGATTAATATGATCCGTACGCATTTATCCTTTTCTAGAACGAAACTCAAAACAATTCATTTTGTTGACGGGTTCAATAAGGAATATTAAGAATTACATACCTACTTATTACGAGTTAAATTGATCACACGTATTTGGACAGACGTTAAACGGAATATCTTATAAGCTAGACGCCATAGTGCAGGAATTCCAAAAATATAATATCCACATTCTTAGTGTTGTACTTGTCTAATATTTTTATTTCTAGCGTCGCTTGTAGGAAAAATAAAGAGGCGTCTTCGCTTTCTCCATTTGGCTAAATGACTATATTTTCGCAAATGTACGACAGAGGAAACTACGCAATATAATTGAGGAAGATATATACCTATTCGTTCCTTACAGTATGTTGTTTGTTCTGGCCACTTAGATACTAAACTAATTTAGGAAGTGGATAGAATTTATTTTATCTTACCGTTTGGAGAGGTACCATTTTGAACAGTCAGAATTCTTGTAGACTGTCTGGCAAGTATGCATGCTGTTTTTTTTTAAATCATGACATTATACTTTTGTACATATAGTACGATCCTATGTTTATATTGTACGAAGTTGCCGGCAGCAGCTGGTACATTATAGCTATTGTTACTCACTTTAGAGTAAAACAGTAATAAAATAATAGCTTTATTGAAATGTTAAGCACCGTTTTATATTTAAAGTTCTCCAAACCATTACAGTATATTATTGCTAATATGTACCTATGAAAAACCTACTAGCAAACAAAGCTAATTTACCATTTATTCAATGTTTACCTAACAATGACCTTTCATATACAAAATTGACCTGAAATAAAAACTGAGGTTCCATGTCAAATGCTTATCATGTTTAGGCCAGATTCGACTACGTGTCAATTTGAATACTTAAATAAGAATAATTTCCAGATTAGTCTATTCAATTTTGATATTCCTATTCTTACTTTGTGGTCGAATCTAGTTTTAGACCGCGTCACAATGTAAAATCAGCCTGAGAGAAACTTGACGTCTGCATACAAACTTTTATATATATACGTGAACGCTGTCTTAGTCGAATTGACAAACACTTACTATATAATCTCGAAAGAATCACTATTTATTGTGGGTTAATAGAACGACACTAACTCAAATAAGTTATTTACTATCTCAAATTAAATATTATTGTTATTGCTCCGCACATGGACCATTTAACTAGAATTAGCACACGTAATAGAACACAAAACTTTATGAAATGTGTCAGTAAGTCTAATTCGCAATGACACCTAATACTGTTGGTAGAACGCTTGACCTGTCAGGAATAGAAAGCAGACCGCATAATGCCATAATTACGTATTTTCGATTATACAATTACTGACAAAGTTTTGACCACCTGATACACGTTTCGATAGAAGTAACAGAAACAGCAAAACGATTACGTATAGTGTAGAAACTATGTTAGGTAGATCTGTATGTCATTTTAAGCATGGAAAATGTCATTTAGAAATAGCAAACCCACACGTTCAAAAACCTTGCGCACGTAATGACCTTTCTGTACGTGATTTTGATCGATGTGGAAAAACCATGCAGGGATCTAAATTGTGAAGAGAGGATGTGACCATGACCCAGTTTTTTTGTTTTGATTATCGTCTGCTGTAGTTCACGTAGTGGCCGCCGGCGCTAGTTGTCTTTGGAGGCGATAATGTATGACGTTTATTGTTAAGTCGCGAATACGAAATATTTAGTTTTTTTTTATTAAATATAGCCGTGTTAAAATTGATGTGCGAATCTTTCTTATTAGTTATTTGTAATATGTCTCTATACTTCGATTTTGTTTATGTGTTACCCGCCGTGAATTTCACCAATTGGCTCCGACGGAAAACCAGCGTCTACCAGTTAGGTTGGCACCATGCTGCGTCGGGACCATTTCGTGGCATTATTGATTGTTTTCTTTTTGTTTACACCTTTTTACGGTTTTTATTCGTTTTTCAACTTTAATCCTTGTTATATTGTGTATTAATCCTGTGCCACGAATAAATGTTTTTTCTTTCTTTCTTTCTTTAAACTTTTATAAAAAAAATGTTTTCAATTCCTGCTGCTATGCAGGAAAATGCCTGGCTCTACAGTAAAAATTCGTATTGCCTGAGGGACATATGTAGAACATAACAAAATATTACAAATCAGTTTAATAATCATTATGTTTCGGTCTGGTATTGGGATTCTGATAATGTAAAAATTGATATTGTAAAAAAGATCAATTATGAATATCGAACCTGCTAACAAAATTTCACGAGAAGCGGTTGAAAAATGCGACCTGTGGAGGAGAACAAACCGAAATTCGACGCAGAAACTTACAAAATCTTATAAAAAAAAATTGTTTTTGAAAATTTCCAAAAACTGACACGACAAAAAAAAACTATATAATTACCGGACCTGATCACAAAATTTCACGAGAATCGTTTGCGAAATGCGACCTGTAGACGAGAACAAACGGAAATCCGGACATACGAAAGCATTTTTGTCGAAGCTGAAACAGAGACCTTCGTTTCACTCGGTCAATTAAAGAAAAATGCCTTATGGCAGTAAATCCGCCATTTGTACATACTTCTTGAATTGTGCAATAAAATTTAAATAAAAAAACGAAAAAAAAAAATCTGTTGCAGTATTGTAATTCTGTAGTATTATGATTTATGATAATGTTATTTTATATACATTGTATATTGTTTAAAAAAATGACACCTCCCCTAGTTTCTTACGCCGGTTCTTCTCGAGGCAGAGGTTGTTTGTTTGTTTGTGTGTGCACATCAATATCTACAAAACGGCTTGACCGATTCAGAAACGGTTTTCTGCAATAGGTTTTTAGTTTAGTCGAGACGAATTTTAGCTAGGTGTTACGATGATAACTCGCCAGGGGGCGCTGCAGTAAACATTTTTCACTTGCTAAAGTGCGTTTGTGTGAATTTTCTCCGGAACTGCTCGGCCAGCGCTTACGATTTTCATAGGACGTGGTGTGGAGTACATGCACTTTAACTCTAAGGATCTGATGATGCAGCAGCAGAAAAGCATAGTAGGGTACTGTGTAGAGGTAGATAATCTTTTTGATTGTTTGTAGTCCCTTTTGTTTATGTTGCATGAACAGACGTTGTACATAACCTTCTGAGGATGATGGAGTAAAACCACATCACAGAGGACTTTGCGATAGCATATAGTAACTTAATCGTGATTGGGCTTTTTAGATTGTGTTTGCTGAGTAGCTTCTATACCTGATCTGCTGAGGATCTGATGATGGATCAAAACGGCATTTTAAGGCATGTTTTAAAGGTATTTACCTAGTTAGTGAAATGTCTTTAGGCTCTTTTATTAGAGTCTATTGAGACGCGTACATGAACTTCAGAAAGCCTGATGATGAAGCAGAACAACAACATAACGAATTATGTGAAGGCACATAGGTGGATTACCGTGTGTAGACTATTTCAATAGTGCTTGCTGAGTAGCTTCTGTGCATGAACTGCTGAGGGCTTGATGATGGAATCGAATAAAATTATAAGGAACTTTGTGAAGGCTCGTAGATAGAGTAATTATAGGCGCCGTTGCGAAAATGAACCCTGTGTATTTATTTACGCTTTCCGACTAGTTGGAAGAAGTGTACAAATCCGTGGCAGTTGTGAGCAGAAGGAGATAAATATGTGTGACAGAGAATATGGATTCACGTGGGCGCGCTCGTCGGGTCTATGGCCCCACGCGGAACGCCTTCTGACCTCGTGTGCCTTCCCCTCGCCACCGCGCCTTTGGCTCGCGGGTTTACTTGTGAGACCCTAGGGGCTAGAAAGTGGCGACTTGCGCTCACCCTTCGGGCCTTCGGCCCTTCGCAGAATAGTTTCTAAGTACTCGTCTTCTACTCCGTCCCTCACCTTCGGCCTTGAGGTTCGCTTGTAAGACATTCGCAGCTAGAAATTAGCCCTCCCCTTGGGTCTTCGGTCCTTGGGCTCGTATAGCAAGCGTGCTCTAAGGAGAAGCTATGGGCCTTCGGCCTTTCGCGGAACAGCTTCTGACCTCATGTATTTTGTCTTAGCTTCGGGCCTTCGGCCCTCAGGTTTACTTGTGAGGCACTCGAGGATAAAAAGTGGCAACTTGGCACTTACTTCTGTTTGTAGCTCCTTAGAAAAACCTTGGTAGGGGGAGCTCATTCCACAACCGGAGTATTCGAGGGTGAAATGTATAGGTATACTTAGACTGCTCTCTAAAAAGATTTTAATAAAAGGCTTTGCCTTTTTAACAATGTAAAATTTGTTTGTTCTTCTTAAGCCGTCATCTCCCGGCGAAAAAAATAAACAATAGCATTCTTTTGTAATGATTCCTGGGATCCCTGGGATTCCAGGGACCGGTAGACGAAAGGTCTCAAAAACTACAAAACATTTTGATTAAACTATCCAACAATATAGCTTCAATATAAGAGTAGGACATGGCAATAAACCGGTGTAGACTGTAGAACAAAGAAAGTATCGTTTTTGTTTGTTATAAAAAGGCTTATACGGTAAAAAAAGTTTTTAGTATTCCGTATCTGAAGGGTTCCAACGGAACCCTGTTACTGTCACTCATGTAAGCTTTTCTCTGTTTTACTTCTAGATTATTAGAAATGTTTTGCAAATTTTTTATAAGTCCATGTAAATATTATATTATTAATCAACGCGAATATATTTCAACGCAAGAGACAATTGATTACTGTAAATAAAATTCATGCTCGTGTAAATTATTGCGAGTTACAATTCGTAGGTATTTTTGCCATTAATTAAAAACTTTACAATAGATTTTAAAATGCTATTTTTAACTGAAACTCAAAACCTCCGTTCCATTGTTAGTTTATTCTGTTTTATCGGATATAAATTTGAAATCAGACAATTAATAAATGTCTGAAGCAATAAATAACGTTTCATTCTCCCGATGCGCAATTAATTGGTTATACATTAGCGCTTTTGAATCGGTAATGAGAAGAATAATTAAACAATTGGTCAATGAAATTCATTAACGACTTTAGTCTGAGGATCGGTTAATAGTATTAGAAAGTAATTCTATGCCTTCGTATTTATTTTCACACAAATTAAGAAGTAAGAAAATAAGAATTAAAAAAAAATGTTATAGATGTTCTTATGGTTTTACACAACTCGTACCTACAAATTTACTTCACTCTAAAGATATAACTTCAAGAAAAAAACCAGTTAAATTGTAGATAATTCAATTGAAATTTTATACTAAATAACTCTTTGTTAATACTAACAAAGGTGTGTTTTAATGCCTGCAAACGACATGTTTTTCAGGTATAAGACTGATAAAAATATTCTGAATTGTTCCCATTACATTAAATCGTCCACCATGTCCTCCTGTACCCTGAATTACGAAAACTGTATTAAGAGGTTTCTCTCGGACGAGGAAATTAGTTCCATATATAGTAAAACATCTTATGGGAGGAAATCTTTATAACGAAAGCTTTTCTTTCATCAACCCGTCTCGGAAAAGGTTCTTTATGCTGGTAATTAAATAGCTAATTCCTGATATTTTTGCGTGGCAATACCATTTGTAGGTACCTAGTTACAGAGCTAACAAAGCTTAAAAAACCGGCCAAGTGCGTATCGGGCCACGCACAGTGTATGGGTTCCGTAATTGCCCGTCCATCACGTCACCGGTCATATGCGGAATTACGGACCCGTAGAAAGGTTTTTACTGATCTTAGTACTGATGATGTACTTTTTTGAGATGTTGTGTACATATTTTTGCCCTTTACGGTAATGTCTACTTAGCTGTGATAGTTTTACTTTTAAATTCATCGTATATACTGCTACCATTTTTTTTCACATGCCTAGTAGCCACCGTTTAGCTGGCAGGGGGGGGGGGGGACACTTGACCATAGCAAAAATTATCACTTCAAAGCTTAATATTATGCCAACCGATTCTTGAATCAAAAAATGCTTTTAGAATTCTTATAATATTTTTGAAAGAGCTATCCAACGATACCCCACACGATGGGGTTTGGAAGAAAAAAAAATTGCACCACCGCTTTACATGTAGGGCAGGTACCCTAAAAAAATTTTTTTTATGATTTTATTCTACCGTTTTGTCGGCGTCATTGATATGTATACTCATGCCAAATTACAGCTTTCTAGTACTAACGGTTACTGAGAAAAGCGGGGGACGGACGGACGGACATGGCGAAACTATAAGGGTTCCTTGTTTACTACGGAACCCTAAAAAGGTTACAAGATTTGGCTAAATGTAGGTATTGTTGAGGAATAAAAGGGTTCGCCAATTCTCGATTACATTTTAATGCTATTTATTAAAAAGTGACGAACATTAGATTCCGCGACCGTACCAATGAGACGTCAGGTCTAGACCCGTGATTGGGTAGGGTAACCTACTTTTTTAAATGGATTTACGGATAGAAAACTATTAAGGCTTTGGTATGAAGTTCTTATTCTGTTTTTGTCTTCGGTCTAAGTATAGTAGTTATTTTATGTTTGTTTCCTTATCGTTTTTATGTTGGGTAAAATAGTAACCTAGATTTCTGTCATTTCTGAATAGGAACACTATTTACAAAGTTATCCGGCACTTCATTTCTTCTGGATGTAAATATGATATTTTTATTTCAACTGCATTATAAATGTTTCACTTGTTTGTAAATATTAGACATAATTAGTATATGACGTTATTACGCTATGTTCCAGTTTAATATTCATTTAGTTCCTTTAGCTGCCGCCTGCCATTCCTGGGCCATTCCAATTGTCATTGGCGCTAGTTTAGCTGGAACAGATGGCGCAGGCTAAATGTGCTGCGTTCACATTTCACGGCTTTTAACATGTCAAATTTTGTTTTTAACTTTCGTTTTGTGTAATTTTAGATGAAACGTATTTTTATTTTGTTCTCTTATTTCTTTTTCGTACGGTTACTCACCGTGAAATCATTCCACGGTCCCATCGGAAGACCAGCGCTGGCGATTGCCCGCATTATGCTGAGATGGTACCGTTTCGAGATAACACAACTTTTTAGTTATTGTTTATTTATTTTTAAACTGCGTTAATTGTTGTTTCTGTCGAATAAATATTTATTATTTCCTATTAAAATTATCCAATAAATTGCAAATTATTAAAGTTTATCAAAATCATTAATAAATATGAGACGTCAAAATTTACAAAATTTTAGTTTATGTTTTTATTCTAAGAGTAAATTAAAATATGGTAAAATCAAATTTTCGATTTAGTAGCCGTTCATCCAATACGCATTTCGTCCGTTCGCGTAATGACGAATCGCGAAATGGACGAACTGCGTAATGAAAATTCTTGAAATGGACGACCTGCGTAGTGACGGATCTCGAAAGGCACGAATCATGTTATGGACGAACTGCGTAGTAAACGAATGGCCAAATGCTATTTGGACGAACTACGTATTGGATGAACGGCTACTAAATCCTATACTTTATTCAATGTTCATGTTTTGAAAAAATGCAATTGCAGATATTAATCGAAATTCAATCTCGGGTATCAAAGCAAGTCTTAACGAGCCGTATAAAATGTCTAACCCGCTCACGGAAAAGAATGGAAAATTACTTTTGAGTGACTATTGTGGTTTAACTTTAGTTGCATTTCACAGGCTTCTAAGTATTTTATTGGCCGGTGAACCTCATTTGACCGCCATGAACCCTAGTTTTGTATAATAAATTAAATTGTAATATAAATTATTATGCTCGTGTCTTTTTTTCTCTCCATTTATGTGTTTGATACAAACCAAAATTTTCGAACAAAGTTAGCTTTAGAAATGCCTATATTTTACCAGTTTTTAAGGAATATATCAGCTTTATAGACTGTGCTGTTTCGTCGGACCTCCTTTCGAACCATTATGCCATAATGTTTAACCACAAATTGATATTGAATCAAAGGCTACTTTGCAGCCCTACCGTAATTTTTATATGAAATTTCATTATAGACTTAAGGCCTTGTTGTTTTATCTATGTGCACCCTACCAAGATAACAATATTGTTAGTTGTGTCAAACTCTTAGTACCTACTTAAATATGAGTAGCTTGGCCGATTTGTTTGTATCGACGATGTGACCCGTTTAGTATCATCGTAATAAGAGTATAACTGGTTCTATTATAAACACAGTTTTATCATGACCCGGCGAACGCACTCGGAAAATAATGTGAATTTATAACTACCGTGTGGAAGTAAATACGGGGTAAATTGACGATGTGGCAAAGCTATAAATCAACGAGATGACCGCCTGTGGTGTTTGGCTTTACTGATTAAAATAATTTCATTCTTTGCTTTTTATTTTATAGGCAAGGACTCCAATTGTTCATAAAACAATACAAATACAATATGTGCCGGACAGGGACTGTAGAGGGAAGTTGGCATGTTCGATAGTTAGGATTGGCATGGAGAAAAATACTAACTCTAATTTTACTTTTATTTAATTTTCTGATTACTTTATCACTTAATAATACTGATTAACATAAAAATAAAACCAGACAAAACGAAGAGAAAATTATCTAAATTTAAACTAATAAGATAAGGACCGTGCTTTCGCACCGGCGTCGTGTAGCAGAACTATTGACCACTTTTTTTAACCTGACTGTGGATTTATAGGCCCAATAAAGCGAAAGGAGTGCGCACTTGGAGAGTAGCCTGGAGAAAATCCAGGGAAACCTCCGACCCATACCCTAACAGTTTGCGCTCCAGTGAGATTGACCGACAAGTAGTCGTGTCAATATGGCAGCGCTCTTCTGTAAGGTGGAGGTTACTTCCCCAGTTGAGTTGCGCCAAATATAGGCTAGATTATGTTCCGCTGCACCCTACGTCTTCTCATACCTACTTTAACACAACCGATACATATTAGGTTATATCAGGTCATGATATACCCTTATGTTAAACTTTGCCTACGGGACGTTAAAAACTTTCCACAGTTATTACAAAGAGCGGAAAAAAATACCTACACTAAACACTAGGGAGCTTGTTTAAAAAATAGCTGTATGAAAACAAAGCAGAAACAGTGCCAGATCGCCCCATATTTCCAACATAGTTATAAATTGCTCATTTTGGTGTTTATTTACTTTCTTCCTTTGGCAGGTTGAAGTAAAAAAGATTTATACTTAAAAAATATTTGAGGCAGGGGAAGGTTATCATGTCCATGTTCTGTGTCTACTATTAAAATCCAATGAAGTCACATATTTCAGTACAGAGATGGCCATGTTTGTTTTTACAAATCACGGTAAATGAGACGTATACAACATACAACGACTGACTACAATAATATAAGACTGTGAGGAAAACATGCAATATATAATAACTATTAAAAAATATTCACATGTCCTCCTCAAGTTTAAGAGATTCTCCTGAAAGCGCCTGGAAAGTGTCATATGTTCAGCTGTCAATAACCAGCTTCAGTTTTCAGCTTTTTCTAAAAGACAAAGCCATAAATTAAATTGAAAAATACTGTTTTTATTGATAATAGAATGTATTTAAAATTACGTAGTATTTAATGAAATTTGCCTCAAATTAATTTATTTTATGTCATTTTTTTAGCCGGAAATTACTGTTAAATGAACTGGGTGACGTTGTACGTCATATTTTTCTGACATGTGATTTATTTATAATAGGGAGGGACTAAGTATTCGATACGTTACCTGTTTTTGGGATCCGTAGGTAAAGTTGAAAACAGGGATGATTACTTTCTATGCTCGGTGATAAATGGGAAATAGAAATATACCTATGATAAAAGAATTGCCTTGTTTACAACTCTTCCAAAGGACTAGTGTGAAGAAGAAGTGTGAAGAAACAGGCGAAATTATAACCGTATATATGATTACGTTCCATCATCCTATTAGTAACATATTAATAAAGTGAAGCGATCAGCTAAATGTGGCAACGGTCAGCTAATTCAATCACCAGCGGTCGGCCTGGACGACCACCAATACCGTAACTAACGAAGTTTCAGTATCGGCGGGCCAATTATCTGGTACAAGGGTGGCTAAGTTTAAATGGTTCAATGCATTTAACTAATCTACAAGATAGGCTCGATGTTAGCATTTGACGTGTTAAAGTGAAAAAACTGGATTTATATTTATCTGGCGTGATGTGTCGTGACGCGATTGATGTCGGTTTCACATCTATACATTTAGTACATTTATCTGTTAGGTACGCACTGACGTGAAGGCTAAGATTAGATGTCAGGTCAGAACGGATCAATAAGCATCAAGATAGGTATGAATCCGGCTTAAATTTAGATTTGTCGCGCGCTTGTACACCCTCGAAGTATCATAACGATACGCGAAATAAATGTAATTCTATCTTTGCTAGTTTGACCAGTTAACCAAATAAGTCTAGTCAGTGAGCTCACATGTCTTTTGTCCAAATATTAAAAATTTTTCTAGGTCTATTATACAGCAAATATATAAATTAAATCGCTGGTTCTATAGCATAATCTTCGTCAAAGATTTAATAACGTTACACTCCTTTTTTTGGGCAGTCCTGTAAAAATATCAGGCCACGTGGATCGCACGCACATAACCAACTGAAATGAAACACAGAATATTACTCGGATTGTTAGATTGTCACGTTGTTGAATCGACTATTTCAAATCTGTGAGTTCCTATAACAGTCGCGTATGTACGGACATTTAACTATACTTTAAAAAAGTTTATATGACCTAACGCAGAAAACTTAGAAAAGTCAGTCAAAGTATCGAAGACAACTTTATTGTCTTTGTATCAGTGTACTTTAGTAATTTAAATTCCCCAGTAGCATCTAGTATCAACTGTGTAGTAGTACTACGTTAATGTGATAAAAGTTACACACATTTTAGGGTCAGCATAAAACATCTTATCTTAATTTTTAATACTTCTTTCTGCAAAATACGAATGAAAATTTTAACGGAAGTCGACAAAATAGTCGTAATTCGTTTTGTAATATCACCACGAGTCCCGATGGTACCAGATAGTTGTTTCAAGTTTTAACGATTTAAATTCAAGCCTTTTTTATATGCACGTACTGTTAGCCTTATGTACGTCCTGTCGGCACAAACGTTCCAGATTGACTCTCAACCTTTCAATCATATACAGTAAAGCAATATCATTCGAAATTGGTGTTGGCATCCCCAACACAGATAAGGAATGTAAACTGTTACGTATTTTTGTTCATTCATTCTTTCTGTCAATCTCACAATCATTCGTCCTAGAAATTCGTCCGGAATTCGTCCTCTTGCTTGATCAGGACACGTCCCCAAGCATGTAATACTTAACCTAAGAGTGCATTTATTTAATTAATCAATACAAAGTCTCCAGTGAACAAGCCGGCCTTTATTTTATCTCAACCTTCGACACAAGAAACCAGCGCCAACACCACTGCACCGCTGAACAATTGGCATATTGAACGTCAGTGTGACGTTATGCATATATTCTGACGTTATTCGACGACGATGTTGACGTTATTTATCATTCGTATTTGAGTGACTTCCCAAATGCGAGCGTTGTTTTTAGGTTAAACTGAAAGTATTTATCGCCAGCTTACATTTAATTTATTCCTTGAATTCGTCCTTAATATATTCAAAAAAGAAATATTGTGAAATCCTCTTTGTTTTTTAGAAACGATGTGGCTACATCTGGAAATTGGCGAAATTATTCACTGAGAAGAAATGAATAATAGACGTAAAACAGAATTGGACACTTTTCGACATGCTAATACATAAAAGTTGAACCTACTTTTGGCACGTCAACGACAAGGTCTTCCCTTTACATAAGTAACTTACAATTTTAGAATAATGAGCATCCATTCAGTTTAGTATTCCGTGGAGAAAGCATTTTATCTGAAAATTAAATATAGGTAAGCGTATTTTATTTTCAGTTCAAATTGCAGGGTAAAGAAATTCTTAACTGGACGCCCCTCAGTGTCCGCTCACATCTCAGGTTTTAAAATAGTTTTTTACTTTGTATTTATTATACTTACAGGAGCGCTCGTGGCCCAGCGGCGCCGCGTAATGCGTGTGGTATGCGGGGTTAAGCAACGTCGGCCGAGGTCAGTTCTTGGATGGGTCACCGCATTAAGTGGTTATCAACTGAGTGCTCCCGTGCTTTGGAAGGCACGTTAAGGTTGACTCCAGCTGCTGTCTATGATAGCAGTCGTTAAGCCAAGTTAAAAAGAGGCTTCCGGCGGCTTGAGAACTTCTAACAGTCAAGTTGCCTATTCATTTGACAAGCCCAATAAGGTCTGGTTTCCCCTCGTATGGGGAGGTCAGATGACAGTCGCTTCCGTAAAAACTAATGCCCAAGTCAAATCTTGGGATTAGATAGCGGATGTCACGATTAATACTTTTCTCATCTCAAGTTTGGAATTAGGTCAACAAATGCCATTAACACTTTCGGGCAAAACGCATATTATCCGCTACGCGTCTACGATCAGAGAACTCCCCAGGGGACTTGCCACTGGAAGTATTAATTAATATAATAATTATACTGCATGAATTTGCTGTACAAAATGCTAATTTACATCTTCCTAGCGTTTTTCCGGTGGCATCCTAGGAACCCAGATTCAAGGTTGTAGCGTACCATGTATTCACAAAAACGCCCGTTTGCCCTTTGGTGCAGGTGCAGTACGAGTACTGCGTTTTCTCTTCGATTAGCTATTATTTCTTTATTATCCATGCAAGAAACATTGTTCTTCTAGAAACATTGTTGTTAAGCACGAAAATTGTAATTTCCTACATTGTTCGTGCTACGGGACGCATTAAAACGCGTCTCCCTATATATGTCCTGTTTATTTTTATAACTTTTATTGACATTTTCAGTTAATTTAATTATTTGCCTAGTCTATTTACATAAGATTGTAGTAAGTAAATTGTCATAAGCGTTTTAGGATGAGTATATAATCACTTTTGAGTCAAAATAAGTAGCTGGTATTTTATAAATTTGAAATTGTAAATTTAGAACTAGATATTCTGTAACGATGGGGCGGACGGATATAAAAGACGTACATACATTGCTAGCAAAGGGGAGTTCTCGTCTAAACTTCAAAGAGTCTTTACGAAATTGGTTTGTGCGGGGCAAAGCCAGGCCCCGCACTTCAAGAAGACCTCGCGTAAAATCTGAGAGGCCTCTGTTACGCTGCTCCGAGGCCCTGAGCCGCCTCTATTACGCTGCTCCGAGATACTGAGCCGCCTCTACTACGCTGCTCCGAGGCTCTGAACCGCCTCTGTTACGCTGCTCCGAGAGACTGAGCCGCCTCTACTATGCTGCTCTGAGGCCCTGAGCCGCTTCTGTTACGCTGCTCCGAGGCCCTGAGCCGCCTCTGTTACGCTGCTCCGAGGCACTGAGCCGCCCCTACTACGCTGCTCCGAGGTCCTGAGCCGCCTCTGTTACTCATATACTCATATCGAACTAGTCAATAACCTCGCCTCTCAAATTATTGGGAGGCGACGTTTCGTACCTAAATCAAAATTCGCTTCGCCTTCGTGAAAACGTTTCTCAGACAGAGAAGAGGCAAGTCGCGTTTATATAACTTATAGTGATGCAATTTTCAACCGCAGTGTATTTTATCTCCTCCATGCAACCTACATCATACCTGTTTGTTAGAAATGAAATGATAAGTTGTCTCCATATTTAAGCAGCTCGATGTAATTTACACAGAACATCTGTAGAATTGCGCGTTGCCCCGAACTCGTGTAAACTTTACAACTTTGACTGATGGATATAAATGGAATACAAAATTTCGTCGAAAAAGTTAAGCTCCCTTATAATTATTGTGCGTAGAATGCTCGTAAAGGAGTCTGCATTAAAAATGAAAATTTCTACGCAATAAATAATATACTAAGCCGCTTGGAGCCCGTTACTAGAATCTACGATGCCCTCCCCGCACATCCACTAGAAAAATGAAATAAATAAATTTTTGGGGACAAATTTACACTTATATCGGCCTCGTCCCAAACTAATCCAATCGTGTACTGTGGGCTCTAGTCGGCGCGATATAAATTCTTATTGCGTATATAGATAAAATAATATACCTTGTTTACCTATACCCAACTACGGGACTGTACCTATGTTCTATACAAATATTATAAATACGAGTACATCCAAAAAATATAATAAATAGTACATAATACAGTCCAGACGAGAAAACTTCTTGACTATATAACTGTGTTTCTGACAATAGCCGAAAGATGATTGCTTAAAATTTTCTCTAGAAAAAAGAACAAACGAGTCTTTATTTTCCTTTTTTTACTCAGCTTACTAAAACAACGCATTATTAAACGACCCAATTTAGTTAAAATGATAGTATTCTCTGTAAAGAGGAAACTTAATAAAACTGCACACAATCTTATATTTATCGAGATTTGTCTAAAAAAGCCATTCCCGAGGACTGTTGCATACAATTTTGTCGTGCGCGAAAGACATAAGCGTGTCTCTTTCACGGAGGGCGTGGCTGACCGAATCGAGGCATTCCCTTAACTGGCAACGAAAACAAATTTAAATGAATGCACAAATACAATAAGGTATATACGTAAAGATTAGATGTAGTTTTTATTTTAGAATTTTATTGTAAAGTTCTTAAGTAGTAGATTTGGTGCATATTTGCCTCTTGCTCGGCCCATCGATAATCGAGTTTATGCTTAAAGACAGGATACGGTTTCAGCGCATCTTTCTGAACAAAATATTTCACCAAGGGGGAGGACGATGTAACACACATAAAGAAAATACGCACACTTGCAAAATATTCTCCGCACCTACACCGAAATATCACGCACGCATACTCAGGCCGGGTTTTATAAAGATCCGTTAGACCAAATGTCAGATCAAATTTCAGTAACTCAGTACATTTTTTGACATAACAAAATGACATAAGGTCTAACGGATCTTTATAAAACTGAGCCTCAAAACACTACACTTGAGCAATAAGATTCGACTTTGCAAGCGTTTTTATCGCATGGCTAAATTGACCAATGTCATTAAGGATTACATTTCATTCTTATAAATTCTTATAAATTTTTATTCTTATTTTATAGTCTTTGTATCCCGAAATACGGTGAAGCCTGATATCAAAATAGCGGCCAAGCGTGATGGTCAAGTACGAATGTTTTTAAATCGACTTTGTAATCGATGCTCGATTTATTAAATTAATAAAGAAGAATAATTCATCTTTTCGTAAATTTGTTAAATGAAAATGTTTTTTTGCACCCGAAAACAGCACATAAAGGCATTTTGAGGGAGCTCTTCACACGCCGGGATCGATTTCGAGACTGACGTACTCGTATAATCGATGAATGAAGTAGTTTTTAATAATTTGGCAAATTTTTCTCCTATACCTTTGACAGTGGTAAGTATATCAATGTCGTCTCAGAGTTTTTGATATTTCACACTTTTTTCGTATTTCTCATCTTACTAACACTTTCGTAACTTCCCGCAAGGAGGTGAAATAATTATAACATGGAACATTTCGTCCTTTAAAAGGCTTCCCAGGGACTCAATAACATAAAGATAAAAAATGTAATAACAAGAAAAAAAATAGTCATGTCCATAATAGTAAAAAAATAGCTACTAAACCAGTACCTTTCTCTGTGTGTATAGTTAATATTTAGTATAAAAATATATATAACATATTAGGGAAATTGCTAGAAAATCCAAATTAAGTCGCAACGAAAAAGAATAATTGGTAAGACTTAGTGAAAATAGCAGCGTGTTGTGAGCATTAATCAAAATAAGGCTCATGTTTTGTTGAAATCTAAGATCAGATTCTAAGAATACATTAATGCATTCTCAATAAAATTATAAATAAATGTATAAATATACATTATATAATAATAGTCACAGTAATTACTTTCGAGTGTTAAGAGGCCTTATAAGTTTTAAAAAGTTTTAATTTCAAGTTATGACAAAAGTATTGATAATACCATTAAAGTGATTGAAGGATACGATGACTTTATAAAACTTTTAGATAGTGACATAGCTATTTCTTGATTTTATTGTGCGTAGTAGAATTGAAGCGGAAAAATGTCGTATTTAGTTTGAAAATGGTTGTTTTGGAGTGATTTTTGAACCGAAATCCAAAAAAAATACTTTAAATTTATGACATTAGGTCGCAATAGGTTCTAGATAGTAACAAAAAGAAAATGTCAAGATACGTGTAAACAGAAAATGTCCTAAATAAATGAGCGTTTTATCTCATAACGGCTCTTAATAGGAAAATTTAATCTAGAAAAATTGAATCCGTAATTTTCATCAGTTCTTTGGTGGATAGAGAGGTATAATTTATAAGCTCGTATGTAAGGAGCACATACAAATACAAACTCGTTTATTCGCAAACAGGGAAGGCAAAAATAATTAGATGAAATGTTCTATGCGATTATTTTTTACCCACGACGGAACGGAAAAGGTTGTTTGTTTGTTTGTTTGTTTGTTTGTGTGTGGTGTCACAACAATATCTTCAAAACGGCTTGATCGATTCAGAAACGGTTTTCTGCAATAGATTTATAGTTTAGTCGGGACGAATTTTGGCTAGGTGTTACGATGATAACTCGCCAGGGGGTGCTGCAGTAAACATTTTTCACTTGCTAAAGTGCGTTTGAGTGCATATTCTCCGGAACTGCTCGACCAGCGCTTACGGTTTCCACAGTACTTGGTGTGAATTATATGCTAAACTGCATATAATGCTCTGAGGATCTGATGATGGAACAGAAAAGCAAAGTAGAGTACTGTGCAGCAGTAGAAGTAGATATAATTTTGTTTGATTTTGATCCCTTTTGTTTACTTTGCATTAACAGACGTTGTATATGACCTTCTGAGGGTCTGATGATGGAGTATAACCATACGACAGAGAACTTTGCGATGGAATATAGTAACTTAACCGTGTTTGGCCTCTTTAGATTGTGTTAGCTGAGTAGCTCTTATACATGATTTGCTGAGGGTCTGATGATGGATCAGAACAATATTTTAGGGGATGTTTTAGTATTGTTTAGTTAGTGAACTGTTATTAGACTCCTTTGATAGTATTTATTGAGACACCTCTGTACATGAACTTCAGAAGGCCTGATGACGAAGCAGAACAACAGCATAAGGAGTTTTGCGAAGGCACATAGGTCGATTACCGTGTGTCGACTATTTTAATACTGTTTCCTGAGTAACTTCTGTTCATGAACTGCTGAGGGTTTGATGATAGAATAAAATAACATCGTAAGGAACTTTGTGAAGGCTCGTAGACAGAGTGCCGTTAGTCAGCTATTTTGAAAGTGTTCACCAAGAAGCTTCTGTACATGAACTGTTGAAAACAGGACTGTGGATGAGATATGTCCCCCTAGCAACGCTCTACAGTACCGTACCGTTTTGTTTTAAGTATAATAATACGGTTTGTGACTCACTGGGGATGAGATGATACTTAAATAAATACTGAAATAATATATAAGCTTCCTTGGTTCAAAATGTGTTAGTACTTGTGTAATAAGGTATACTACAAATTGCGTCATCCAATTTCCCGAGCCAGAAAAAATTAACCCTGGGTAATTATGTACGCTTTGCTAACTAGTTGTAAGAAGTTACAAATTCGTGGCAGTTGTCAGCAAGAAGTGAAAATGTGAGTAATGGAGAATGTGTGTCCACGTGGGCTAGACCGTTGGGTCGTCAGCCGCGGAACGCCTTCTGAGCTCGTGTGCTTCGCCCCTCCCTTTCGGGCCGTCAGCCTTAAGATTCATAGGGCTAGGAAATGTCGAGTTGGCGCACGAGCTTCAAGGAGAAGCTTCTGACCTCATATAAATATATGTCCCCCACCCCCCCCACCTCACACCCCTCACCTTCGGGCTTTCAGCCCTGAGGTTCGCTTGTAAGACATTCGGAGCTACAAATTGCCGACTTGGGCTCGCCTTTCGGGCCTTCAGCCTTCGGGTTCGTATAGCGAGCTCTGAGAAGTTCCGGGCCTTTCGCGGAAAAGCTTATGATCTCGTGAGTATCTTCGGGACTTCGGTCCTCAAGTTTACTTGTGAGGTACTCGGGGATAGAAAGTGGCCACTTGGCACTTACTTATTCTTGCAGCTCCTTAGGAAAACCTCAGCAGGCAGCTCATTCCACAACCGGACTGTTCGAAGGTGAAATGTAATTGCCATGTCAATTCTCAATTGCATTAGAATAGTAACAATAATGAAATACGAGGTAAGGACAGTATAAACTAACCTTCACTCTTACTTCATTTCAGGGCAGGCAATGGCAGCCCCCGACGGATTTTTCAGGACTTGTAAATATACCTCACAACTAGTTAACCGTTTTTAAAAAATATTGTTATATTTTTGTAATTATTTTGTTTCCTATAGAGTCGGGGATTTTCAAATGTATTATTTGATTGTTTTCCAAATACGTACCTACATCCGTTGGGGGTATTTTCAAGATTTGTAGGTTTAGGTAGGTTTGAAGATGGATGGAATTGTGATATTACAGTATCCTATGAGCACATTACGTTAGCAAGCTATCAGTTATATTTAAATCGTAATCTTAGAAAGCTGCCCTGTTGTTTATTTATTTAAATTAATTATTTGAATTACAATGTAAAACACTCATAGTTTCATTCAATGAAAAGGTTACGTAATCATAATCATCCCTCTGTTATCGCGAACGCTTCTTCCCGTGTCCTCTCCCTACTGGCTCCATGCTGCTCGCAACTCCACTCTTGTTAACTTTTCTATTAATCTTATCTCTTAAACTGAACCGTGGTTCAAATTTATTTCACCGTAATGCGTTTATTATAAAAGTAGCTTTTGCCCGCGACTACGTTCGTGTGAACTTCTATTGACTATTCCTTCCCCTTGGTAGATAAATTCTGCAGGTTAGGTAATATAAACTTTGAGTGACTTACTCTCACAAACTTTGAGTCCATAGCACGATCGCGACAACACAGAAATATATAGTCCCTATTCGTCCCGATATCACTGCATACCGGGTAGAGTTAGTCCGACCCACGTCGGGCCTAGCTGAGTTCCTTGCTTCACTCTTATCAGCTAGGCTAGGTTTAGTGAACCAGCGACAAAACTCCCAGTAGCTCGATTCCACCCACACCTCAGATTTAGTTGAAGCCGCTCAACCAATCTCACTGGAGCACACACTTAGAATATTCTAGTGTATAAATTTCCCGCGTGGTCATGTCGGAGGTTTTCCCTGGATTTTCCCCAGGCCACTCTCTCCAACCGCGCACTCATAAAGCTACAGTCAGGTTCAAGGAAAAAAAACTATTTTTATATTTCTCAACCGTCCGTTTTTTACTGCAAAAATTTCGAAGTGAATTTCAAGCAAGCAAGCAAGCAAGCATTTGATTTTCTTTCATTTTGTAGACATAGGAAATAATTTGTTGATTCATGGAGTAGAGTGGATAAATTATGGGTAGGCATATATCAAAGCGCTGATCAGTCAATGCTGACAACAACCGTCTATGTCCAATATATTCAATCTCCAATTTTATAAACAGTAAGTTATTAAGGCTCGATTGGTCAGCAAGTTTTTAAACATTCTAATACCTACTTACATTATTAGCTTACTTTGTTAACATTTAATGTGTTAGATATAAATTAGCAAAGTTTGTTAGTGTAACTAATTACACTATTGAAGGTCCTGGGATTAGGTGCTAGGTTATAAGTGAGGGCAGGGCCAAAGGTCACAAGTCTGGTTAACGCGAGGTATAGTCAAGGTCATAATACCTGCATTTTTAAACACGACGGTGGCAAACAAGCGTACCGTAGTAATGTGATATGTGACCTACATACGATATGGTATGCTATTAGTACTGGGTACTAGGTAACGTAGAAATTATGTCATATTCATAATTTGTTTCAGCAACCGTTCTACGGTTTGTTTGGTTTACTTTTATTAAAAGTCAGTCGTTCAACAACAGTACTATAATGTAAGCAACATTGAATACATTCCTTTTACGTTATCCTGATTTATCTGCGCTAATCTTCTGACAAATCTTTTACCCGATAATATCTATTCAAACATTATCGTTAAATAGCTATAAAACATTTTATACTTTAAGGCTCGGTTATATAAAGATACGTTAGACCTTATGTCGGTTTGTTATGTCAAAAATGTACTGAGTTACTGAAGGTCTGACATTTGGATCTTTATAAAACCCGGCCTAAAACATATTAAAAAAATTAAAGTTATTTATCATCTAAATATAACAATAATTCGGTTTTGATTTCGATCTTGGGATTAAATACCTATCTCTCTCGGGTGCACGTGCGACAAGCATACAGTAGTTAGATAAATGTAGAAGTAAAAATACGATTTTGAACCTTTAGTATAAGTTTTTTCAAAAAAACATAAATCAACGCGTTTGGTTTCAATTTCTATGGCAAAAAATAGTTACCACCTAAGAGGCGCTGCTCGCGTAGCAATAATTGAGCCTAAACGCAAACGCGTTCGTTTGTGTTTTGTTTCGAAAAAACTTGTACCAGAGCCTCTTAATTAGAAGATATACCGAGTTCTGATAAGTGATAACTCCCTATGATACAAATATGTAGGTAACATTGTCATGTCGTTGTGCTTCTACTCGTACTGAATTTGTATAACAAATAACAACATTTTAGACAAAAATTTGAAAACTATTGCTAAAATATTTTACTGAGCTTTACCTAATACGAATATATTGAATTCACTTACTTTGGGTCGAATTTTCAATCACCAGATAAAATCACTGTCACTTTCTAATGTCATATGAAAGAAAAGGACAGGGATAACATTTATCTGACTGATACTTTTATCTGGGGATAGAAAAATCGGCCCTTATTGTAAGAAGAATGACATAGGTACTGTCTATATGTGAGCTTCCAATAAATTAAATTATGTGTTTATAATTGTTATAATTTAATTTCATAAATAAGTCAATAATAACGTAACAGATTAATCAACTCACCCAAAAGAGTACAATACATACCTATTCAAAGAAACTATGACGGAATTTAAAAATAGATTCGGTGTGATTTTACTGATTTAGAAGATGTATTTACAAGAGTATTTAACTCTAGTGAAACACCCATTTTAACCTCAAACTATTGGAGGTGTCAAAATATGACTGGGTGACTTTTAGCCCTCGGTTAACAATTTTCTATTTCTAATACAAATCAAAGAGGAGTTCCGAACTCAGAGTATACTTCAAGTTGGAATGATTCTACTAGGGCGCTACACAGCTCGGCTTGTACTGATGATTGTATAAGTCAGAATAGATACTAAGTACCTCTTCTACAAAGGTAGGTACAAGGTTGCAGCTATTTTCACATCATCTTATCCCACTATAATTTCGCCTTAACAACACTATTACATCTAAATACCTGTATCAAAAACAATTACGCGCCCTCCAACGGGATGATCCCATAGTTGGGCCGGAGGGTTAATTAAAAGTCCTTAGGCCTGAATATTCATGGCATACGGCACACCATCCTTGCGGACGTGAGCGGCGTGAGAAGGTTTTATTGAGTTTATGAAGAATAAGTAATAACTTCGTAGAGTGAACATTTTATTTATCAGTCCGGAGAAGTAATGATCTAATCCCAAACTGGATAGACAGAGAAGAACATAAATTTTCAATGCCGATTTTTATAATGACGATAAGGAAAAATAGTCACATCGTTGATGTCTTGGCAAAAATTGTAACTTTCTCATACTCATACTTATTTATTCGTAAACCCAATTGTTTATAATTGACATGTAGTCAACAGAATTAAGCAATACCAATTATTAAATCACATAGCGTTGCACGTTGTCAATTAGTAGTACTAGTAGATTTTGTCTGGAGTAATTTCTGGGAAAATCGGCCTATACTAGCATTCACGATCGGAGTTGGATATCACTGTTCTTGGTATTTTAATACACTTTCCCACCAAAATTTTCATCATACTAATAATAATAACATAAACTTCGTTGTTGAATATTTTAAGAGAGGTACGGCACAGCAAAATGTCATTTTGCTCGAATTTGGAGCAGCCCAACTGGGGAAGTACCTCCGACTTGTAGAAGACCACAGCCATAATAACATTATTTACTATTTAGTGTTGTGTTCCTGGAGGTAAGCAAGGTTGCCAGAGCTCCCGAGAATGCACTGTGTTGAGAGCGAGGGACCTAAATGTGTCAACACAGTGCATCCTCAAATCTTATAAAGGGTCGGCAACGCGCAGGTGACTCCTTTGGAGTTGCAGGCGTCTATACGCTGCGGTGGCCGCTTACCATCAGGTGGACCGTACGCTTGTTTGCCACCGGCGTTGTATAAAAAAAAATACTTATAGAAATGCTTTCTGATTATAGGTTACAGTATGAATTAGGTCTCATTAGGTAACAGTTGCATAATAGTAGTTTATGCAACTGCTACATAATTAGAGTCATTGAAATACGGATGGTGCTTGTGAGCAAGTTTGATTATTCGGTATATAGATGTTTATTGTAGTCAGTTTTGGAAATTTAAACAAAAAACCAATCGCGAGGTCTACAGTCACACAAATAGTTTCTTACTTATACCATATTTTTTAAAACCTGTATACTGTAGCTTTCTAAGCCGGGCCCAATAAAGCGATAGGAGTGCGCGGTTGGAGAGTAGCCTGGGGAAAATCCAAGGGACACTCCGGCACGACCACGCGGGTGGGTTTGAACACTGGAATAATCTAAGAGTTTGCGCTCCAGTGAGATTGGTTGAGCGGTTTCACCGAATCTATAGTGTGAGTGGAATCGAGCTACTGGAAGTTTTGTCGCTGCTTCACTAAACCTAGCGTAGTTGTATGAGTTACTTATACCATAAGTACCAAAACGTAGCGTCTGCAATAGCTATTCTTACGAAAAGGCTTCGTATTATTGAAGTACGCCGTTCTGCTGACAGTCAATTCGCACTTATTTATATACGGACCCTTATTAGATTTTATTGTTGTGGCTGGCTTTCATACACTTAACTGCAGCGTTTGTCTGTACGGCGTGCGAGCTTAGAACAGAGGGCGAATCTACCGATGCGTATTTTACGAAGTGAAATGTTTAGTGTTGAAGCTTACTTGTTTATTTAATAACACTGAAATCATCTCAGCGAGCACGCCATTAATGCCAAACATATTCGACATGTTCATGTTTCGTTTTATCCTTCTTCATGTGCCATCTCCATCCCGGAGGTCGGCGACCATTTGCCTATTATGTTTGTAGTCATGCGAATTAGTTTTTCCGTGCTGGCAGCCTCCAACCAGTCTCTCACATTCTTTACCCAAGATATTCTTTTTCTACCACGACCTCGTTTTCCTTCTATTTTCCCTTCGATTAGTAGTTTCAGTATATCGTATTTTTCAGTTCGAAATATATGTCCAAAATATGATGCTTTCTTCCTTTTGATTGTATTAACTACTTCCATATCCTTTTTCACCATCAATGGTACCTTATGATTTATATTCTAATGGTTCATTTAATTTTGAGCATTCTATAATAGATCCCCATCTCCAAGGCTAAATTAATAATGCTCAAAATTAAATGGACTGTCAGAATATCGAATCATAAGGTCAAGGTTAATCAATGAAATTGTTAAATTAAGAGCCTTGGAAATATGGATCTGAAGTGGTCTTATTATCGCTATAGAGCGATCTCTTCCAGACAACCTTTGTGTAGCAGGAGATTAAAAGTAATGAAAAATTAACAGCAGGTAGTGCAAGTATAAAACAAGAGTTACACATACATCTAAACTAATATAAAGAATTAACAGCACAGTAATCCCACAGCATTATAAATAAATATATAAATAAATACACATTTACATGTATATACACATACTATGTCCATATAAATAAGGGTCATACACGGTTTTAGGTTCGCGTCTTTTCTGTGGACATATCAAAAGTTAAGGACTACAAAGCTTAATTTTGGATTGAACCGGTAACCCGCATAAACAGCGTCTCCGTTTCTATAAATTCCTGTAATAAAAACATAGCTAACATGCACATAAGGCGTTAAATATTGACCACAGGAGGGACGACTTCTGTTTTTTCATCTAAGTATGACCCATAATGGAAGTCAAGGGACCGGACAAGTAATGCTATCTCAGGAGATTTTTGAAGATGGGCAGAGACTTGGCATATCTAACGGAATATGGAATGCTTTGCATTCCATGGCTGAACAGCTCAAAAAGTGAATGATTTGATGAAGAATAAAGATATAATAAACTGCTTGACATTTGCTTACTAGCGTACATTTCCTGGGGCTTATTGTTTTATTGAAATCCCAAGCAACATGAAGCAAGCACACAAAATACATTAGTATTGAATTGAAATGTGAATTTTTTTATATTTGAAATTTCATATTACGTAAGAAGACCTATTATTGACCGCCTCTATTATTATGATTTAATAGTGAAAGTGTCAAATACTGGTAGAGTAAATATTCCATCTTCATCTAACTAACTACGAACGGACTAAATTTAGGTCAATGTCTTTTCTTTTCCATCCCTAAGCAAAAATTTAACGTTTTCTTCTGGCCATCCATACTATTTTTTTTTATTTAATCTTATTAGAAGACCAACAGCTTTAACATACAAGAAAGACTTATAATTAGGATACAATTGTGAAGTCAATGATATATCTAACTTATTATATACAAAAGCGAAAGTGTGTCTGTCTGTTATCTCTTCATCCTTCAATCGCTGAACTGATTGAGATAAAATTTGATATAGTCTTTGCCCGCCGTGCTAATGTGCCAAAACTAGTACCTACGCGAAAACTTTGGAATCAAACTGGAATGCAAAAATTACATCGTCCAGTCGAGATCAAAGTGGAAAAATGATCATTTATCATCAAGTTATTTCACTTTTTTTTCCGTGAATAGCATCAATCTTCTAAACTTTTGAAGAACTCTGAATCCTATGAATTAATTATCTTAAAATCCGTCATAACGACACCGTTGGGTGAAATCACACACTTCAAGTACAGAGAGGCGTTTAAACATCAGTAAGTTACATCGTAAACGTTTATGACCCTCTGGGCACCGCCTGACGAGTTCGGATTAATGTTATATGATTTGTATGGGGTTTGTATGGTTTTTGTTGTAGCAGCGGTTTTACTTGGAACATAGTTGTCGTTAATTTGCTACTGCACTATTTTTACTGTGCCATTCAAACCAGTTTTTAGAGACCCCTGACACAACTCCTACAAATTGACTCTTATTTATGACATCACACACAAGTTAATGAATCGACAGTTGAATGGAAGAACAAATACAGTGTATATACTGTTTTAGTCGACCGTGTTAAGGTACATAGTTGTCGTACAACTTATTTTTTATTTCCACATAAGGATTCTATTGGTTTTTATTTGACATTTTGACTATAAAGAATAATCATAGAAATACCATATTATTGGGTTCCTAAAAAAAGTAAAGTATAGAATCGGTACCTACTGAGTAATGACTCAAATTACAGTTGACACTGACAGCCGATATCGACAGCTTACTGATCTCGTAAATCCTACATATAAAGTAATGAAAATAAAATCTCATGGTCCTCGTAATACCTCAAAGGGAGCAAGTCAAGCTCATTATAAGAGCCTTACCGAAATACTAAATACGCTTTTTAAATTGCATGAAGGCATTGGATTTGATCCAAGTTTTAAGAGCACTGAGCACAGACTAAAAGTAAATGTACAGTTTAAACCTTGAAGTACATATTTAAGGGTGATAATTTTTAAATATGTTTTTGGTTACACATATTTGGAGCTTGTTTCTAACTTTAATTTCACTTGTACGGTTTGTATGTAAGTATATAAAGTAAAAAAGTAAAAACACACGAAGGGTCCAAACGAAACTCTATTGCTGTCACTCACGCGTCCGTCTGTCCGTCCGTCATCTGTCACATTTGTTTTACAGCCAAACAGTTGGAGCCACAGTCTTCATATTCTCACAGTATAAGTATCTTGGTGACCCAAAGCCATCCAAATTGTCAAAACTCATTTTTAATAGTTTATAAGGGGGGCTCCCATACAGCAATGGGGCGTGAAAAAAAATGTTTGACCTACCCCATCGAGGTGGGGTATCCTACTGGACTGGCAGTGTTTATCTACTGATAAACACTGTATTTATTGTTATAAAAAATATAGGAAAACAACGGAATAAGAAGCCAATAAAATCTGATACTTTACAAAAAAAAATCGAAGAATTTTTCAACTTCTCATTGACCTATTATAAACTTGAAATTTGATGTTAATTATTATATATATTTTACCAAAAAATACTAATATATTGATAAATCAGGTTTTTTCATTGATTTTTTTTTATTTTTCGACACGCACTAGGCCGATTTTTCAGCCTCTTGCCTGTATGCGATTGAACTGATACTTATGATTGATTGGTATACTCATGTAAGTCACCAAACTGATCTGATGCTGGAGACAGAAGGTGATCATAGCCAACTCCTAAACTACACAAAATACATTCGTCGTGTTTGGGCTCATCAGAATCGTCTCAAAGAATGTAGTAGTTGATGAACGGGGAAAAAAGTAGTCGGAAAAAAAAATGTGTACTATAAAAATTACATTTTTGATAGAAACTTATACTACGAGAACGTGGCAAGTAAGCCTACGACGAACCTGATGGTACGGAGACGTCATAGATTATGGAATCTTGCGACTCCAGAGCAATCACAAGCCGACTCATTTTTTTTCAAAAATAGATTATTAAATAATCGATTATTCTGCTCCAAATTAAAATCGATTAAAAAACAATCGATTTTTGAAAACATAATAATCGATTTTTTATTTATTTTTCCTATGGGGTCGGTTCCACAGTGATTATTATCATGCGATACATTCATATTATGATCAGTATCAAAAGTATGCTGACGTGTCAATATACTGCAATCAGTATCGTGATAATATCGATACCTCAGCGGAGTGGCTTCAATATTATCTTCATTGCTAGAAATGTCCTCATAATGCCAGGGTCTTTACAAGGACTTTTGTAGACGTCCAATATTCTCATGTCCAAAGTGGTAGCTTACAATATTCTTTGAAAAATAATGTTACGATTAATCGGCTGTGAAAATCATAATCCATTTTTTATTAATCGATTTAATGCCAAATTTAAATCGATTATTTTTAAATAATAATCAATTATTTTTTGACACTCCTAAATGCAGGTCTCTCACTTCTTTGGGAGCTCTAACGACCTTAGTCATCACCATAAAAACATACTACCACACATCCGCACCAATAAACAGAATAATGTAAATGGAACCGCGTGTGGTATTGCAAGTTTAAGCAACGTCGGCCGAGGTCAGTTCTTGGATAGGTGACCCCTTTGAGTTGTTATTAAGTGAGCGCTCCCGTGGTTTGGAAGGCACGTTAAGCCGTTGATCCCGGCTTTTGTCTATGATAGCAGTCGTTAAGCCAAGTTAGAGGCCTTCGGGCGGCTTGAGAGCTTTTAACAGCAAAGTTGCCCACTCATTTGACAAGCCTAATCGCAATAAGGTCTGGTTTTCCCCCTGGGTTGGAAGATAAGATGGCAGTCGCTTTCGTAAAAACTAGTCATCATCATCATCATCATCATCATTTCAGCCGATAGACGTCCACTGCTGAACATAGGCCTCCCCCAAGGCTCGCCATTTAGACCGGTCCTGTGCCGTGGCAAAAACTAGTGCCTACACCAAATCCTGAGATTAGTTAGCGGAACAAGGGCATCCTTCAGGATGCAAAAACTGTTGCTGGGATAAAGCTCGGAAGTTCATAAATGCCCGCAGGTCAACTAAATCACAAGTACATAACAAAAGTATCAGAATAACATATTGAATACAATATATTGACGACATAGTTAACTGACCATTAGTAGACCTTATCCCGTTGCAATAAAGTTCATGGATGGACAGTTAACTTTGTTAGTGAATAAACTTAATCACAATTCAATTTAACCACCTTTTTCAGGTCGCATCTCATCATTAAATTGGTTAATTGAAATCATTGTCCGAAACTTCTGTATGCTAAATAACGTGTATTCTGTGAGCAGTCAAATGTCTACAAAAAAAGACCGTAACGTCAAGAGCGATTTAAACAAATATGCCCGGAGCGAAACGTCAAGAGAGAGCTAAACGAGGTAAATGCTTAAGTATCTTTTGTATTTAGCAAGTTTATTTAGGAACAAAGGATAAGTAATGAAACCCATTTTGAACACCTTTAACTTGGGTTTTAATGAGGTAAACACACAACAAATCGTATAGATTTGAATTTCAAAATGTGACATGTCCACAGCGCGTCTTTGGGTACCTTCATGTCTTCGTTTTTAGGATTCCGTAAGGGTAAAACGGGACCCTATTACTAAGATTCCGCTGTCCGACCGTCTATCTGTTCATCTGTCACCAGGCTGTATTTTATGAATCGTGACAGTTAGACTTTGTCAGTCGTATACCGGCTTTTTGAGTGCGACATATTCCTGACTTGGTGGGGCGGGATCGATATGTGGTATTTTGTTACGAGTATTTTAGGTGAGCTTAGGTTGGGATGGGTTATACCTTATGTACTACTGCGGTGCCGACACGACATCGACACTGACTTACTGACTGGTTTCTCATATGGTACCGCTTCCGCACCGACAATTCTGACAAAACAAGGTCTAGTTTTCCCATGTTTTCCCTTTAGGTTGGAAGGTTGGATATCAGTCGCTTTCAGGATTAGGTGCTAAAACGGACCCAGGTCCCTTTCAGGGGCCGCGGTCCGGACTTTAAGGGGGCATAACCGGGAAAACGGTGAGAGGATGATGAATACGAAGAGTACGTGAATAAAAATTAGTTTCTGTCTTGTTCGATTTACTGAATAAATAATTTGAATTAAAAACCTAATTCAGACAGCCATTTGTTAGCATTTAAAGTCATGACTCGAGTCTAGTATTTAATACGATTGTAATAATGAGCTTCACTTTGCCAGACAATTTGTTTAGTGAGACACGTCGTTATTAGAAAAGAGATTGGAAGAAGCTTTGTGAAAATAGCTTTTCTCTCACCTAGAGCATTTAAAATTTAATTATAGCTCTTCTATTGTAGCTCTATGTTGTATACGTACACGACTGACAATGTGTGACATGTGTAATTGTGTATAGGTACACTTATCACGTTTTTAACTTGAGATCAAATGAAGGAATGAACAGTTTTGTTCCTGCTATTGATATTTAAAAAAAAACTTGACCGGCCAACTAATAGGCGAATCATATTCTATTAATTCATAAGCCAAACTACGTCTGTGCAAAACAAATTGTATAAAATGAAATCGGGAATATTTCAGTAGCTTATCATGTTCAGAGGTAGCACTTTACGTATTTTCAGTTTCAAGGTTGTTGAAATCTCATGACGGATACGCACGATTTTTCTAACATTGGAAAAGAAAAGTAAGGGCTTGAATGATCTGAATATGGCTTAGCTCTTTTTATAAAGCTCCTTGAAACGGATATATTTAAATCCGAAGCCGCTGATAAAGATTAATGACTTAAAAAATCTTTGCTACTTCATTTTCAACAAAGTTTTTACCAGTAGCTTTCATATTTGTCCAGACAACGCTCTTTGTGCTTTGCAGTCGGACATCCAGCAGATACTTGACTTTACTTTTGTCATAAAATGCAAATGAGGGCTAAAATAGAAACATGACAGAAAGAAAAATATGGAAAGAAACAGCTCTTTGTTAGTGCAGTTGAGTACTCACAGTGAATTTAAAGTAGATAATTATATACCATTCTACGTCTTTATACTTAGTGATGATTGTATTTTTCCATGTTTATTTTATTCATATTTTTATTCTGTTCAAAAATTCAAAAAGCGTTTGACTGATGAGACATTTAATAGGCAAATTTGCCTAAACATTAACAATAGTTTGTTAACAGAAAAAATTGGATCAAACGCGAATCGGGCGCATATACGCAGGATTATGTTGCAACGTGCGCGTTATAAATGTTATTAAACGTTTGTATGTATTCACCAATCCTGGTGTTCACCAATTACTGTATAAACATGCATCTATATGAGAAAAAGATGGCTAGGGAATCCTAACGGGTTACTAATTTCGGATTAAAAAAATGGTAGGTTTAAATACATAATAAATATTATGGGACAATCTTACGAAAATCTACGAATAGAGAGATCTAGTTCCAAACTAAGCAAAGCTTGTGCTATGGGTAAGTACTAGACAACGATAGACATAATTACATAGTTAATAAATAGTAAATATCTAAGACGAACGAGTAATTAGGCTCATCACACAAATAAATGTCCGGTAAAAGGGCATTCTAATATTAATAATTTTATTCGATACCGGCTTTGTCGGCAGGGTCGATCGCTACCAACTATAAAAAAACAAAGTTATCGTATAGTAAGCTAAAATATCATAGTTTTGTAAAACTTTCTGAATCGTAATGAAATTAGTATTTAGTTTAATCGAAGTTAAATATGTTTACATTTTTGCACCTTATATTCCACTGTAATAAAGCAAAAAAATGAGTGCATTAAACTTTGTTAGCACAGTAAGTTAATTACTGGCTTGAGAGTAAGAGGTAAGTCCTCTTTTAGTCGTTGTGCAAATAACACAAAATAAAAAGTCCGTAGGGCCCCTCAATTAATTTTGGGCTTGAATTGACACGATATTAAACTGAAAACATACTGAAGGTCATTAATTACATGGATTGTCTAAAGTTTCGGGCGGGACCGCGAGACAAGGGACGCTTCGCTAAGGGTTTTTTGATTTGGTACATCTGTGGTAAAACCGTGGATAGTTATTTGATAAGATTTTATTACATAAGTACCTATCTACGGTTAACTTCTGTTTCTGGCGGATTCTGCAGACTTGGTTTTTATTTTTATAGCGTTTAGTCAGAAGAAGCGAAATTGTTAAATATGGTTTTACGAACTAGCAAAAACATTTCTGTAGTCTCGGTAGTCGTACACCTCCGAGGTGTAATAGGATAGACGACTCATGTTACAATTTATAACATAGCATGGCTATATGGATAGAAAACCGTCAAATTATTACAATAAATAATAAATAGGACAAATGAATCAAAATCATAATAATATAGGTATAGGACTATAAGGATCGAAAAATTTTGTTTTTTTAACAGCCCAATTGTAAATTGAAAGTTATGCAAAAATATTGGGTCCACTTTCTGCCTTAAAACATTTTCATTTTTGAATTTATGTAAAATTGATCACAAACTTGGCCTAGGCCTGCACCACAAAAGCTTGACTAATCTCATTCCTTTAGCTCAATGATTGACACACATTTGGATTTTCGACAATTATGCATTGTCTTACACTTAATCCATTCTGTTGCGATGACCTGATGACAATCTTTTCAAATGAATTGACATCTCATTTTCGCCTGTAACTTGTTAAGACAACAGATATAAACAGAAATAGTATCTACATTTTATGAACTGTCTCTTTCAACCCTTGTGACTCTGGGTCACTAGGAATTTCCATTTACAATATTTTCCCTCAAACGGTTTATTAATGTTTAGTCGCTTCCGTACATCAAGAGGTCGGTATTCATAAGCGGAGGCTATAAAAATTCATGCCATAACGGGTAGCGTGTGAGCGGAATTAATAACATTATAATGGAGGCATGCTCTTTGTCTGCGACAACGTTAATGAAAATTATATATATATATATTTAATATCACTTACGTGCCATAAGCCTCGTTAACAGCCACTGTAGCCGAGCGAAGCACGCATCATTCAGTCGTGGGGTCGATCCGACCTGTACCAATGAGGCCTAAAAAAATTTTTATGTACGATATATCATTTAGTAGTTAATTGTAGCCTTTAGGTAAGGGGTAATATTATGAGAAAACCGTTCTAATTTCAAACATTAGGTATAGAATGGAAGATCAGGACTGCAGTCGGTTTCGTTAAACTAGTGCCAGCACCAAATCTTGGGCCTAATTTAATTTTTCAATTTCTAATTATATCCCATCTAGGTATACATAGATACACTTATGTTCGTCAATTATTGCGCATTTTTCAACCTAGAACTATTTATAACAGCTAATTAGTCAACTTACCATTAAAAATTACAATTGTTCCGTACATATTTTTCTGTTTGGTATTCCGACACTTTATAATCAGATTAAGTATTAAATTAATTTCCATTTTACAAGTTTCTTAAATATATATTCTGGTAAGAATTACGATTAGAAACGAGATATTTACCATGTATATTTGTATTTGTGAGTTCCCGATATTTCGACACTGTGTTTCTAATCGTAATTCTAATGTAAATGACCATGTGAGCATGAAATCTTATATATATTCTGGTAAGTCTCTTATATGCTTAGAGATTTTGTTATAGAAATGTACCGCCTATCCTATAAATGATTCTCGAGCTTTGGCAATTCGCAAGAGACGTACTTACCAAGTACCAGAGCAAAGACCGGGCTCCTTTAAGAGACGAGCACAACCGTAAAAAGGCTAAAGATGTGATTTACGTGATATTCTGAGCTTTCCGTTGTTGATTTAAAGATGCAGTTTTCTTATGCTATTACCTAGGAGTCGTGATTAGAATGGGATTAGAGGTGGCAGTGTGTAGTGGCTCGAGATTGAGTAAAACACTTTTTAATTAGTTATTTGGGAAATCGTCTATGTCCAAGCTAGACCGTGCGCATTCCACAGCTGCTATCCGCAAACTACCCACAATTAGCTTTGTACAATGTACATACACTACATCCCTTCTTTATTTTCATTTGAAACCTATCTTATTCAAATTCTTTTATTCAATAAGGTATACAAAATTATATTTAGCGAGTAATAAACCATTTTGAAATGCAGATAAAATACACGCATATTTAACTCATTCACGGGAAGTTTGCTCCACGTTCGCGGAGTGCGAGCGAAGCGAGCACGCAGCAGTGAGGCAGAACTCCCAATACAGAACGACTTACTAATATCAGTTTTAACGAAACCGTCCTTATATAACTAGACGAAAGTCCGGATAAGTTTTGGGTACCCTTTAAGATGAGTTCCGGAATCACTAGCATACGTTGTCAGTTCACGTTTTCACACAAGATGTTTAGAAGTTTATTCTTCCAACTATTTCGCTCAAGTCCAAAGTTACCTTGTGTTTCAAACCTACCTGCTAAACAATATTAAGTTGTTAATTATGTTTACGACGTTCTGACTATTTTATACAGTAGCAAATGTACGATAATGATAACAAAACATGGTTTGGTAAATAGGTAGTAATTTCTTTTATGAAACTGACAAGTTAATAACCGGGTTTTTCGGCGCCCAGAATTACGTATTCGTGTATTTGTGTAATTTGCATTCGTTAGCGGTTCTTTACAATTTGGAGCACTATGGAGTGATTCGTCATCATCCCCTAGCCGTGTTCGGCCACCTATCTTACCGAATTACCTAATGTTGAGAGAGAAGTAATGAAGTGATTACATACATACCTATTGTAAACATGTTTACCATAACGGATTTTGTTCATGTAATTATAATAACGTTTATTTGTAATTATAAACACAAATTAAAATCATCAATATTATCTAGAATTAATTAAAGTCCACAAAATATTGATGAAATACTATTTATAGAATATTAATTCTGAAGCTCTTCAATTAAAAATTAGTTGTTCGTTTATATTTCTATCTCACTGCCTGAAATCTCTGTGATAAATACATACAAATACAAAAACTATATAGCAAAGCAGCAATATCATCAACAGTCTTATGCAAAAACTGAGTAAGTATTTATGTAAAGGATAAATAGTACTACTTTAATATACTTAAATATGGCAAGAGATTTAGCACGTCTAATTTTATTATGCAAAGTATTTCACAATAAAACAGTCGGAAGGTAGAAAAATTGTTGTAAAATTTAGAATTTGAGCGGGGAATACTGAGAAGCAATTTCTGAGCAGACCTTGTAGAAGAAAGAAAACTAACTTGAGATAGCGAGGAGTTGCAAAATGAAAAAGGATTCTTTAATGGATGTGAGAGTTATGTTTGAAACGGATGGGAAACAAGACAGCATAAACTGAATAGTGTAACCCAAATATGAACCTGATCGGTACATAAGTTTTGAATACGATCAAGCTTGTTAATTTGTTCCACTGAGGGATTAACATAGGAAACGTCAGTATAATCAAAAATAGAGAGGAGTAGCGATAGAGCAAGTGCAATTTTAGTATCAGCACATACAAATACTTCGACAGAGATATATTATTTCGACACAGCGTGTATTAAACGCAACATTATTGGCATGCGTCACATTATTAGGCACCATAACCAACCTATTCCCAATTTAAACTTCAACTACTCTTCTGAAAAAGAAAGCAAAACCATTATCAAAGCAAAAAGTTACAAACCATCCAAAAATGTTTAGTGATTGTCATGTATTTTTCTACGGATCTATGTAAATTACTTTGGATACGCAAACAAAAACGCGGCACCTGAGCATCCTGTCCCTGCTATTTACATAATTTTAACGCAGAATTGAACCTTTGTTTTTGGAAACTGTGTTGCAATAAACAAACACGAATGTTTACGGGATTTAGGGATATGTATGTTGGAATGGATTACGGGTTGTTAATGTTGTTTAATGCATTCGATTAGTGGATTTAAATAACAATTTAAATGTTCGTATTATCTACAATAAAATACAAATATTGTTTATAGTTCACCAAGAAAAACAATAAATGAAGCTTAATCTAGACATAAACTATGGTAAATAACAGGCGGTATTATCGCTAAAGAGCGATTCTCCCAGGCCCCATTTAGAATTTAGCAAGTGTACTTTCTAGAGGCAATTAATTCCACAGTCAAAACAAAATGGTTTTTTTTTTAACTAAATTGATGATGATTATAACATGATGACTAAACAAAAGTAGTGAACCTCTCGGAGCTTTTGAAGGCAAGAAAAATAATTAGTACCTATTAAGAGAAAGGGAAGTTTTGAGTAGAATATGATATCGAACGAAGGGGCTGTCATACTAGAGATATTAAAAGTAATATCAGACCGAAGACATTACAACTCCTCCTCCACCTCTTAAGGATTGACCACACGGTTACTCAAAACGCATTGACGCACCGTAAACACAGTGACGATAAACCACGTCAAGTTTTTAACACATAACTTTCTCCCTCTTGTGACTGGCGTTTACGGTGCGGTCTAGCCTTTAAGGAACGCTTATTACGGATCAGATTGAAGCCTGGTAATGAATAAGAAGTAGAAGGAAGAGATTATTTGTGCATGAATCTAATAATTTCATGTAATTGAACATAACAATCAGCAATAATTGAGAAAAACAAGTTTCACAAGGTTCTCATTATAGGACACTTGCTATAAAGTTAAATATTATTATGGTATTTATGGCGTTGTCTTAAATATGACGGCTGCGGATTTGGACCTTATATACTATGTGTTATCTGTACGGTGTACGGTACGGGGTACAGTTTAGCCGATCCAAATAAGCGAGTTGACATTCCGTTGTGCTCTAAGTCTGGTTTTTTGTATTTTATAAAGCATCAAAGATCAATATTTTACACGTTTTCCCGGTGACATAAACGCCTTTTAATCGTATTTAATTCCAAAGATAGGATTGTTCAAAAAAGGTCGAAAACTTACGTGTTGGGTGCAATCATTTTTTTTGTAAGATTTAACTTTGCTGATGAAATATACCTATTTATACACTTCGGTAAAAATCTTGCCATATTTTTATAAAAACAAAGAAAATTGGTCACAAGCAAAATAATCCGGGAGATATTAGTTTTGACACGTTTCAATTATCCAGGCCTTAGATAACTTCTTTGGCAAACCGACTTACTGGGACTTACGGGGACTACTGGGAAGAAATTTATATAAGTACAGAGAGTAAACCAGACCGAAATAATTACTCATTTAAGTAACTATTTTTTGCATACAACGGTTAGTAAAAATATACATAGTACATATAGTTATGACGTCATAATGTAGTGTCAATATAGTACTTAGGAGTTGGTTGCGGTCTCTGGTGATGTCTGATTTTTTCTGTCATTTTTATCTTATACAAAGTACGAACATTTGATCTCTTCTAAAAACTGGTTGAAATTACATCAATAAAACCATGTTGCAATTTTGAATATTAACATAAAATTTCCACCGGAAATGTATCTGTCCGATTAAAACATTTAATTTATTTTCAAAGTCTTAAGAAAATTAAGTAAAGGTACAGTAAAAGTTTTGAGTTCTATAATATAGGAGTGCAATCTGAATAAAATATTCTGTTTATACTGCCATCTACATTTGTGACTTGGTCAACAATGTGTAGTAACTATAGGCTCCTTTCAGGATCTGAAACATAAAAGAAATGTGTAGATTATTTTGTCACACTGGCTTTACCGCCACCTTTATTCGTCTCATGTATAAAGAGTAGGCTTCGAGTGCAATTTGACTTAGGAACGATTTTTCAACCACCAGATAAAATTTTCAACCAGTTCAATTTATCGCTGTCACTTTCTAGTGTCATATGAAAAAAAAAGACAGAGCTAACATTTATCTGACAGACACTTTTACCTAGGGATTAAAAAATCGGCCCTTAATAAAAACAACTTAGAACAATTAAAACGCAATAAAATTAATGCAACTACAGTAAAAACTGCTTTATCGTGAGTCGGACTCGCACATGGAGGGTTCCGTACCATTGTACAACTACGTACCTACCGAAAAAATCACGCTTCTTGTATGTGTTCCCCATTACTTTTATTTAATTTTTACTGCGGCTCTCTGCCTATTACGTTTCATGAAATATATTATGTATGTACAGCCCGCAAACGGACGGCGGATACTTAGTAATAGCTGTTGGCATCCTTTGGGTACGGAACCCTAAAGTATGCAAGTTTCAGCTATTGTAACTTACACTTATGAAGGTGGGTAGGGTTAAATTGGTGAAAGGTCCTGCAGAAAAGACGATCACTTTGCGGTACTGGGCCATTAAAATGAGAAGATCCTTGCGAAGAAAACTTCGAGTCCACCATCTGCTCTCATACGGCCCGTAGATGAGGTCTAGACTCTAAAAGTAACAGTGTTCAATCAAGTTACTATTAAATTATATGTATTTGAGATTAAATTTAATAAATAAATATACAACGCTCAGTAAGGCGATGATGTATTTCATATCATATATACAAATAATTAAATAAACAGAAAACATGCATTCCGTGCTCCGTTCAAATATTTATGTAATAGTATGTAGTTTCAATTATTAAAGATGAGCTTTGGGTTACGCGTATGTGACTCCTTTGGAGTTGCGGGCGTCTATAGGCTGCGGTAGCCGCTTACTATCAGGTGAACCTTAAGCTTGTTTGCCACCGGCGTTGTATAAAAAAAAACCTGCCAACGGCCTGAGGCTACTCCGGTCTCCGCCAAAATAAATTCGGCATTGATTTCTCAACAAGGTGAAAAAAAAAGATATCGCAAAAATATCGTTTGTATATAACCTTATAAACCACAACGTCTTGCTTTCCGCGCATCGGCAATAAATGGCAAGCGTCGACTACTTTAGTCTTTGTTTTTGGCTTTAATTATGTCGTTGCTAAATAAGGTTACTTACAGTCTGCATCACATCATTGCTATGCCAGCAATACATGAAGAGTTGAGATACCCCAAACACTAGGTATTCGACTTGCAACACTGTTTGCATCAAACTCGTACCAGTCTGAAATGCAACGCATTGCTTTACTTATTTTCACCTCACTAGCTCGGAAACCTTTTTTTTATTCTTTTAAAACAGTTAGCAAAACTGCATTTTATCCACAAGAGTGCAACGGATATTTGAAATCCGAACGTGCTATTTGTAACTTTTTTAGACATGTAAAGGCCAGTGCAGACAGCCCAGCAACAATAATTTTATATTGTGCTGTTGTGTTAAAAAAAACTAGTACCTACGCCAAATCTCGGGATTAGGAAGTGGACCGCGGGCATCCAAATATATTTAGGATGCAACTGTACTGGAATAACACTAGGACGAGGAGGAGTAAAAAAACCTCTAGTGAGGTGAAAAGATATGTGTTATAAACGGCTGCAAAGTTATTTTACGTTTCGTGTGTTGCAACACTTGCAACACTCGCTACGCTCAGTGTTCTATTTTTGAACCACTCGTTTCGCTCAGGATTTTATTTTCGAACCACTTCCTTCGCTCGCGGTTCAACCATAGAGTCTATTCGCTAGCTCGTAGCGCAACCCTAGAATGCATTCGCTAGCTCGTGTTTCAATTCCACGCTCGCAGTTAAAATACAACTTTGCATCCTTGTATAAGAAATAACAATTAATTGTATGTTTATTGATTGAATATTTATTATCAGTCAGTTTAATCTGACTTTCGGTCTAACTTGGATCTTATTATAACCCTCCTTGATAAAAGCAGCGAGTAATATCAGGGATACAACCGTAAGGTTAAGTACGCACTGAGCGGCTAGCCGCATGCGGCTGTATCAAAAATATGTATGAAACCACAGGTTTTTGACGCACTGTTATGCGACTGTGATGTGGCTGTGAGTGTTTATAAAACTTGCGGTTTCATAAATATATTTGATTGCAGACAGACATACGGCTGGCCGCAATGCAGCTAGCCGCTGAGTGCGTACGAACCCTAATTTATATTGAATAGATACTTCTTAAGTGGCGTACCTATTTATTTTCGTCGCTAAATAGAATAACCATTAATTGTATTATAACGTAAACCCAAACATAATAGTTAGTATTATGCTTTAGTATTTGTTTGATATCTTTATTGTAATTTGATTTTATTCTTTTTCGATATTTACGGCCAGTATTGACATTATGTTAGTTTGTTTTTAACTTTAGCGACATCTCTTTCTGCACCGATACCTTCACTTATTTTAGCACCATCTGGCGTTTATAACGGAACTAAAATTAAAACCGTTGAGGGTAGGGCATATTATACAAGCTGCCAATAAAGAAGTATCCACTTCAAAAAAGCCTTCTTGTTTATTGTACCGTTATCTGATATGCAGTAACACAGAGCATCACGGAGCACACGAACATGTAGAAAAGCATGATGGGCGACAAACAGGAATTAAACATACTTGAATATCTGCAACAAGCACACACTTTGAAAGTTCACGCTGAAACTAAATAATGCCGCATTTCAATTTCAGTTATTAAAATTCTCCAGTAGGTAAATTAATAAAACTATTTGGCAGACCGACCTATTCAGAAAGTCGTCACATCGCGTTGCGCAAGCCGCAAACGTTATAATCCAGTCAGTATGTCATAACAAAGTGGTAACTGGAAAGTGTTCGGAACTTAATGAAACTTTACGGATTTGGTGGTACACTAGGAAGACTTAGGACTATAGTCTTCCATATCGAGGACACTGTGCTGACTTGGAGGGGGGGAGGGGGCAAAAAGTCTGACATTTTTCAGATCTTCGCTTATATCTCTTCAACTTAGGACATTTTGGTTCCACGTTTTATAATAAAGTTAACGAGTATTAAATTCCCTAACAGTTCGTTGGTAAACCATATTTTCAGGCTACTATTAACGGAGATCCAGCCGATCAATGTCATGGTATAGAGGCAAATTTACAAAAAGTCGTCTCCTTCAAGATTTTCATATACACGGCTTCTGTATATCTAACACTGGTATGCATGTGGTCCCAAGACAAAGTTCTTCAGAATACAAATTTACTAGTTTTAAGAAATAGAGGGTGGGACAGCCATAGCTGTAACGTCATAGATATGGCGGCCGATTTTTATTCAAATCTCAGGTTCTATGTTACCAATCGATATAAATAAATAAATAAAATATTAGAGGACAATCTTACACAAATCGAACTAGCCCCACAGTAAGCTCAAGAAGGCTTGTGTTATGGGTACTAGACGACGATATATTTAATAGATATAAATACTTAAATACATATATATGTGAGGACATATATGTGAGGTGTCGTTTGAAAGGTTATTAAACATACTATAATTCGTAATTCGTTCCATAAACGTAATATAAGTCATATAATGTACATGACTGGATTATTAGTTGTTTGAATCATCATGCACCCTCCTCCTAGCGATTTCCGATTAGGGATGTTGATATCCAATAAGAAAATCAATAAGTTCGATATTCTCGAAATAAGATCAAATTCTTAATCCAATAAAGAAAAAAGTAACTAAAAAGATTAATAATGACATAATTATAAGTCTCTAAAGTTTTAAGAGGGGGCACAGTCTGTCCTTTTTCCGCAAAACGTACCTTTGTATTGGAACGATCGTCATTTACTATGGCGCTCGTGGTCAAGGACGACTGATCTGTCGCGCTTTCTCCCTCTAATCAGTAACATTAAAACGGTTGTAGTTTCGTTAGTTTTTGAGATATTTGAATAGAATTTTCACCATTTGGCATATTTTTTGCCTACATCAACTCTCAAGAATTGGCGCAAGCACAACTTTTACGAAAGCGACTACTATCTGACTTTCCAACACAGAAAGAAAATTAGACAATGTAGAGATTAAACCGAACCGAAGTCGTTACTGAACAACGCTTCAAGGTACGCGTAGGTTAGGTTAGGTTAGATAGACATCTCGTATGAAAAATCTGAACTACAACATATTCTGTGTCGATATCGATAGGATCCACTCTTTTATATTAACGCCACTTAGGCCTCACGATTTCCATTTTTCACGTCACGAATAGAACCACACTTAAAAAAATGGGTACACTTTTAGGGTTCCGTTGCTCAAAAGGAATCACGTATATGTACTCAGCTATGAAAAAATCAAACTTCTAAGTTCATGTAACAAAAAGATACTTACGGCCATTTATGCCCCAAAAACGTATATTTCGAGGGAATACACTCTCTAGGGAAACTAAATATAGAGTGTTTTCCGTTAAGAAGTACACGGAAAAATCTGAAAACTATACATTTGTAATTAAACCTTTGTTTAAAGTACGTTGTCAATACCTACAAATTTGTAGGGAACCTCTGTGGGCGAGTCCGACTCACTCGTGTCCGATTCTTTATACAACGACTTAATTTAGTGGTAACATAGCAAACGAGATCGATAAAGTGGGTTTCTCTAAAAGCATTGTCAAAGTAACAAAAGGAGTAATTATGTGTTTTTTTTTATTCATAACAGAAGTATCTTCTTCGTTTTCTTGTACCGCCACTAGAATAAATAAAGACATCAAAATAATTATTATTGGCTTAAGCTGTTATAAGTTACCTAACAAGGTAAAAAAACAAGTATAATCTCACAATTTAGAAGTCGCCTTATGTATTATTTTGTCATGAATAAACGTACGAAAATGTAACGACTGTGTTATGTAAACTTCAGTACCTATTACAAGAGTCATAAACAACAAAGCGAATTTATCATACGTACACCTTTAGAAGTGACTAAGTTAAATTGTCTTTAGGGTTGTTAATTTGGAGTTTTGAACGTATGTTAAAGTTGTTAGGCCTTATAAGGTATTCGAAATATGCGAATCTTAATTAATGTTGGTAGAATTTAAGTAAAACCTAAACGTCGGGACTTTACATATTAGTAAGTCTGGACAAGTATGGAATTCAAAGGAAAATACAAATTTAAAAATAAACTGAAATTACGTGTCTTAAGTACTAACTTAAACCCAAATTAATTTTCACACGCCTACCGGCTGAACATATCAAGGGTCTAATTTATGTGTATAAGATCTATTGTATTAAGAGTTCTTATCAGTTAAAAAAAGCTCATCTATTTAGGCCACTTTCTGTTTGAATTCCGGTGGTACAGATTTTTGATATTCATAAGTGCATGTAACATGCCTAAATTGAAGAATAAATGATTTCATTTCATTTCAACAAGTTTCAGTTTTCCCTGTGGGTTGAAGGTCCGATGGCAGTCGATTTGGCAAAATTATATAGTAATTACGCCAAACTTTGGTATTAAGTGTTTGTGGCGACAACCTTTTTTGTACCGTATGATGTTATGTTATCGCGCATACGTACTGTTTTTGTTCTTCTTTTGGTATGATGCCAAGCAACGTACATGGCTCTTGTTGTGATTTGTGTATTGTAAATAATAACATGTATAAAGTGTAAATATAATGTAAATACGAAGGTCCGTCTCTCATTCTTGCTATAGTGGACATTTCCCACATGTTAAAGCGGATCGCGGGATCCTTAAAGATACGGAAAAAACGCTAGGACAGGTACTACAACGTATAAAAACTGTAAAAAAACTAATTAACATGCATCTCTTCACTACGTTTTTTTTTAACCTGACTGTGGCTATATAGGCCGGGCCCATTCACACTTCGTTCCTTTGCAATTTATTAAAATACTTATTTTTTTATAACACGTAATTTATTACGGTCATAAATTCATTCATTTGATCGATTTCCATCAACTTACGAACTTACTTACTATATCATCTGAATAGAAATGAATAATTTACTTACTACACTAGATTAAAAAAATAAAAGATATAGTACGTAACTGTTTTCATAGTGAATTACTATTATAAATTACTACGCATTAGTGACAGAAAAAAAGTATTCATTCATTTGATTTCTCCTCTAAAACGCGTATGACAACTTTCTAACTACTCATGAAGCTCTTCTATCAATACTTGATTTAATTCATTGTTTCGATTTGTAATGCGAATTTACGTTATATGGGTGTTGTCATGTGTCAAAAAGGAACTGGTAAAAAATTCCCATAATACACCTGTTGGAAAACTTAAAATAAATAAATAAAACACATACTTGATTAACTTCACGTGCCTTTTATGACATTCCATTAGCCTTTTTTGCGCTTCTTCATATGATGCAGGATTTTCCTCGCTTCCAAAAATCACAGCAGAGTCTCTTCTAAGGACCTGCAACTCGCCTTTAAAAAATACCATAATTACTATAGCATTTGTGTCAAAAGATGTTATCCAACCACCCCCATAAATAGCCGCATAGCTTTGAATAGCACAGGCCACTAAGTATCCGGAAACCGTAGTTTTGTCAAACGGAACCCAAGAGCTCACGACTTGGATGTATGATTCTTCCCCACTATTGACATTATCTCTATAGATCTGCGAAAAGACGTATTTGGCGATTGGCTGTACCATAACGATGGCCACAGTTGTGAACATGAGCGACCAATAAAGATATGTAATTTTACGTGAATACTTTGTGAATTCTTTGATAATCAATTTGCTAGTTTCGTCTGTAGTTTTACGCAGATTCAAATCCGCTACCGTCACATACTCAATAATATCACGCCACTTTTTTTGCCATTTTAAAAAGGTCGATACTTTTACCACACTCACACTCGCTAACATCGTAATTTTCAAATTTTCTAAAAGCATGTTCATGTCTGACTTTATAAACCATATATCGACGTATTCCGTGGCCGTAAAGTAGATGATGGATATATGTAGAAAGATATAAATATATTTCATGATCACGTTTTCCGGAAGTAAAAGTCCCCAGAATTCTAAAGCTTTGACATTAGGACCGAGTAAAGGTCGCATTGGGTTTTCCAATTTTTTAAATATATATTTTAGCATTTTCAAGCGATTCTTTTGTCAGTTAACAGGAAAATCAGCGAAGTTGTGACAAGCGGCCTTTGTAAATATGTCCTTTTATACCTTCTCATTGTGTTAGTGATGGGGTGCCACTCCAATAAATTAATAGTAGATCTTTTGTTATGATGACTGGGATCTCAGGGACCGATAGATGACGGGTTAACAAGGGTCTAAAATTAGCAATATTACCACGAGCCTTTGATACACAAAACATAGACACCGTTGTTCGCGCGCAACAATCACGCGCGAATAAAAGCTACTGACCATCCATGAGCGCTTCAGAGCGTTGCACAAACGATTGAATCACTTTTTTATGTCGATTTTAGTAAACCTGTATTCTGGTTGGTTGATATTCAATACCAAGTATTTTTAACTAGTTAAATTAGTGTTCTACGATTGGTGGTTTTAATAGGTGAAGTATTTTGATTGGTCAAATTAATATGTTTTGTTAATCATAAATATGTATTCATATTTTCCCTAGGGGTTACTGCTTTAACCCTGCTTCAAAAATCTAATATGACACACTTTTTAAGCATGAGAAGTGAAAAATTAATTTCTTTGCTATTGGTTTCTTTTTATTGATATTTTTCGATTTGTTATGCTTGTGTTTGTTTTTATGTGTTCTGAGATATTGTTGTATACCGTAATTTATGTTTATTGTGTGTTTATATGAAGAAATATAAACTGTTACACTAAAATAATTCGTAGCAGATGACAAAAAGAGAACTATATTCATGCAACCTCTTCCCCTTCTTAGAGCACATCACTACCTTAATTAAAACATGTCGAAGAGTAGTCATTATTCAATCACGTTGAAAAGCGATGTCAAAACTTTAACGATATGAATTTTAAATTGACTTATTACATGGTTTAGACAGCAGCACTGACATTATAATTGATGCCCATATCAAACTTTTTATTGGCCTTGTAGCTAATTTTTAAATAATCTTTATTTTTTTAATGATGGATGTTCAGACTTATTCTTAATAATGCGAAACAGAAAAGGACAACATAAGGTCTAACCTCATTTTTTATAAATTTATGGTATGGTGGAATAAATTCTTATCTTGTCTGGCCAAATTAACACAAAATACTTATAATAATCAAAAACTTTATGATATTCGTGTATGTACATAGAAAGACAAACGTGAGAGAATAAGGGTGGGTTGCACCAAACCGTCTGTAATCGTAAGCGGTGTTCATTAAAATCTGATTGTATTGAAAGTTTGACAAGTTTCTATCGGATGACAGCTGCTGCCGGCGCCATATTTGACGATGATCGGTCTGTGATCGTATGTTGGTGCAACCGACCCTAAGTGTTAAAAGTGCCCGAGCGTTATATATGTAATGTATCAGTTCAGTTATCGAATTGTGTACAAAAAAATGAAAAAGAAACTAGTTTCGTTATTTACTAAAATAAATATTTGACATTTGAAATACAATTGATGAGTATTTTGTAGAGAAACAAAAACGAAATGCATAATGCAAATGTAACGCAAATGTTTTCAATATTTCGCAGCACATCGTGCAATAATAGTGAACTAGTAATATCACCTAAGCCTTCTATTTTCTGTATTTGAAAGAGAAACACAAACGAGCTTCAACGAGTTCTTAGTGTAAATAGTGTAAACAGTTGAAGACAATTTCCGCAAATGCGAGTTGTTCCGTTTGTGAAGACCACGTACTTGGACGTGGAACACTGCACTGTGACAACTATTTTCTAGAGAGTGGTATTACATTGTTACTTCTGTCTTAATTATTCTATAAAGTTCTATAAAGTACGCAGTAAGTTATAGTTAAAAATGTCTTTAAAAAAAATACATTAAAGTAGTTAAAATATGTTACGTAAAATTACAATTTCTATGCGGGATCGCTGAAATACCGAGATCTCGCGGGATGGAAAATGTTTAGTCCCGCAGATAGGTACCAAGATTGAAGATAGGCTGCAGGATTGGAAGTCCTAAAAATTTAGAAATTGACAAATTTAGGCACCGAGCAGGATTTGAACCTGCGACTTTCCGGCACTCGCGGCCAGTCGCTCTAGCCAACTGAGTTATAGGTGCAACTGCCACCCGGGCCGAAATTCCTCAATCATTCCTTCATTTATACAAACGCCTTAAGGGAGGCGTACAGCGACATCTACCAGAAGACTCAATCAATCAATAATTTTTTCAATTTTTCCTTTATTTCTAAATTTCTAGTTTACAAAATTAATTTGGAAGCCCTAGTTTATCTTGTGTAGTTTAGGAGTTGCTATGGCTATCTTCTGTCTCCATCGTCATTATAACAGCTCGGTGCTATCATAATAGTGAATTGTCATCTAACTTTCATAAGTATGCCGAATTTCAGGTCAATCGGTTTAGGATAACTAGTCTCAAATTCAGTTCCAAAATTTGCCCCGAACACATAAGACACATACATGCATAAAAACTTGTAATAATTAACATGTTATTAAGGGGTCATTCTGTTTTTTCTATTTCTGAACTTCTAGTCCTTTTCATAGAGACTTGATAATCGTGATATTCTAATAATTGTAATGGTATGTCTTTTTATCTCTCTGTATGAGCCTATAGACGCTTGAAATAAATGAATTTTATTATTTATTATTATTTTATTTTCATGAGGTGAAATATTGTGAAATATAGACTGTGCAGAAAAAGTACAGTTGGCAAAAAAATTATAATTAAGAAACAATGAATAACATTGAAAATATGAATAAATCGAAGACTTACAGTTTCCTTAAAATATTCAAATGCCATACTTAAATAAGTAAAATTACAGTTATTTTTGTGTTTATGCATAACATATAATTAATAACCAGTCGTGTACCAGTCCCTGGGACCCCAGGGCTCAGTTCAAAAGAATGCTGTTGTTTATTTTTTTCGCTGGGAGACGACGCCTTCAATTTGACAATTGTATATTAACAAACTTCGGAATAAAAACTAATTGCTATATTGCTTCTCTTAATCGATAATATTTTTTTACAGTTTCAAAGCCATATTTTGGAGACTATTTAAATTTTTGTTGAAAATATCGATATTCAGAAAATCGGTGTAACCTGCACGCCCTTCTTATGAAACCATTTTTTGAATACGAAGTTCGACTACTGGGGATATAAAAGAGAGGATTTTCCTGCAAGCCTGTTCAAAACGTCGAGGAACTCTAAAGGAAAGTGAATGCAAAAAATGTGGGAGCATCAATGGTATTATTAATAATTTATAAATGTTTAAAAAAGCACGTTCTCGACAATAACTAAGGGATATTTTCATTGGGGCTGCGTAATCTGAATATGTATTTCTAATTCTGTATTCTATTGTCCTTACAAACTACTTCTGCTCTTTTCTATTCTATCCTTACGTATTTTATACAGTGGCTACTGGGCTCCACACGGCACTAGCAAATTTTAAGTGACTACGAAGATAACTATTGAATAGCACTTAAATGCTTTGCCTAACATGGCGTCAATGTGGGGTAAGTGAGTTTTGTGTCCATAATGACACCAAGATCGCGAATCTGGCCAACACGAGTTAAGTATCTGGGGGCACGGGAGTGCCCCCGACAAGTCCGGAAAAATAAAGAAGCACGGCTGTACTATCCTTTTCTCGAAGTGATTCAGACCATTTTCAACATTCTGTAATTTTGTGCTGGCTAAAGCTAGAACCCTGAATTTTCAGTAACATAATATGACATGCAATTTTCGTCACTTTTAAATACTTTTTTAATTTTTCATATACAAGCTGCATTAGTAAGTTTGTATACAAATACATGTGATATAAAGTTATAATTTTGTAGTTCCTGCTTCTATGGAAAGTTTTTAGTTCTAGATGCATTCATAAATTTGTATTGACACATTTATCTACAAAAAGAAGTGAGATCCAAGTGAGGCCAAAATTTTGTGACTTGGCAATCACATAAATAGTACATCGTTTTAGCTATGCAAAAATTAATGTATGAGGTAAAGTCGTGTGATTTTCAAGTCTCAAAATTGTATTTAGTAAGCAAATAAAGATTAATAACAATGTCTGACTTGGCTCTACGTAATATCTCACAACGTCTTACGATGAAAGAGTTCCGAGACTTGGCCTATTTTTACATGGAATATTTTTATGGGATTTATTATACCAGGTTTATAGCCAAAATTAATACTAGTCCTTTTCCTACTAAAACTAATAACAAAACCTTTGTCGTGATTTAAAGACAACTTATTAGTTATCGCTCAAAAAATGTAAGTCATTTTGTAACGTATTACAATCGTGTACATTACGAATGAATTTAAGTATTTAAAATATCTAATAAATTAAATTTTATTAACTTTCCAGTCAAACTATCCGTTGATTCTTGATTTATTGATTTAACAATTTACTGGTGATCTAGTGGGAGTGAATAAAAACCTAAATCATATAAACGCTTAAACAACCACTTACTTGACAAGTCAAGAAATTTATGGCAGACATTACAGCACAGAAAAATACATTTTACTCAAATGAAGAGCTATCCACGCATTTTTCTGTAAAGTTCTCCGCGTGACTGGGATTTACGACTTGATCGTTTGAAGCAGTAATTCATCGTTATGACCAAAAATTCAATTGACTTACAAAGAATTAAATATACGTCTGGTGTTATATAATAAAGATTCATAATATATTCATATATCCCAAATCGACCCCGAGATTTGTAAAGTATTATAATGGGCCATAAGTAATATTGTGTTCTTGTGTACGAAATGGAACGCACTTTAAATCAACGTGCGTTTTATGTACTTGAAGAGTAAGTAATTTACTAGGAAGAGCTAGACCTTTTTGGTTAGTTTCTCTTTGATTTATTTTTCATCGAAGCACTCACTGAATCAGTATTGACCGCGTCACAAAACAATTACTAGTATTTATGCACAAAAGGATTGTATGGAATTGATATTTGACAGCCGACAAAACACCAATCATACTCTCCCACTCTGCCGCATAGCACGTGCTCTATTGTCTAGTTATGATAGTCTCGTATGCGCGTGAGCGCCGACACCTACAAAGCGTCTGCTATTAGAAGTTACTTTTGCCACATGTGAAATGACAAAAGTAGTGACCGTGGCCAAAACGAATAGATTGGCATATTGACAGATTAACAGCGATTTCGCCGAGTAACCGGAATCGATTTTTATAATTATTGTTTTGCAATTTCAAATAAATACAAGGAGAGAACTGTATAAGCGCACAGTAAGACTAGGATGACGAACTGCTCATTGAAATTGACTTTAATATATTTTTAAAATGTCATGTTGAGATTGTTATTGATAAATGATAACAAATCAAATTCAAATAATAAGTAGCTATGATTGAAAAATATTAAGTTTCAACTCTAACGCCTATTTCAGGAATACCCTAAAATAGGTGTTAGAGATAAAAATATGATAAAAATGTTACTACAGTGTTATTTTTTTTATTTTTAATATAGTGCTACAATTGTTATTTTTTGTAATTTACAGTTTTAATTTAAACTAATATAAATCGGCTCTCTCATAACTTTTGGTGGCTCTTTCAACACCCATTCCTATATGTTATACAAAATACACATATACTAAAATGAATATTTCACTCCATTTTTATTGTTTTTTAGTATTATTTTGAAAGTAAAAATATACTGTAATAAATAAAGAAAAAACAATTCATTAAATGTTTAATTGAAACTCTATTGTGTTGTTCCATTTAATAAACTGAATCTTTCATGCCACTTTTCCCCTAGTTGCTATTACATACACACTGTCTAAAAATCCTATATTTGGAATAGTAACTCTATTATATTAAGATTAAAGTAGACTATCAAATTCAATAAGAGGATATGTAAGTGTCAACCTTAAAGTAACCGGACAGTGTAGTCCGGCTCAGCGGACCGGCGGGTGTCAGCTGCGCTCGGGTTAGTTAACACTCCGTGGGTGTGCGAGAACTAGGGTTTCTTTCCCTTAGGGGTACCCGGAACGGGAATTCCCTGGAAATTAAGCCTTAAATTACCCAGAAAAGCAATTACAGAATTCCCGGGTACCCGGGAATTATAAATATTTTGGAAAAAAAAACATTGAAATTTGCAAAATAGGGTGATTTTTTAAGCATTTAAAGTAAAAAAGTATACAACACCTTCATCCACGAACCTATACGTAGTTTGAAGAGTTAAATACGCTAAATCTATGAGGGAGTCAACATAAATTTCAGCAAAATTTTAATACAGCATATTCATTCTCCTAACGTTATCCCAGTACAGTTGCATCCGAGACCGCTACCTCACTTCTTCTCACTTCTGCTGAACTCGGTTCTCGCTGAAACCGAGTTTAGAAAAATTTTGAATAGCATATAATAGGCAGTTTTTCTCACTTTCAGTTCCTACAATCTCGACTTTCCGATTCACTATGTGACACTCTTGCAAGTGATTAAAAATTTAACGTACCAAAAATTAACTACGTCAATTATTTTCAGAAGCTAACCGTAACTTACTGTACCTACGTGTTTAAAACACCACACGGCGGGAACACGGGACGCTCTTAGCATAGTAATGTATTTTATCACGGACAAGTAAAGTGTGAGCGTGACATTAGCATTTACTAAAAATTAGTCGGCGAGGCTGATAAAAAGTCTTTCTAGTGACTACTTTTTAATAAATACAATGTGCAGTCAAAAAATAATAACATGATTGCTATTACATTGCATACGATATTCCGATCGAGTTACTGCTCGTTAAAATTATCTCGAGGAGTATTTGATTGCTGAAAATTAAGTACGTACAAAAAAAACTAAACCCAAATTTCAGAAACTGATTTTGGTAAAAATGTATTATTCTTTTATTTTATTAATTCAATCGTATGCCATACTTATAAAAAGTGTATAGTACACTTTTTATTACAACAATTAACTAAAACTATCATAAGTCAATATCCAGGTTGCGCAGCCTGTTACAGCTCTTGCAATTCATGAAGGCAAGAGTGGCTCCTATTTATTAAGTCGTTGAAGTCTAATTTCCTCAAATCCACTCACCTTCGTGAATTGCAAGAGCTATAAAAGCGTCAAGTGTCACATTTATGTAGAGGTTATTCGGGTCGTCCTGGTAACACCGTTTTGGGCAGCGCTCTTCTATATTGGTTTTCCAGGCTGCATTCACGTAACGGATTTCCTAACATTCCCACTTGTGCGTGAAAGTGTTGCACCTGACACCAAACATTACACTTATATAATTATAATATGTAGTTCGTTTTTCCACTAACGAATTTATAAACATTATATAAACAGAGTAAAGAATACATAAAGAGTATACTGGTTTATAGTGCCGAAGCAGCGCAGGTCGGGCCTAGCTGTGTTTCTTGTTGACATCTTCTCAGCTAGGCTAGGTTTAGTGAACCAGCGACAGAACTCTTAGTAGTCCGATTCCACTCACACCTCAGATTCGGTTGAAATCGCTCAACCAATCTCACTGGAGGGCAAACTTTTATATTATTCTAGTGTTCCAAACCACACGCGTGGTCGTGTCGGAGGTTTTCCCCTGGATTTTCCCCAGGCTACTCTCCAACCGCTCACTCCTATCGCTTTATCGGGCGCGGTTATTGGTTTAGTAACTCTGCTGTTTAGTCGGAATCCTTAGCTTTACCCTAATTCACGCTCCAAAACATCTCATTTAACACAACGCGTCTTAACAACAATTTGTAAATGTACACCTTAATATATGAATGGGTCACTGAATTTCAAAATATCCAGACAATCTCTTATTTACAAAAATAGTGACAAGCCAATTTAATCTTTAAAGAAGTTCCGTTAAAATAGTTTTTTGATTGCTATGTCATGGAAAAACGACGTTGTCCTTTTGGAATGTTGTTTGGACGAGTGCCAGAGTCTAAAATCTGAAACTAAGCCGTGAATTTTAGCCTGAGTTACACTAAGTACAAAATAAGTTGTTTCATAGTAGTTGAGACTGAATACCGATTTGTGGCGTTGCGTAGGCATTTATTTGCTGTTCTAGTTTTGTTGGTATATGACTGAAACCTATGGTTCATTTTACACTACGTAAAATGATCTCTTTAATTAATATCAATCTTAATCTTCATTTTAATTAATATCAAGATCTCAAATATGTCAAAGCAATTTTATTTGAAATTGTGTAGAACAGCGGGGTAATCACGTAACTTATTTACTACCGTTAGGCAGATTTTAATGTCAAATTTTAATTGTCAGCTCATACATTTATACTTCAAAATTGACAGTAAAATCTATCTAACGGTAGTACATAAAGTTACGTGATTCGCCTGCAGATATAAAAGCAAATGAATTCATATGAATAAATACTCAATAATATAAAAAGGAAACTTATTAAAAGCTCATTAGTTAAATAGTGAAAAATCGAACAGAATAAAACTGTAAAATATATTGTATGTCCATTATTTATAAGTCAGTTTAATTAGTTTGAAAAAAGTATGTTTTGCATTGTTTAATAAAGGAAAAATATTCGTAATTCACTTAATTACGAATATTTTTCTTTTAACAAAATTCACTGCTCCAAATTATACCGTTCTATATAGTATAATAGGATAAGATAGTCTATAAATTATAAGTCGTTTATATTTTACCTTATGCACTACAAGATAAAATTCCTGATGATGTAAAATTCAAATCATGTTTGTAAGTTTTGGATCATGTGTAGTTTCCCGTTCATGAACGGACGTTCCAAGCTTTGCATCAGACGTGTAAAAATAAAACAAAAATGTATGTTGACCGTCAAAAGCAGCGCAGCGTTTCTAACTGTGCTTTGATTGTGAATTTTTTGTGGTTTGTCATATTCAAACTTTGGAGTGACGATTTTTTTTAACCAACCGACTTCAGTAGAAAACAAGTTGTTTTCAGTTTATCTTCATGTTTGTTCGTAGCGAGAATTCTTTAACATGTTGTCCGAATTTGATATGTAAGCACGTACGTATATACATATACTATAGCTGAAACTCTTGATAGATAACGTGTAAGGTATCATTACATTTCTCTTGGTTGTGGAAGTGACATATTGACAGGTCATTAATTTTCTTTTCACTTCAATTCAGAACATTTCATTTTAACACATTCAATACTATATCCGACTAGCGGGCGCTCTGCTCGTAGACAAGTAACCGATACGATGCGTTCCCCCGTATGTAGAGGAAATTGCGTAGCGCTATGAAAAGATTGGCAGCTAAAGTGTGAGAAGGTTAGTAATGCAGGCCATACACGATCAAGTTTGCCTTTAAGTTTTCCGGATGCTAAAGTCTCTACTGGAAGCTAAAAGTGATATTCTTTTCTGCCGGCTTGATCAAGCATTGCAGCGTCATGCAAACTTGAACGTGTGCATACTTGATGCATGATGTTATTTGGCAATTACCATAGGGTGACTTGTTAATTATGAAACAAAATGGGATAATATCCACAATTCTAAACCATTTTTACTCTGGGACCAACTTCGTCCGTCCCAAAAAAAATTGCTTTTTCAAATATTTTCCATTAGTCGATTGAAGACTACTTTCCTATGCAATAACTAGGTTTTTTGGAACGTAATAAGAAGTTACATTACCTACATGGCAATTTATGCATCAATTTCAGACAATTTTTAATAAATCTGTGAATGACAATGCCAACGTCCGTTACTGGGGACGCCATGGTTTCAACTGATTCATGCGGCACCATGCAAACTTGAAGGCGAAATTGAACGTGTGTGGTCTATTATGGAGGCACTGCCGCTTCAAACGCACTGCAAACTTAACGGTAAACTTGATGTATGGCCAGCATAACGGTGACACTGTTCGACAAAAGTGAACCAGGAAAAGAGTAATCGCTGTGATGTGTGGGTAGAACACAATTAAAATCCGCAGCACGTCAGTTAATCCTCGAAAATAGCGCTTGCAATAGCGTCAAAATATCCAGAACTCACAAAAACACAAATACATGGTAAATACCGCCTTGTTAATAGTAATTCTATGATATTAGTGATGACGTGAATATCCCTGATCTCCATTCAAACTACAGACCATTAGCTTAGATAGCCTAGTACACAAATCTATGCCTATTTGAAATCGCCATTGTTGATTCTGTAAACGTTTGTTCAGCTGGCTTTGCACGCGTCGATCGACTGTTGTTATTTTTACTGCTTGACAAATTGGGTTTGTGTGTTTAGAGAATTAACTGCCCAATTGGCAAATAGCAAGCAGTTCGATTTGTCTTCATAACATCAATCGTTATATTCAGTTTACAAAAAAAGTTGGTGTGAAATGATCTTTCATATAACGCATCATTCATAAATAATAATACAACGTATATCTGTTTTGATATTATAATGCTAATGATATTAGATATCATAGGTATTTCCTGGCTGCCTGTTGTTGATTGACGTGAGCTAACTGACATTGCACAAACTTCCTCACATGAAGGATTACTGCCGGTTTCCAGGTACATCTTAAGTTGCTTCACTATATTCGTCGGGTTAGTACTATCTACTTAGCTGTGATAGTTTTTTCAAATCTGTAGGAGTTAGGGTTACAGAGTTAAGCTATGGACGGACAAATAGACAGACGGACATGGCGAAACTATAAGGTTTTCTAATTTACTACTGAATCTTAATATGTGGTCCTTTGGCGTTCCCATTGTTTATCTGTATAATGGCTTTATGCTCGATGTCATCACCTAACCGTGCCTAAGCGTTCAATCTTGACGGAGATTAATTTAAAAAGGACTCAGATCTGCTTGTTTTTCTTTACTCCGTAATCCCTCCTAGCTGTGTGAAGTGGGATTAAATGCTTAGGGTGGGCCCTCTAACAACTGTTAGGTACTGTTAAGCTTGAGGATTTCTTTAACTTTTTCAGCGCTCTGTCAAATACAAACGTTGTTACTCACACGTCATAACATAGGAATATCAAACGCGAAGTTGAACCCTATAGAAATGCATGTAGGTTGATATCGTACTCCACACCGTGACGGGCACATCCGTCGTTGGCGTTGAATCGATGGTGCACATAATTATTACACGTCAATGGCGTTAAATAAGATAATTGCGAGAAATTTTCACAGGAAACGGCATCAGAAATCATTTATAAGTAAAAGTATGTACCTATTTCAAATCTATCATCAGATCAAACTTACCACTGAGGACAATTAACATTATTGAAATATAAAAGGTACATTTGAACGTGAGTATATAATTACTGCTTATTTATATACTTAGGTTGGTACTGTAGCGGTTGTATGTTTAATCTCTACAAGGCTGGTTAAACAGTAATATTCTTATTTTGGACCGAGCTGTCTAGAAAGGTATAAATATTCATAAAACTTAACAAAACTCTGCTAATTAAAATATGTTTTGTCCCTTTTACAAACACAAATGTCAAAGTGACAGATTAGGACAAAATAATGTTTGCAGCTATTTAACTAAAATAGGTTTACTGGACGTTTATGAATAAGGACGTAATATACTACATACGACCGCAACAGGAACGGGACATATTTTCCGAGAGCTTTATAGAACAATCAGAAAAGAATATATTTTGGCCAGCCCTTTTCCTTTACAAATGTATTAATAATAATATGTACCTATTGAATTGAAAACCTTATTGCTAGTGTTTACATAATCCTTATGTATTAATACATAGTTCACACATTCTTACAAGCTCCTGCACTAGGTAATCATGTATCTCAGGCAAAGAGAACATATAATACTTAATGCAATTTGGGTACATGAAAGGTATTTATGAATATTAAGTAACGAATAAAAAGCTTGTCTTTTACTAGTTTGTAAAAAGTTGAAAAATCGTTCCTGTGATATTGAATAAAATTCTACAATAAAATTCCAAGACACATTACTGAACTTACGGGTTCTAAATTTAAATTTGTCGTGAAACAAACACACAGTAATATTAAAACATGTTTAAAAATCTGTAATTCTTATCATTTTCAGTGTGTCAACAAACTTTGGATTAAAAACCGCACTCGTAATATCGGTTCTTGCATAAATTACTATTTGATTTGCAGATAATGACTTAATTTAAATAATTATTATAATTACAACAAATTGTTATATTTGCTTATGCTGAAATGAGACACCGAGTCTAAACTTGAGGGACTAGGTCCGACAATCTACAACCGACTGTCCGACACAGATAGAAATGCAGCTACTACCCCGGCGTTTAGAAATAGACTTCATGTGTGGCTAACGCATGAATTATTTTATAGTTATGACGAATTTTTGAGTCTACCTATGACAACGTAATTTAATTACCTAAATATTAATTTACCTATTATATAATTTATGCGACTCAATATAGTCGCACCATGACCTGTAACTATGTTATTAATGAAATATTTCATTTCATTTCTATATTTATAAGGGGAACATGGAATTTAAAACTACTTAAAGAATATAGCGGGATTAGCATGGTCAAACTACCTTTAGTGAAGAAATAATTTTCCTTTTACCGGATTATTTACCTTTATATATGTATTACTTTTACTAAATTTTAACCCTCACATGCTTGTGATTATTTGAGTTGAAGGTTTTCAATATTTCTATTATATCTTACGAGATGAGTACAATGACTAAATTTAGTTATTTTACGTATAACTTAATATTGTACAACATACATTTTTATTTAAAAAATACTTGGATCAACACTGTGAAAACATCAAATTTATATCATGCTATACATACATTCTCTTCATACAACTACGTAAATTATAAGAAAGTAAAATTAAACGGACAATAATTTACTATATTTAGAACGCAGCCTTCCACGAATTAGAATTTAGAATGCTAGAAATTGCTGCCTGAAGACGAACCGGACTTTTTTTTCTCCGTGGCTGTATGGGGCTAGGGAGTGTCACTAAGAGAATTAAAAAAAACAATGGCAGGAAAATAGGTGTGTAGTGGATTTAATTTTATTAAGACTTTAAAATTTTCTTACAATCTGTAGTATTTAATTCAGAAACAAGTTTCATAACATCAAAACCTTCTAATAGGTATTAAAGTATAGGCAGGTAGGAAGTTGTGCCTATCTAGTGATCTGCCCTTATTGGGAGTGACAATTTATAATTCTATTTTTAAGTACTTATTCTAATTACATCCGATTATAATTTTTAATATCGGCAAATGTAATTAATATATGTATAGAAATAAGTTTCTATAGAATCTAGTAGAATTGATCCTGTTTAGAAACTTTCTAAACAGGATCACCAAAATAAAGTAAATTACACGATCGTGTTTTGAAATTATTTCCTCGTAACTTCTAAGATGTGTCAAATTATAATTTGTATCGTAATGAATGGTTTATATGCGTGTGTTACATACTATGCATGTGTGTGTGTGTCGATCTATTTACTGATCATCAGAGATGGATGGCAGCACTATCGTCCAGTTTAGTTATAAGAGGTAGGGCACAGCAAAATGACATCTTGCTCGAATTTAGAGCAGCCCAACTGGGGAAGTACCTCCGCCTTGCAGAAGACGACAGCCATAATAACATTATCTACTATATACAAGTATGTAGTGTTGTGTTCCTGGAGGTGAGCAAGGTTGCCAGAGCTCCCGAGGATGCACTGTGTTGAGAACGAGGGACCTAAATTTGTCCCTTCTATTGTCAACACAGTGCATCCTCAAATTTATAAAGGGTCGGCAACGCGTACGTGACTCCTTGGAGTTGCGATTGTCTATAGGCTGCGGTGGCCGCTTACCATCAATCAGGTGGTCCGTAAGATTGTTTGACACTTGCATTGTATGAAAAAAAATAGTTTCCAAATATGGTGGACTTACCAGCCTATACTTTAGTATAACATTTTAGTCTGCTATACCCTTATTATTGGCCAGATACTATTTGAACCTTATCTACGCGGTTACTGCAAACTTTAAGGTTTGATTGAAATGTTGTAAAGTTTGCTGACTTATGAATTTGTAATAGGTAGCCTCAATGGTAGTTTGATACAAAATACGAAAATATCAGCAATGATTACCGAAAATGCAATCCATACTTACTAATATTATAAATGCGAAAATGTGTTTGTCTGTTACCTCTTCATGCTTAAACCTTAAACCGATTTATAATAAAATTTGGTATGAGTCCCGGGAAAGGATATAGGATAATTTTTATCCCAGAAATCATCCCCTAAGGGGGCGGAAGTTTATTGGGGGGGGGTTTAGTTTAGTTTTAGTTTTAGAAGTCATGACTAGATAAGCGGCTGATATAAAAAATAGCAATTAAATTCTAACGCGAACGAGTTCCACGCAGGTGAAGTTGCGGGCAAAAGCTTGTGTAATATAAAATGAACAATTTGATATTTTTCATGATAATGTAGTTCGTATAAATAGTTACTGTTTATTTATTTATTTCGTTTGGTAGGTACTGTACTTAAATACTGGTCTAGTTGGTCTAAGGCCGCTATTAAGATTACCTTACGCACGCTCGAAAACGTTACTAAATCACCCCTCAGCTACGAATTACGAGTTTCACTTAAGCAGAGCTGAATAAAGAGGGGTTCCACAGTATTGGAATGAGAGATCGCCGTTACATTTATCTTATTCGTATTGTCTGCTGTATCTTGTCCCGCTACAGGCTAACGTACCTACCATTTTCAGACTTGTAATTTGTGTGCGCCAATGACAGGGACTCCGAAGCTACCAAATTAATAATTATTGTGTTGTGTAGTTAGAGCCTCGTTAAGTAGATAATCAACACAATTACTGAGTAAATTGACTGGAGGTGCTTATTACATTTATTACGTTGAGTAAGAAAACTGAGTTACAGCTGGAAATTGGGATATTTGTAGTTGAAAAGGTAATAAAAGACGAAGACCATTGGTTTTATTTTTTATGCATATACTGTGTTAGTTACATGCCTTCAATACTTTTCCCTCTTTTTAGAAGTACCGTTTTTGCTAAAAAGGTGGTATTAGTTACCACTACTACCCACACAAAATTTACCTTCACAAATTAGGTGCATATTCATTTATTACTTATATAAAACAACACAAAAATCAATGTAATCGCATTTGTTACACGTTGATTTATGATAAAACGCTATCAGTGTTTTCCAAACGTTTAATTGAATTATTAATTGTTATTAGTCAGTTATGGCATTAATGTGAAATTATGGAACATTTGTAATATTCCATTATGAAGGTAATTTACAAAAAGCTCATACATTTATATGTTGTATATTAAAACTCATTAACTCGCTAAATAAAAAAATATTGTACAATGGGGTTGTATTTAGAAAATTATCCATGAATTATTGAGATCTTATTGAAATAAAAGCATAACGTAACTGGTATATACATTAAGTTATTTATATAAATGTACAAATGTCCTTTAATTGAGGTGTGCAATAAAGAGTATTTGTATTGTATTGTATATTATGTTAAATGTATTGTGTTTAAAGGAACCGCGTGATAAATGGCATATAAATGTAGTGTAACACTAGGTATACTTGTTCAACCAATCAAACAAACCTGGCGGGTTTGGAGATAGACGAGGCTAAGATCGATAAGTCTCGAAGTAAAATGAAGCGAGAAGCAAAATACTGGTCGGCATGAAGAGTCAATGTGGTCGCCCTTTGTCCCATCTAGGGAAATCTTACAATCCTAAGACAAAGTCAAACTTAACCAACATTCACACAAAATTTTTACTAAGTGAGACTTAATCGTATAATTACTTTTATTTATAGAGCGCTACGCTCGGGGTGATATTGTAGAATTTTTCGTTTTATTCAGGATTCAATATGTCGCCTACACATTTTGCTCCTTTGAGACAAAATCTAAGAATTATGCTCACAATAATCAAAACTGCTGCAATGCATACAATTGTATAAGAGTCGATTTAGTTTGACGGAGCCTGACATAAAGCAATTTTGCTACTATTTTTAACTCTCATGAGCTCCACGTGTAAGCAAACAGAATTGGCTGTGCCGCCCATAATTTTGTCGGATCAAACACCTGCATAACGAATTAACGAAGCTTACCGTTTATTAAAACTGTTAATGATTTATTAATCACACTTAAACCCACCTATTTTAATCAGTTGTGTAATCAATTAACTCATCACCTTCCCCGGTTGTGGTTGTGTACATACTAAAACCCAAAGAGAACCCAAATCCCACGATTAGGTGTAGTTACCATGAGCAGACTTACGAAAGCGAACGAGCATCAGTACCTCTAGTATGAGTTTTTTCTCAAACATGCAATGAAATATTGACGTTATGTTCGTTACAACAGGCTTCAAGAATCAAGTTACGGGCGGAACAACTCGAGAGAACTCTAAAGTAATTTCGTACAAAATTTAAGGCCGGGAAGTAATTTTTTTTAAATTTTAATGTAATCATGGTGTTTATGATGTTCATGAACAGGGCTGCAACCGCGAAAGTACTATCGTATTTTTTCTCTGTCGCTCAAATGACATCCCCCGTTGGAGCGATAGAGAAAGAAAATACGATGGTGCTTTCGCGGTAGCGTCCCAGGCTAAAAAGCTGTTTTTTTCAAATGGCTTAATGGTTATCGGACCAAAAATATCCGCGTTAATGCCTATTACACACGAACTGAATACAAAACTGATGATTCCATATCTTGACGAATAAATTTAAAATATTGTCTATACTTAAGTCTCCGGAGACCATAGACAATATTTGAAATCTTTTCTTTATTAATTTACCTACTCACCCGGCAAGCCCTTCTTTCCCGGCGTCTGCAGTAATGTACTATTTCGAAACAAAACAAAAAGGAAACGCGTTTGCGTTTAGTCTCAATTTGTGTGCCAACGCGAGCAGCGCCTCTGGTGGCCTTTAATGGTAACTATTTATTGCTATACAAATTGTCACTAAACGCAAACGCTTCGCTCGTTTGTGTTTTATTTCGAAAAATCTTATTACTAGAGATACAGATAATAATATGTAACAGGTTATAAAGCAATTCATACCTTATTGGATTTTTTAGGGTTCCGTACCAAAATGGTAATTAAGGAACACTTATGGTTTCACTTTGTCTGTCTGTCTGTCTGTGTCACATCGCTAAATATCTCAAGAACTACTCATGGTATCGATTTGAAATTTAGAATAGTCATAAAGAAGACTTATACCTACATACATAGAACATAACTTTTTTAAATATTTTTTTATTCTCTGTGAAAAATGACAGATAATAGGTGGTTCAAAATTTGAAAGTCTAGTTAATATGTCGAGTGGGGTATCATATGAAATGGCTTAGGTAAAAAAAATACCGACCCGCATCCTCGCCAGTAGATAAGTTTGGAAAGGAACTTGAAATTTTCCCTTCAACAGTGAAAGTAAATGGAAACGAGAGAAGTTTATCACAATCGTAGCAGCTGGAAAAACCCTTGAACTTAGCTTACCTTTTCTGAAATAGGCGTTATTTTCATCCTTCTACCATTTTTCCGATTGTATTCTAAATTTGGCATCTATTCCCAAGATTGGACGTAGGCACTTGTGTAATGAAAGCGAGCTGTCATCTGACCTTCCACCCCAGAGGGAACACCAGACCTTATTTGTATTTTACTATAGTTTCTCGACAATGAAAAGTACCTTATTCAAATTATATGCATTCATAAGCAAACATGTCATCAAAATTAGACTTGAAACCACTAAAAACAACAATTTAGTTAAGTTACTATCTTTTGTAATAAGGTGCCTATTTTCGAAACAGAATTATTCCAGACGTCATAGTATTTAACCAGGAACCACAACGCTTTAGGCAAGCGGCTCAACGGTATTCATTTCCAATTTCCCTATAATCGGGTTCTAACATTCGAAAGCTTCTTAGACAATAGCTCCAACTTTACTCTTCGTCAATTTCATATCCGGTAGACCCCATATTAACTGGTTCGATGCTTGTCGATATCCGGATTATCCTTATTTGGGGGATGACACTAACAAGGGTACCGTTTTCTGCCCTGTCGCCTACGATTCTTGGGGTTAATTTTTAATGGTCGCTTATATCTTGGGTTGGTGATGTCCGATACCCTAAATTAGGTTTATATTATGTACATATAGAGAACGTTAATAATTCACGTATGGCATTGATTATATGGCTTTGATATATACTGGGCCTAATTCGTAGGTACGTAGTTTTTTAATCTAATTTTAGTCAATAAAAAATATTACATAATTTTTCGAAACTTTCAAACTTTTTTATGATTTTGAGAATATTATACTGGTTTGATGGTGTAATATTCATATAGTGACATTTTATTATTATTCATTACGCATGCATACTCGTATTCTCTATTGAGTGTAATGATTACAAGCTTGTGTAAAAAATTGTAGCTTATAAATAATAGTGACAAGCCCATCGTTTCAATATTGCTATTTAAGTATTTAAATTTTTAAGTGATACATGTTACTAGCTTATAAATAAAATAGGGTTGAAACATGATGTTTGTTTAATTCAAAGTCAAAGTAAAAAAATGTAGTACTAAAATTAACTAATTACCTGCAGGAAATTCCCAAGATTCAACTATTCAAGATACAAAGAATTTATTTGCTCAGAATACATGAAAGATGTTGATAATAAAACATGTCCACTGCATGCAGAAGTGCGAACATTATTCAGAAGCGACATAAGTCAATAATAATAATAATTCAATATATCCACATTTACAAAAGAATGTCAAGGAACTCAAAATTGATAATAATGATATCTAGTAATAATAAAATAATACACAAGTTACTGTAATAATAGTAATATAAACTGTCAATAATAATAATTCATTCCTAACAAAATTAATTTAGGTTCAAATATTTTCTTAGACTATAAAAGCATTTATCCAAAAGCCAGCCAGTCATTTTGTTCTTAAAACTATTGCCTCGAACTAATTTTATGTCATCCGGTAGTTTATTATATATTTCTATGCACATGTCATATATGTTCTTCGCATAGATCATTTTGTGAGCTCGTGCTTGTACAGCAATTTCATGATTTTTTGTCGGGTCAGTCTGTGCATCAGTTCGTCTCGCTTTTTGAATAACGGTCGATGGGTATTCATAAAATACATATAATCTCTTATGTAAAGGCAGGGCAAGGGGTCCCCCGTTCTGTTTCAACCTGTATATTACATACTGTAAGACTTAATTGTGAAAAAGTCTTTTAAAACGACAAATATCATTTTTCATTTCCTACTTGGTTTAGCTAGACATTGATGCACTATTTCCCAAGCTCCGATACTCACGGCAGGCAACCTCAAGCGATCTTGTAGATGCAGTACAGTTGGAATAGCCACGACTTTGCATAATCCCTGATGTAAAGTAAACCAAGTTATATCTTCAAGGCAAGACAGGGTATGCCCTGTATTTTCTAGATATTAGCTTGGACATCATTTATTGTTTAGTGACAAACAACACCCATCTATCCTGGTTAGACCACTTCCGCATTTAGCGGTGTGCAGTCTGCAGTATATGTACACTCGAGATCAAAAATTTCAGATCACCCTAAGTTAAACAACCGCAATAGGTTTTTTTTAATATTACACTAGTTGTATTTACATGATATAGTAGTTTTGTAATAACCAACTGTATTAGCAATTTTCGGGATACTATAATAAAAATACCAATATCCAAAAACGGCGATTTTTGCGATATATTGCTCCGTTAACGTTGTTTGCATGGGGTTGTAAGAGCCGTATTTAAACCTGGAAACGTTATTGTTTTAACTTTGATTTTTGCAATTTAGATGTACGTAAAATAAAATGATGATCATGACACGATTTTTAATGATGTTACAACCTTACACTATTTTCCGCCCGTATTCTTTGCTCGCGAGTGTAGTAGTAATGATCTCAGTGCGAGCCGTAATGCTATATCAGGTCAGAAAATCATTATTTTCTGGTCAAATAGTCCCTGCAATTTGCAATGGATTGAATTGAAGTGAAAGCTCTGGTTAATTATAAAAGCCTCACCAATCCCGCGGTAAAGTTCAACAAAAGCATTTTTGATAAAATACTGTAAATTACCCATTCACACTGCAAACTTAACTAGACCTGTCGCAGGCAGGAAATTCCCCATTTTTGAAGTATTAACGTAATCTGGCCATTTTGTACTGCAATCACGTCTGAACGAAACAGTAATTACCAGATTCGAGAATTCTTTTCGAGCGTAAAATGAATGGTTGTTTTATAAAAAATTGAATGACTGTAGTAATTCCAATGAACAAACACAAACACTTTTCAACCAACATCTCACCGTTACCCGTTTTGCAAACATTAGAACTGTAAATTGTTATGTCTGTACCTGGTGCTGATAAATATGACAGTGCTATACAAATCGTTTCATACTTATACATCTACATATGTAAAGTGTAAGTAATGGAACTTATATAACGATTATACCCGTTTAATACTTCATTATTAGAACAAAGAGCCAACAACCTTATTATTAAGCGTCCGTTGTCTGTACCTACATAATTCTGTCTGAGGACAGGCATATCTCATAAACCGTATAATTTAAATAAATTAGTAGTAATGTGTCCCGGTTAATTGTATGGAGTGGACCCCTAATTTTTTTTTTCCTAATTTGACATTATTTTTATGCGGTTCATAGAATACACTTTCCTGCCTAATTTCATAATTGTAGCACTTAAAGTCTCCGAGTAACCCGGCTGTGACATACGGATGGACAGACAGAAGGTTTTCGTAAAATTATAGCATAATGGTCTTCGGTTTCCACGACTTTTACTGAATGAAACGATTTAAAAAAATATTTATTGAATTTAAGCGATACTGAGGAGGACTTTTCGTTACCACCTATATTAGCATCCTGTAGCCCATCTGATAAAGGAAAATACAAAACACTGCTGCAAAACCATAATGCAGAAAGTATACAAAATGTTTGGATATACTTAAAAATCCCGTTTGTGTAGAATCACGAATACCTACGGATACATGCTTTCGTTTGTCTAATTCCTTTATAACAGATCAGTTTTCATGATGCCAAATGTGTTCTCATGCTCACATATCGTCTGTCTATATGTGTGTGACTCATAAATATTTATATATTATGATCTGTACAGATATCCGAGGCATGCAATATGGATCGCGTAACAGCCGGTCACGTTTCCAAAATATGCTCCGGGCGCCAAATGCAGAGTTTGTGGTATAATGTCGCCCTACCATAATTACTACCAAATAATAATTATAATAAGCCATATGGTTTTGGCTTATTTTTAAATGCAAAAAAAGATATCTAACACTTTTATTAAAACACTTACGTTGTGAGGAGAGTGAACGAATGATTAAACAACGTATTAAAATTCCTCACATTTAACTCTATTTATATCATTATTTAACCGTTACATTTTTATGACGGTCATTAAGACAAGGAAAAAAGATAATATGTAAAGACTTAGTCACCGACGCATAGATCATGTTTAAATATATCGCTGCATTTCACTAGTTATAAAATTAATTCCTTTAATAACTGAGCTGATACAATCACACCAATAAGCTAAAAGCAAGGCCGGTGTGATTCTACTCGCATATTCACATTAAGAGCGTAGCCGTGTTTGCAAGGAAAATCCGCCCGACTTGGGTTTGATGGTTGTCACGCACAGTATGTGACGATGATGCTATTGATGCTGCTTGCTCACATCGCTTTACAACTCCTCTTCTGCACTTTCCACAATTTTTATGTTCTCCAAAATTTTTTATTCATTTTGAATGCCTCTCATCATCAGCTCAATCTTTTAATCTCCTGGTCTCTCCTATTTTCCCACATGCTGACACAAGAAGACAGCTTCTCCTCACTTCTAGAAAGAAGCTAAAGGGATTTTCAGACAACTCCTCTTCTGCACGTTCCACAATTTTTATGTTCTCCAAAATTTTTAATTCATTTTTAATGCCTCCCATCATCAGCTCAATCTTTTAATCTCCTGGGCTCTCCTATTTTCCCACGTGCTGACACAAGAAGACAGCTTCTCCTGACTTCTAGAAAGAGGCTAAAGAGACTTTCAGTGCATGTGGCGCTAATTTTACTGTTTTGCCATTCCCAGACTAACCTACTTTTTATGCACCGTACATAGCATGGTTGCACCTGGCACATATTGACTACTTTGACAGAGGTTTTAAGGAGTTAGTAGAGTGTATATTGAATGTCTCCCTCAACTCGGAACGATGAAATTTAACCTCGTTTCCCATTCGGAACGGTGGACTGGGCGTCGCACTAGAGATGTGGTTTTACCGACACTGTGATTGTTAAGGTCGATTAAAAAAACGACTTCAATAGTGTAGAAAGGGATGTAATACTGAAAGAGGATAAAAATATCATCTCTTCCTTATATCCTTTTCTCTTTCAGTGTTACTCATCCCCAACTAACCTTTTTTTTATGGTGACAAAAAGATCCCTTGCAAGTTAGAGCCAAACAAGAAGGCCCACTAGGCGATTTAAAACACTGGCTCTGTACTAGTTATATCACAGCCTATTATAGCACCTACCTATATAATAAATAGCTCTATAAAATGGCGATGTACACCTTTATATCTTTAGAACAAAAAGGTATAGCCTATCGCTTTTATACAACAAGCTGTCACCTCTAACAGTTTAATGCGACGTTTATGCAACCTTTTTTAGGATTCCGTAGTAAACAAGGACCCCTTATAGTTTCACCATGTCCGTCAGTCCGTCCGCGGCTTAGCCGTTTAGCAGTCAGCGTTAGTACTAGAAAGCTGTAATTTTGCATGTATACACATGTGTATTTGTATTAAGCCGTCAAAACGGTAGAATTGAATCTAGAAAAACATGTTTTTTAAGTTAGCTCCCCTAAACGTAACGTGTTAGGGGTTTTTTTTTCTTTCTTCTAAACGCCATCGTAGGGGGGGGGGGGTACCGTTGGGTAGCTCTTTCGAAAATAATGTGAGGTTTCTACAACCAGTTTTATTCAGAATCCTTTTGCGTGGTTTAAAGTGATATTTTTTGTTATGGTCAAGTGCCCCCTCCACTGCCAGGCTAAACGGTGGGTACTGGACATATGAAAAAATTGTGGTAGTATATATAATTTATTTCAAAGGAAAACTATCAAGAGGATCCTACATTGCGCGTGGCCTGACACGCACTTGTCCGATATGTCTTTCACTTTCTAACAACTAGTGCGAGTCTCACACTGACACTGTGAGACAAGCCTCGTTGTTTGTACAATCGCTACTAGTAGCTCACATATATAAAGTCAAGTGCATGTTCAGATATTTTTGAGCACCATAACGAGAACAGATATATTTTATGGCGACTGCAACGCAATACCCGGAAGCAAGCATCCTCGTAGGTTCTAAACCTGAGCATATTACATGTAATATTCATATTCAAGTTACTTGCAACCAATAGGTACCTACTGCACAAGCTGTTCTTAAAGTCTAACAAGTACCTATAAGTACCAGTAGAATTACAGCTAGTAGTTTTGTAGCTGAGTATGTCAATTAATTAACTCGTGTCCTCAAAGTATTGAGATAAAAGTAAACGGACACCCAATTAGGGATTCGCGGTCAAGGTCCCCTAGAGTGCTCGGAAAAGTGCCATGTTATTTATTTAGAAACATTATACGAACGAATAAGACTAAATAGCGCTAACTAGCCACAAGGCCATTAGGTACGATATAGGTGCGTTAAATGCCTACCAGCGCATATTTCTATTTTTTTTGTTGAATACTTGCCGTCTATATTAGGCGTTTTCAATTTTGTTGTAATATTCACTTTTATTCTCAGAACTTGGATGATTTTGGTAAAATGGGGAATTTTTCTGTATCAAATTATACAGATTACTTTCAAATGAAATAAGTTGTTAACCACTGAATGACTTTAAATAGAAAATGAAAAGTAGAATACTTGAAAAGAAAAATAATCCGCTGTATACACTCTTTAAAAGAATTTTATGACTTACTTAATTGTAAAAAGTGTAAAAATCCGAATTTTAAGGACTAGGCAATACTCGTAGTAGAATGTATGACACGGGTCTAAAATAAGACATATTACCACGAAATGGTTATGTGAGAGAAAATAGTTTGAGTCGTAGTATGGAGTTTAGTTGGAACAGAGTTGTACACTCCACTTTTCACTTCGGTAGCGAGAAAATAAATAAACAAAGATTATCCACCCTCCATGAATAATACAACAATACAATGAGAATATGTCGGCATATTTTTTACATAGTAGTTGAAATAGGGATGGAAAATTACCGAATATTTTTAAGAGTTAAATTAGTAGAACAGTGTAAGGTGCGAGACTTTACGCTTCTTATTTAACAATGTAGACGTACCTATTGTAATTTTTGAAGTCAGTGTCATCCAAAGAAATTGTCTAAAGTTGACGAAACGGCACAGACTCAAAGAGCTCAAAAGCTACACTGCTGTATTACCATGACTATCCGTGTTCTTCTGCATCAATTCCCGTTCACCAAAAGCTACTTTCCAAATGCAAATGCTTGATTTATTACCGAAAATACTAAAATCACTATATATTACCATTGAATTTTTGAGGAGTTACAAGAATATGAGCAGGATAAACCAAATAAATTCCAAATTCTGAGAAAAAGGAGTTAAAGTACAACATAAATTAAACACGTTCTATTATGTAAATAAACGTTCTAATATTTATACCAACGCAATAATGTGCTCTTCCTACCCGTATTGGAAATACAGCTGTGACTTTTTATATATGTACTTACGTATCTAATGTAGACTAACATCTTCCAACAAAAAAGTCTACGTCACAATCGTTATACGTATATTTCATTCAAGCGAGTGTCTTCATTGGCAATTTCATTAAACCTTCCTTTGTAGCGAGAAAAGAAAAAGTAATAGATAAGATAAGACGTCATTAGCAGAGTGTTATGTACCGCTGTCAAGTACCTATACTTTGTGCTGAGGATACTCTTTGTTAAGTGTCGGCTAATAGGCTGAATTAGTGACAATAATGGAGGAACATTAAAGACAATCCTCATAAATAATTCGACTATTATTTACCTATTCTAGACTCTTCATCGTCGGCACATATTTTTTGTTACAAAAATATGCATAAAACGGTATCGGAGTTAAGTCGTAGTACCTTCTAAAGAGTCAAAAAAATCATATATAAAAACCGGCGCCATTTTACTTGTAGACTGACGAAAAAGGAACATTTCTAATAAAAAACAATCATTGGAGAGCAACCCTATTTTAGTAAAATAAAGGAGTAAGCAACACAAGATTTGTATATCGAATATCCCCGGAGAGATAAATGACAATTATTTAAGGTTAACACTATATTAGATATCATGTTTTTTAGGGTTTCGTAGTAAACTTTCGCCATCTCAGCTCAGTTAAGTAACCGTAGTGCGTGAAAGCTGTAATTTGGTATGCCTATATGGACTTACAAATCAATCAAGCCGACAAAACGATAGAATGAAAACTAGAAAAAAATGCTTTGCCAGCTGAACGGTTGTTACTGGGCATTGTTAATTCTACTTAGATATTACTAGATAACGAGTCAAAAAACATCATAACATTTATTCTGCAAATAGCCCACCGGAGGACTTTTACAAGTTAAAATCTTTCTCTATCAATTAAAAAAATAAGTACTAAGAAAAAATAAAAATAATTAAATGAGGCAAAAGAAACTAAGTGAAATTTATAACAATTCAGATTAATTGCAGATGACTGTATAAGGTCTCTTAGCGTCAATTAAAACAAAAAGTAATAAAGTAATAGCCGAACCGAAGAAATGTAGTTGGAAAAACAAACTTTCGTAAAATTTCCATTTATAACTTAGATAAAGTTGTTGTTTTATCAAACACATAGTAAATATAGGTTTGCATAATGTAACGGCTGGCCAACTACGGAACCCTACATTGTGCATTGTGGTATTTTTGTAAAACCAAAACACATCCCATTGCTAGAAGAACCCTATACGATTTTGACGGTAATCTCCACGCTGGCCCAATGCAAGTTGGGAACAGCACATATTAGGTACACATTTTGAATTTCTTCGCAAGCAGGTTTAACCGGAGAGTTGAAGGTAAATAAAAAAAGAATGATATATCGTACAAGTTCCGAAATGGTCATTGATTAATCCGGAATCCTAATCTACGACCTTTGTTTGGCAGTTGCGTGCTTCAAACAATTCTAGGCTGCCGTAGCGTAGCTCCTCGTATCATTCTAGGCTTATTCTTAGGCTACAATGAACCCTCTGCGTCATGGCTATTAGTAGAAGTCTACGCGCGCGCGTAGCGATAATGGGTTGAAGTTCTATAAGTTTACTGTTCGTGATAATATTAAAAGTAAAAATTATTACTAAATTATTATCGTTCTATCATATAATTTCCGAAATACAAAATGAAAGACGAAGTTTCTCATTTTGTTACACTGCTCATTATATAAGCTCCTACAATCTTCTATTGAAGATAAAAATGAAATATTATGACTTATTGGAAAAATATTGTTTTCACTAGCTTTTTTATACAATTTCAACCTAATCTCAAATCTTTACAATCGTGTGCCACTAAATAATTCAGCAACCTATTTTTTTCATTTAAAACATAAATATTTTAGAAGGTGAAGCACCAAATAGCAAAGGTGCTTTCGCCCATTTTAATAGGCCGTTACCTAATTTTACATAATCATCGAAGTAAGATTTTATTATGGGTCGCAAAACGGGTCACGTCCATACAAAAAAGGTCCGGCTTTTGGGATTTTCCCCTTTCAAAATGGTTATTTAAAAAGATGTATAATTGTGTCTGGGATTCTCTATTTTGCTTTGACTGATATTTGATTATAGGTAATGATATTGTTGAATAACTCGTCAATTAATAAAATAGAAAAGAAAACACTATTAGTTCCACCGTCACCTTTTTTTTAATCGGACTGTGGCTTTATAGGCCAGGCCCAATAAAGCGATAGGAGTGCGCGGTTGGAGAGTAGCCTGGGGAAAATCCAGGGGAAAACCTCCGACACGACCACGCGTGTGGTTTGGAATACTGGAATACTCTAAGAGTTTGCGCTCCAGTGAGATTGGTTGAGCGATTTCAACCGAATCTGAGGTGAGAGTGGAATCGAGCTACTGGGAGTTTTGTCGCTGGTTCACTAAACCTAGCGTAGCTGAGAAGAGTTCAGCAAGAAACTCAGCTAGGCCCGACCTGGGTCGGACCCCACCGTCGACACCTATTTGTGCGATGAGCACAAATATTTGTTCCTGAGCCTTGGATGTTTTCTATGTATTTAAGTATACTTTACTTTTACTTTTTTGACGACCGCTTTAGCCTAGTTGGTAGTGACCCTGCCTACGAAGCTTGAGGTCCCGGGTTCGAATCCCGGTCAGACCATTTATTTGTGTGATGAATACGAATATTTGTTCCTGAGTCTTGGATATGTTTATCTATACAAGTATATATATCGTCGCCTAGTACCCATAGTACAAGCGTTGCTTAGTTTGGGACTTGGTCGATTTGTGTAAGATTGTCCACAAATATTTATTTATTTATTTATACTATATGATTGGTCATCTTATACAACACGATGGTTTTATAAAGAACATCATGGAAGGCGAAATTGATGGAAAGCGAGGACGGGAAGACCGAGGATGAGCTACATGAAACAAATAAAAGGAAAGTTAGCAGCCGAGTCGTATGGGAGGTCAAGGAGGCGGCTCTAGATGGAGTCAGATGGAGACAGCTACACCTACAAGAGTCTAACTCTTAAATTTATGATGATTATGTGTATAATTGTACTGATCGTTGCTATATAATTTATGCAAATAGTGAAGTTATGAGACTGACTGTTAAATTTGTTTTTAAGCCGTCATCTCTCAGGCCTTGAGATCTCCGTTCGCATAATAAAATAATGTCATTGTTTTTTTCGCTGGGCGGCAACGAGTTAACCCATCCCGTCTATCACGACACAGTATTGATATTGATACAACTATTGATGTTCTCAATTTAACGTTAATTTAATATATTTTATGTTAATCGGTAGACGAGTTTCATAAGTAATTAACAAATAATACTCTACTGTTGCTGTATTTTATATATTTCCTTTTACTTTTTATGCGTAACTTTATAAAGGGTTCAGTACTAAAACATTATTAAAAAAACTACAATAACTGTAATATCTCCCGGCTAACTGCTTCCTCAGCTAACTTTCCTACACAGATACTAAATTCAGAGCTTCATTAAATTAACCAATCCAAACTAAGGCCCTGATTGTTAAAGGAGTAGCGGGGAGAATGGTAATAAAGATTATCTGATTTATTGAGTCAGTTCTTCATTAGGATGCAATTTATGTATTAAATTTAATAGCTGCTTTAGACGTGCGTTAGGCCTATTTAAGTATTTTTGTTCTTTAATAAAAATTGTTCTCTTTTTTATTTAATCAATCACATTATTTCAATGCTCCAATAAAAAAAAAGATACAATAATAAGATGACCCCTGATCTTTAAGCCGTCGTCTCCCGGTGAAAAAAAAACCATTCTTTTGTAATGAGCCCTGGTATCCCAGGGACCGTTAGACGATGGGAATAATACTCAGTTTCATAAATCCTTCTTTCTATGAATCCCGATTAATAAAACAAGGTAAAAATGATCATAAATTGCGTAAAATGAAAAATAACAAGTTACGACGCTCTAAATTGTTAATATCGCTCTTAAACTCCATAATTCAAGCGAAATAAAAGCTTGTGAAAACATGTAATAATAATAAAACAGGAAGGATGAGAAAGCGTTTGACCTATAACTTGGGCCTAAAGATGCAAATTACTTCTCTTCAGCAACAATAAGGTGCCTTAAGGGGCCTTTAACAGTGTATATTTTGTCGAGTCATTATTTAAAAACGAGTTTTTGCCTATCAATACATGTGCCCACTAAATTTTGACTTAGTTGCCATTGCAATCACTCAATAGTTATAGTGAACTGGGGTCACCGACATAGCCTTCAAAATTGCGAGACTTAAGTGGCAGTGGGCAGGGCACATTGCTCGCAGGACTGACGGTCGATGGGGCCAGAAACTGCTTGAGTGGCGTCCACGCACCGGAAGACGAGCTGTCGGTAGGCCTCCGACAAGGTGGAGTGATGACCTGGTGAAGGTCGCGGGAATCCGGTGGAAACGAACGGCACAGGACCGATCTAAATGGCGAGCCTTGGGGGAGGCCTATGTTCAGCAGTGGACGTCTTTCGGCTGAAATGATGATGATGATGATGATGAATAGTTATAGTAGCAAGTTAATATGGCACAAGAAATAACGTTATGCACGGATGTCTTACTCCGATATTCCTAATTACTTTTTCAAAACGTAATCAGAAGCCATTATCATTATCTGTTTGCACGATCGATAGCATTGGTACTGAATGATATACATACTGAGAAATCACCAGCCAAAAATTCTGTATAAAATGTTTTCAATCACTTCAGTTTGGCCCCGTAACTGTCAAAAGCAAGTGATCCTCACATTTAATTTTAAGGCTCGGTTTTATAAAGATGCGTTAGACCTTATGTCGGTTTGTTATGTCCAAAATTGTACTGAGTTACTGAAATTTGATCCGACATTTGGTCTAACGGATCTTTATAAAACCCGGCCTAAGTGTCATCATTCTGCTGCACTTTGGATACGAAGTGTAATTTGCAATTAGTTACCTCAGAGTCAGAAGAAATGCATGCACTACATTTTCCCACCCATCGTGTGAGTAGTAAAGTGAATGCTCGGTAACAGTAATAAATATTTCCCGTAACCTCTTCACGACTCCTTAACAAGCGAACATAGCTCTAACTGCCACAATAAACAGAATGAACTTGGCTCTATACAAGACTTGAAACTTTTTAATTTTGCCTCCAAACTCCAGCATTGTGCTGCAAAAGGTTCGCAACATTTCAGACCCTTTATGTTGGTAGGGCTAAGTTAATTTCAAGTTTTAAGTGGAATAATAATGGCTCAATTTTTATTTCAGAACTAGTACTATATCAATATTAGGCAACTTAAATTAAAAATAAATATTAAAATATAAATAAGTTTACATGATTTATACAAAAGTGCTATCTATATATGCCCGGATAGCGGGAAAGCGCTTTCACCAATGTCACTCTAGTAAATGATGTAAAACACGGAAAATATTTCGGCTAGTTTTCATTTCCCGCAGTTTATATTGCCTCACTGCACCTTATTAAATTATATAATTATTATGTGCATACGTAATACCTGTTACGTAGGTAGACAACACGGAAATCGATCGAGTAAAAAGGCTATCTACGGCTTAATACGCGGTAAATCTGGATCCTGTAGGACGTTATGACCACCAGGGAAAGATACTAGATGGCGGATCGTTTTCCGGAGTACGAGGGACCCTTCAGAGCACATCCGAGAGGAGACCGCGCCGCTACTGACGCGGGTGATCGGGAAGAGGAAGGAAGAAACGAACCTCAAGACTAGCGACGAGATGTCCACAGGTGTCTGTCTAGACACGCGGCTATTGAGGTTCCCTAGCGTACCTAGACGCTTATGCGAGAGAAGACACACCGCGCTCTAGGCTGGTCAGCCTTTGTTTCCACTTTGGAGCCGAAACAAAGACTAACTCTCCGCCTTTTTTATATAATGACCCTTTAAGTTTGACCTATGCTTTGGTATATGTTTCTTTACTTAGCTACCCGCTTCGAGGCGCGCTCGTGGCTGCCTGCGATCCCCGCTGCCCGAGCGCTGGCATGCGTTCATCCTAATATCCTAATCCTAATCCTAATAATATTATAAACGTGAAAGTTTGTGCGGATGGATGTACGTTCCGCTTAATCTCAAAAACTACTGAACGGATCTCTATGAAACTTTCCAGTATTGTAGCTTAGACATCAGAATAGGACATAGGCTATAATTTATTCCAAAATTCATCCCCTGAGGGGGTAAAAATGGGTGTCCTTTTTGTATGGAATATATAATTTTCTTTAAGATAGAGACTTCAAACCCCCTTAATAGACTAACCATTAAAACTAAAGAAAATAGTTTTCAGCGTTTTTCGAAATTCGCCCTCTAAAGGGGTGAAGCGGGGGTTGAAAGTTTGTATGGGGAGCAATTTTTTTTAACGAGGAGCTTGAAACTTCGTTTGTAGACCTAGCATTAAATACTAAGAAAACTAATTTCAGCGTTTTTTGAAATTCACCCTCTGAAGGGGTGAAAAGAGGGTTAAAGATTGTATGGACAACCTGAGTTTTTTAAAGTGAGTGACTTCACACTTGGCGAGTAGACTTTCAGTTAAAATAGATTAAAAAACTGCCCTACCCGTGCAAAGTCGTGGCGGGTCACAAATGTTAAAGTATGTCTGTCTGTCTGTTACCACTTACTTTTGAACCACTGAACCGACTTAGATGAAATTTGGTATGGATATAGTTTGAGTCCCAGGGATGGACATAGGATACTTTTTATCCCGGAAATCATCCCTTAAGGGAGTGAAACTTTGTACGGAAGAAAGGTAACTAGATATAAGCGCCTGACATAAAATAATAGCAATAACATTCTAACGCAATGACCGAGTTCTACGCAGACGAAGTCGCGGGCAACAGCTTATTATATAATATATACAGACGAGACTACTAAACAGAAATAATCTATATATATAAAAGAAGAAAACCTGACGGACTCATTAACGTACTGCCGAAACTGCTAATGCTAGAGAGTTGATTTTTGCACAGTCGATTACATTTATAATGTAGGCTAGGGATAAGAAAGGATTTTTCGAAATTCATCCCCTAAGCCTTTTATCCGTTGTTTTACCAAAACAACGGATGAAAGGTTGTATGAACACACGTATTTATTGAATTGAGAGATTTGAAACTGTGGATATGGAGTGTCTATATATTTATGGGGTATTTCAGCGTTTTTCTAAATGGCTCCCCTAGAGGGGTGAAAAGGGGAAGTTTGTACAGGGAGCAAATCTTTTTTGAAGTTAGAGATTTGAAACTTCGTAAATAAATTCTATGTTTAAATACAACAAATAATATTTCAGCGTTTTTCTAAATTGCTCCCCTAAAGGGGTGAGAAGGGGGTTCCAAGTTTGTACGGGGAGCAAATCTTTTTTGAAATTAGACATTTGGAACTTCCTAAATAGACTCTATGTTTAAATACAACAAAACATACTTCAGCATTTCTTGAAATTGCTCCCCTAAAGGGGTGAAAAGGGGGTTCCAAGTTTGCACGCGGAGCAAATCTTTCTTGAAGTGGTGATTTAAAACTTCGTATATAGACTCTCTATTCAAATACAACAAAATACATTTCAGGGTTATATGAAGTTTCTCCTCTATAGAGGTGAAAAGGGGGTTCCAAGTTTGTACGGGGAGCAAATCTTTTTTGAGGTGAGAATTTTAAAACTTCGTATATAGACTCTCTGTTTAAATACAACAAAACGCATCTCAGTGTTTTTTGAAATAGTTCCTCTAAAGGGGTGAAAAGGGGGTTCCAAGTTTGTACGGGGAGCAAATCTTTTTTGAAGTAAGAGATTTAAAACTTCGTATATAGACTCTCTGTTTAAATACAACAAAACGCATCTCAGTGTTTTTTGAAATAGTTCCTCTAAAGGGGTGAAAAGGGGGTTCCAAGTTTGTACGGGGAGCAAATCTTTTTTGAAGTAAGAGATTTAAAACTTCGTACATAGACTCTCTGTTTAAATACAACAAAACGTATTTCAGGGTTTTTTGAAATTGCTCCCCTAAAGGGCGAAAAGGGGGTTCCATGTTTGAATCTGTTTTGAAGTGCGAGATTTAAAACTTCGTATACAGACTCTCTGTTTAAATACAACAAAACGTGTTTCAACGTGTTTCTAAATTGTTCCCCTAATGGGGTAAAAAGGGGGTTACAAGTTTGTGCGGGGAGCAAATCTTTACTTTTTAGTAAAAATCGATGTAGGTGTCATCTTTGAGGTTCCTCGGGGTGCCGATTACGAAAATTACATCCATTTTCAAATGCAAGATGGCGGACATTAATTTTTTTAGGAATTTTTCACAAAATATTAATAGCATCAGACAACTGAGAGAAAAAAATAAACCCCATTTGTATCTTTGTTACCATCTAAAATCTACGCGGACAAAGTCGCGGGCGGCCGCTAGTAGGTTCATATAGTTCACAAGCAGAAATCAAGCTTCACAACCAGAAATTAATCTAATAACAACTTTGGGTAACAGGATAGAACTTTTGTTCTAAAGTGAACAGGTAACTTCAATTTTCTTAGGTAAAATGAAGTTAGTACAATGCTTATGATCATTATTTGGAAACATACAACCCAAAAAGATCCGTAGTCCGACCTTAAGATAAAGTAACCGTTTTTCGCTACACTGGCAAAAATATTCGATTGGTAAAAGTTCAAAGCGAACTCGATAAATGTAAAAACGTTAGAGCCATTTCTTATCCGCAGTCGGAGCTGAAATTCTCTGACTCTTTAGCTCGCTGAAAGCCTCAGTATTTGCTCACTTTTCGGCTTTTATTCTTGTGATTCACGCTTGTGCACCTTTGAACGTTTATGACCGATATATCCCCAGTGTCATTGAAAAATATAAATATTAGTCAATCATTTGGGACAATGTTGCAAATACCTAGTCGGAGTCAAAAACTAATCCACGAATTTACAATCAATTTCAAAAAGATGTATTGGTTTTTTACCCGGCCACAATGCTTTGTAAATTTTTTTTTAATTCTATTTGGGTGTTTAATGCCTGAATAATCTCTTGCATAAAATATGTACAAGGTTCACGTACGTAATTATTAAATTACACCTCAGTTTGAGTTGCAAAGTTCGATAAAATATCTAACAGTTAATACTCCAAGAACCCTGTAATCAAATTTAAACTATTTACAGTTGGTTAACTATGCGTCGCACGGTCGTAAGCCTTAAAAAGTAGGTCGCAATTAAGATTGAAGTTCGCCTTTGAAGTATACTATTTTACGATGACGTAAAACGCCTTGTCATTTTCACGCGTTGTTGCGTATGATAGCGCCGAGCAGAAAAGTCAATTAAGTCTTGTTAAGAAATAAATTGCCAACATTAAAAACAGGAAAATTACGAGTCATTTATTTGTTAAATTATTTAAAACGTACCTTTTCTCAAACATGCAATTAAATATTGACGTTATGTTCGTTATAACAGGCGCCGAAGTATTACGTTTCGGGGGGCGGCGAGCGGCCCATAATGGAGTTTCATAACCGCCCCGGAAACGAAAGACGACGCCGGCCGCCGGCTACTGCAGCGCGTATTTTTATTACTGAATCCTAAGAATTTCATTTCAAGTTTTCTTATAACTTTCAAAATGTCATGCATCTTTTGAGAAAAGCAAGCCTCGGCGCGAACAGGGATTGTCGGCCTCGTATCTCTATAGGGACATCATGGCCTCGTTAACACTCTGCCATCTACAACTACTCGCTATTTCGCGGCCTCTGCAGTAATGTACTATTACAGACGTGTACTAATATCGTAACGATTTGCTAACCTGTCGTCTACTAGTCCCTGGGAACCCAGGGCTCATTATAAAAAATGATATTGTTTGTTTTTTCGCTGGGAGACCTCCTTTGTTTGTATGTCAATCGTACTGTTTTTGGCTTACAGACTGAGTTTAAGTAATTTTACTTCCATAAACTGCTGAATGAGGAATTTCATTGAAATTTCTGTTCATTAACAGCTATTATTTGCGGCATAAGTACGGCACCGCTTTAAGCCCGTTGCCAGATGGCTTGGGTTCAACGACGGCGTTGTCCTCCCGTACACTGACAAGAAAAAGCCATTATTTCAATTTATATTATAGCTAATTATCAAGTTCAATGTTTATTCTCATAGCAAAAATGAAACCTCAAGAGGGATCGATGTTTTATCGACTCTACCAATTAGGTATCGATGTTGAATTTCTTCGCAATGAAAATTTTCTATTACTATAGGTATAGGTACAGAGAAGACGAAGGAAATGTAGTTAGCACAGGATATAGATTTCAATTCTGTTACGCTGCGAAAAAATTAGTTTACTGATAAATACCTGGGCATCATATTCGTTTTCGGTTTTATATCAAAATCAATAAAAGCGGTATACTACGCATATATACATGCAAATATAAACTATGCAATCTCAATTTGGGGCAACGGAGTAGAAGTACAAAGAGTGCTCAAATTACAAAAGAGATCAATTAGATTAATGAATAGCTTAAGTAAGCGCCAATCGGCGAAAACATATTTTAAAAGAAACAAAATAATGACAGTGATCTCACTATATATATACAACAGTTTATTAGAAATACATACAGCAAAAAACAATCTAAAACAAAGAAAAGACATTCACAATTATAATACTAGAAATAAAGAAAAACTGTGTATGCCAAAGTCAAGAACGAAAAAGTATTTCAAACAATGTATACCTATTAAAATCGAATTGTACAACTTACTTCCAAATGAAATAACTTGTTTACCACTGAAGGACTTTAAACATAAAATTAAATGTATTTTGGAAATTAATCCGCTGTACTCTTTAGAAGAATTTTATAATATAATGAAAAAATAAATAATGTAAAACATAGAATTTTAAGGACAGAATAATTATTGGAATATAATTGAATGATGTAATTGTATGACGTGCTAAATGTGATGTATGTTACATGGTCAATAAAGATATGAATATGAATATGAATATTTAAATTGTAATGTAATAAAATATTTTGTAGTTTTATGAGTTATTTTTCGCACCCCTATGTACGTATTCTATGTTTGGTCTAATTCCATTAAATCAAAGATGTCATGCAACGTGAGAGTTACTTAGCGATAGACGAAAAAAATAATTCTCAATCCCTTTTGAAGTTTGGTTTTTGTTATGAGAATTCAGTCCCATGCTAATTATGATACTGAACATATCTACACTATATTAACCAATTTATCCCTTAATTGATTTTTGTAATAATTTAGTTGTAATATATTTTTTTATTTTTCCCACTGTAGTCTATTTGAAGTTATTACATTCAGTCATACAGTTATTTATTTTGAAAATTGTTGTGTGTACGTGATTATATAAAAAAGAAATGATTTCAAAAATATGATATTGAACATGCGGTATTTAAAGTTGAAAGCAAATAAAATATAAACCTAAGCCTTTTATCCACAACAGTACGCCTCTAAATGTGCCCCAGAATATGACGGATGTTTAACGAGATTTGAGCTTTTAAAGCACAATAACGACGAAATCAAGCAGAAGTTGTTTCAAGGTTCCGTCAAAGAAAACCTATTAAGAGGTGTATTATTAGGGTAGGCCTAAAACGGGTAACCCGCTTAAAGCGGGTAAGCTTGTTAGTGTGCGTATTAAGACAAAAATGAATGAGTGCTGTGAGAATGTATGAGTGCGGTACGGTGTACATTGTCGCCCAATCAGAGGTAGTGAGTTCTCCGCTAAGACGTAAGCGCTTGGAAGTCCCAAAAAAAAAAATTTTTCTGTTTTTACCAATAAAAAATTGTACTTTGTAAAGCTACGTAACAAAAGCGAGTTGTGAGAATCTTTGCATTTAGCAATGTGTAACGTTGGTAACTTATCAGTTTGGCATTCGTTCGCTGCGTTGGTTGTGCTACGTTATATTTCACTCCCGGGACAGAGGACGCTCACATACCGTAATTTAATACCCTCAGAAGCCGAATTTTGAGACATTAACAAAAATTCACGTAATCACTCGTAGATTTCCAATCAAGAACTGCTTATAATATCACAATATTTTTTTTAACGTGAACTGCACTTTTTTTCACGCCACAAATTATTTTGTTTAATTATTTTTGATTCGTGTTAATTTAAAGTGGAAAGTATCATGACCAAATTTTCAATTATTCGATCCAGATTATACTTGAACGCATGTGATTTTATTACAATTTGGGCCATTAAATCGTAATTCATTAAAATAATGAATGATTTTTTTGTAGAACTATCTCTATACGCAAGAACCAAAATGATGATAAATCTGTTTTGCAGAAAAAGCTGCTATTACTTTTCTCTTCACATTTTAATAGGTTTTTTTTCTCTTCATTTTGGCACAAACCAGTCATTATAAAGATTCACATTTTTTGAATAACATTCCATCATAGTATGTCGACAAAACAGTGCCGAATGATTAATAGATTATTTTATATGTGAGAATAATGACTACATTCCTAAGATACGCGTCATACTCGTGATCGGGTGCTGTTTGTGGAGTCCGGTCTGTTCATGCTTGCACGGACAAAGTGCTACGTTAATACTAGTGTCTTTTTATAGGGGAATGGCGAGAGACATCATCCTGTTGTGGGCTCGTTTTTATTATCAGTGACTTAGAGACCATATACATCTCTAACAATATTAAATTAGTCTTAATTATGATGCTCAGAGACCATGTACATCTATGGGATATTACATTAATTTCATTATACTCTTTAATTAATCGGACTTGAGACCTTATACATCTCTAACTTTACTGACGTTGTAATATTTGTAATAGATAACTTTGCAAGTTTATCTTCACTGTATGACATTAATTTTGTTACATTTGTAATCTCGAAATTATTATTCTTTCTTAAACTGTAAATTAATATTTTGACATAAAAATGTATTGTTATAGTCAGACTTTCTTAAATTGTAAATTAACATTTTGGTATGTAAAAGTCCCCCTGTGGCCTATTTGCAGAATAAATGTGGAAATTTTGATTGATTTTTTGATTTTGTATCTCAGGTAATTAGACGTTTCTGATTGAAAAACAATTAAATTTGCATTTTTTAAATACATTAATTTCCCTGCTGATTATCGAATGAGTTCTTACTTTCAGAAGAATAAATTGTCTTGTCTAATGATTTCCAGGATTAAGGGGCTCCACGTGCTATTCATCGATTTTTGACGAGTTTTTAGTTGATACTTCTCCGTCAAAACGTAGACATGTTTATGGCACAAACGTTTATAGGTTCTTCGATCCTTTATCTACATTTGCAAGAGCCAGATATTGAAAAACCTGACTACTTATTTTTTATGATTTATTCAAACGTGGTTCAAAAAAGTTTTATTTTTGATACTAGTATGTTGCTTATGCACTTATATGTATATGAAATGTACATGTAACTGTTCCTTATTGATGTCTCTAACAACTCAAGAGAGATTTTTATATATAACTCATCTTCATGAAATTTACGTCCAAAAATTGACTTAAAATTGCCAAAGTTTGATGCCATATATCCCGAAGACAGTGAGTTTCGAAGTAAATATGGTATAATATTTCGGTAAAGCTCGTTGTTCTTAATACAATAAGCCATAAGAAACACGAGAAAACGGAGAGTTACAGATCGAAGGTCACTGGGAGCTAGGAGCCCCTTAAGCAACTTGCCAATACCGTGAAATTATTCATAAAATTGAGTTGCCTTGCCAAGCACCATATTAAATAAACGAGTAGTAAATTGATGTCTCAAATTTTATTCGTAATTTATGATTTTGATACTTAGCATTGTTTGAGTAATAAAAAGGAGTTTTTGCGTTTTGTCGGCCTGTTTAGCCTAGTGGGATGGGCAGTGACACTACCTACAAAGCTGGATATCCCGCTAAGGGCATTTTTTGTGTGATGAGCACTAATGTTAATGTTTTGTATGTATTTATTCTATTCTAAATAGCAACATCTAGTATCCATAACATAATCCTCGTTTAGTCTACTGTCAGATTCGTGTAAGATAGTTCCCTTAGGTATATAATTTATAATATTTAAACAGTAGTCGTAGATACAGATTTTTATACGTGAGTATTATTTAAAATACCTACATAGGCAATATGGCGGCAATTTGAAGAACTGAAGAAAATAAATACAGGTATTTTGAATTAAGGTGCAGCGGAACATAAAAAAAAAATACTTTTTCACATCTTTTATGTATAATCTGGGCATATTAATAAGTTTCCAAACATTAATTGACGTCTTAGTCGTGGCTAGTAACTTTTTAAATCATTTTTTTACTACGCTGTTAATATAAACTCAACATCACCTTCGATGTTTTTTGGAGGCATTTATAGGACCTTATAGTATTAATTATTGTAAAGAAATCAGAATCGAAACTTCGTAAATATTCCGAAGCTCCGCGCAGGCGCGGAGGCTGCTGCGCTGTAGTGGGGAGCAGAGGTTGGCCTCCGCGCGTGGAGGGTACCCGTGTCGCGCTGTGAGTGAAGGATGAAGTGAATCGTGCTCTGTGAGTGATACTCGTAAAATGACATGAGTGCATTCGTGTGAATAACCGGTAAGTGACTTTTCAAAACATATTTTTTAATGTATTTTAGTAAAATAGCTCGTTTGTTTGGTATAAAATCGGAGTTTGAAATTGCGGCGTTTACGGTTAATTTATTTGGTAAAGTTTTGAAAGTTGGCGGTTTTTGTAAGAAGTCACTAACGAAAATGTTTTAGTGACAACGATCCCACGGCTAGGCTTTTGGTGTTCAATTTTAAAAGAATTACTAAAAACATTGCTTATGACCTCAGTAGGTATTTATTAAAAATACTATTTTTCGTTTATTAAATATAAAGAAAAAATGCAAGCAGGACATTTTTCGATGTATAAGTAAGCAAAAACTACCTAGTTAATAATGTTATTCATAAGCATAAGAGAAGTACTTAACAGTCGGAAACGAGTCCTTCCTAGAAAAAAAAAGGCATTAGAAATAAATTTATAAGACAGTAAAGAGCAATGTGTAATTATTGTGTATCATCAATATCATCATTACTTAAGAACTTCGCTCTTGGCGACTACTTTTTTTCTCTGCCACAATTTTGACTCTCGTACGACACAGCGGCTACTTGTTCTCAAAAGGATTACTTATATAATATAGAATTATGTGTTTATTAAATAAAGTATAATTGCGGCCACGGAATAATTTTCACTATGAAGAAATGTTTCAGGTTTGTACCTCATAGTTCAATTTCCATGGACAAATTGTGTTAACATTTTATTTTTATAAATCACTTACACCAATAAAATATATATATTAAAGCTCTGTTTTATAACATTTTACTGACAATTAAAATACTTACGAATCGTTATAAAACGATGATGATTGTTAGACTAAATTACCGTTAATAAAAAAATCGAAATTAAAGAAATGGATTGTTATAATTTATTAACGGCAATTTAGTCTACCGATCATCATTTTCATTTTATAACGATTCGTAAGTATCTTAATTGTCAGTAAAATGGTATAGCGAAACTTACCGACGATGGCGACGCGGTTAGCTTAGTTGAAAATGAATGAAAATAATTTATTCGTGACATAGATACTACAAGATAATACATTTTACCTATTAACTAACTAGTTGACGGTTGTTTTCGACGGTAGCTGTTCTGTAATAAGACATTTTACTATTTTGACTTCGTGTATATGTAATAATCGGTCACACAACACCAAGAAACAATAATTAGCTACATAAACATGTCGAACATATGTGGATAGTGAAACGATAGTTCTGGTACTTATTTCTCGCTTTTATACTTTACCGTGGACGTCCACGATTTGCCATCACTATAAAATGTATGAAAATGTATGCATACGCTTTTATTCTACCACGACATGCCGTTTCCGTCCACGATATACCGTGTCTTCCCCACGATATCGTGACGATAAATGCGCGTGTTGTGCGTAATGATACGATATTGCAGCTGTACCTATGTGTGCTGTCACTGTCACTGCCAATGTCAGCGTTTGCCGCAATTTTAGTAAAACTTCATTTTTTTTGTCTCGCATATTTTCCTTTGCTTAGATAACGTCAATGTTAAACAGTTTGACACACTGTCGGTAAAAGTAAGGGAAATATGGCGAACCATTCGTTAAAATTCAATTTACTATCGTTAATTCGATCTAAATTTTATAAAACCTATGTTTATTTTATGTCTATGTATGTATATTATTATTTATTTTTCGGCTAAGTACATGTTATTTACTTAAAATCCATAGGTATTTCGGTTTGCGACCTATTCAATTAGATATACAATGTTGTCTCCGCTACTCAAGGATTGCCTAAAAGAGATCGCTCTTCAGCGGTATGACCGCCTGCTGTTAACCTTTATACTTTAAGTTTTATGTTTTATGTTTTACGTTCTTTTTCAACCAACTGTATCTGTGTGGACATCTATAATTGGCTTTGTTATTAGCTATTAAGTTTTGTATTATTTTTCTGTAATGCTGTTGATGCCCCTAATAAATAAAATAAAAAAAGTCTAATCTACTGTGTTTTTAGGGTTCTGTACCAAAATGGTAAAAAAGGAACCCTTATGGTATCACTTTGTCTGTTTGTCTGTCTGTCTGTCTGTCACATCGCTAAATATCTCAAGAAATACTTATGCAATCGATTTGAAATTTAGAATAGTTAAAAAGAAGGCTTACCTATATATATAGAACATGACTTTTTTAATTTTTTTTTATTATCAGTGAAAAATTCCAGATAATGGGTGGTTCAAAATTTAAAAGTCTAGTTAATATATGTCGAGTGTAACCTGTACCCATAGCAGAGGTACCCGGGGCGGAGCCCCCCCCCCCCACCCCATTGCTTAACCTACCGCAGGCAGTACGCCCTTTTGTCCGGGTGTGCCTAAGACGTTTTATGACTAAGTCGCGTTTTGCCTAAACTTCAATCTTCAGTGGCATTAAGACTATGTTGTTTGCTGTCTATTTCGCTTTTTGTCTAATTGGTTGACTGCCTGTTTCGACGAATGACTTAAACGTTTTATGACTAAGTCGCGTTTTGCCTAAACTTCAATTTTCAGTGGAGTTAAGACTATTAAGCTTGTTGACTAATTCGCTTTTTGACCATTATGATGACTTGTCTAACTCTCAAACTGGCATTTTCGCGTTTTGCCTAAACTGCAAAATTATAAAGGAGTTCGTTATCGTTACGAGTACAAACTCATTATCTTTTTTATCTTTTGCTGGCCACTTTTTGAAGTGATTCTAAAACACAATTCAACTGCCAAGTAAATGTCATTTTATTTCATAGGGAATTTGTTATATAGTCATACAATTACAAATTATTGACCAAACTTATACAAACTCTACTTGTAATTTATTTTAGACCTAACGCGTTTTAGGCATAGGGCATAATAGGCATCAGACTCTATAGACCTACTGCCTATTAGTCTCAATCCTATAGTAGGTCTAATGTGTTTGAGACCCATAGCGATTTAGCTCAAACAGTTTTAGTCCTAATGCTTTTTAGGCTTGAGTCTAATGTATAGGTTGACCAAACGCGTTTCAGACCTAAAGCGATATAGCTAAACCAGTTTTAGTCCTAATGCAAATCGTTACAACAGATATGAGGGCATAATGATTATTAGGAAATTAGAGTTTTAGACTAAAAGCGACTTAGGCAGTGTATCGATATAGGTAAAAAACGTCTTAGGCACACCCGGACAAAAGGTTTTTAAAAGCCCCAACCCGCGTACTCAGTGCGGTTCGTGTCTGCGTTTGTCTACAGTTGCGAAATTCTTCAGTCTAACTTCAAGTTTAATCTAATTTAGGAATAGACGTTTGACTTTCAATGGCCTTTGACGGTAGTCGTAGAAGTAGTTTGTAGTTTAGGTAGATGTACGGAGCTGCTTTGTATTATTGAATTACCCCTTTTCAAAATCGTGCTGGACATTCAAGCCTTTGTTGCTACATTCTCTTTAGAACAAATAAACTAAGTACAATAATAATTTCAAAGTAACATTTTAACCAAAATAATATACCGAGGGGTGCGTGGTCAAACCCGATAAATCGAGATAATTGCTTTTTGAAATAAGAACTCAACATTCTATTTCTACGTTTCTCAACGTTCTATTTTCAAAAAACCTTTTAGTCAACTTATCGGGTTTGACAACACAACCCTCGATACAGTCCTTTGAATGCAGATGTATGTGTTGATTTCTTCTTCTTACTGTTCTCCTGCACTGTCTGTTCACATTTTTTTGTTGCTAGTTTTCCTGCTGCCTAAACGTTATCTCTTTAAAGTGATAAGATCACCTGCAACCTATTCACCTAACCTTATGTACTTAACGGTAGGTATATTTTTATGTAATTTTTGAAGTAAAGTATAAATCTATGAGCTTGGGTCAATAAATGACATTAAAATATGCCTAATGTTAGTTCATAAAGTTACATTATTACCCTGTTGTTGTTACTATTATGCTTTTTGAACATATTATTTAAATCGAGACAGAGTATTAGTTTTGAATGGACAACCTTGGGAGTTTGTTTATTTAACACGAAGCAGGCAATTGTAATTCCAGCCGAGGCTATTATACTTAGTTGCTGGTTTTGTTTTCAAATGGTATTTATTTCACAATAACACATATTAAATACTAGGTAAGTGACTGTAATAAACAATACAACAGATACTTACAAATTTTCCGTTACATATAAAGTGATTTCCTCAAAATATGGGAAAGATATTAATACGAATCAAATTTGCACAATTTGTAAGTATTCGGCAAATAGACGACAATACTATAATTCGGTAATATCAAGTTGATCTCACGACGGAGGTAGAAGGTGGAACATTACATTTGGGGCCGATTTTTCATTCGCCAGAAAAATATATCCTTCAGTTAAAATTATCGCTGTCACTTTCTAATGATATGAAAGAAAAGGACAGAGAGAGAGAGAGAGAGAGAAACTAACATTTATCTGACAGATACTTATATCTGGGGATTGAAAAATCGGCCCTTAAATATTAATTACTAAACCGAGAAAATACGCTTGTAAGCGTTCTCACACGTTTCTCAACAACGTAGTAACAACAACTCACGTAGACATCACAGAAACATTAGCTGAGCGAGGGGGGTTTTTTCAGATTGAATTAATTCTAAATTAATATTGTGTCACACTGGCGTAAGAGGTGCTGACTCCCGAGTAAAAGCCTAAGTAAACGCCAATTTAACATTAAAAAATTAACAATTTAAGCCAACACTATAGAAACTTTTGGACTGGACAGTTTTAACTTTTGCACTGAAGTATTTTATTATTGACGGGTATGCATACAAAATAATAATTTAATTTTAAAATATCATTATTACTAACTGAATAACTAAACTAAATATGGTCAAACACCAGGGGGAAAGCAGTCGATATCGTTTGTATGGAAAAATAACCATTAATGTTTCTTGTTTGAATTTATCTGTAAGTCTTATTATTTCATTCTGTTTTTGTTGTTTCTCTCAGAAATGGCCGACAAAAGAAAGAAGTAACTGGAGGTGTTTTGTTAAATGTAATTTTATGCTTGAAAATATTATGTTTTCATGATTAAATATATTTATTTCTAAGTCTCCCATTCTTTATTGTTATTTTACTGCGTATTAAATAACCTTTTTACTTGTGATACACAGAAAAAGCCTTCGCTTTGTTCTTTTATCATGCTCCTAAAATTTTATTATCAGGCAAGGCTGTCCGCGGGGTAATAAAAATATGCTCTAAACTCCATTCCGTAGGAATTTACTTTACTGAGATAAAGGGTTGTGACAGGAGCCTATTTATTTACTTTGGAGAGATCACGACTAGGTATAATACTATACAGGTTCCATTATACACAGTTAAAATACAAATGCTGTATCTTCTGTAATCAATAGTAGTTAATAAGCATATAAAAGCATAGTTGTTTTTATTACTTACATATACTCATAGAAACGAATACGCCATTTATGCGGAGTATGAGCCGAACCTTAATGTTGGTCTAGCCCAGCCTTTTCCAAGGTAAGACGCGAACCATGTATTCTTCCGTATTTGTCGGTGCGGTAGCAGTAAGCTATCAACTGTCAGTCAAGTCATAACAGATTCTTTACTGGGCGCCTACATTTAAATGAGTGGCTTCTGATTGCCGCGGGATGTGCGGAAGAGGGTTAGTACGAATGCAGTACCTATTACTGCATCCATACCGCTGTATTTTTGTAGTACATCGCAAATATTATACTGACAGTAAGCTGACAATAAAATAAAAAACCGCATACAGATTTCACCCCGCCAAGTTACTATATAAGAAGTAGACTAAAATTCGAGTTTACAAATGTGTATGTCCCTGGCAGGGCAGGTTTTATAAACACGTTTTCTAATCTATTTAGTCATTTTTATGTTTAAAAAAGTTGTAAAATGCATTGTTGAGGCTATTATGTTTATAAATATTAGTAGTTACAAATATAATAAGTGAAGTATGATGTAGGTAATTGTACTGGTAGAAAATAGGTAACTAACCGAATCTATCAGAGCTATGATTCTCTTAAGCCGTTGATCCCGGCTGCTGTCTATGATAGCAGTCGTTAAGCCAAGATAGAGGCTTTCGGGCGGCCTGAGAACTGCTAACAGTTAAGTTGTCCACTCACTTGACAAGCCTAATTCCAATAAGGTCGGATTTCCCCTCGGGTTGGAAGGTCAGATGGTAGTCACATTCCATAATAACTAGTGCCTACGCCAAAATATTGTGCTTAGGCAGCGGACCTCTATATATCAAGATGGTGTCACCACTAGATGGCGAAACACATATGTTAATGCAACACACTCAGGGTACGCAAATTATAAATTTTATGACGATTGGTAATGTATACCACATACAATACCTACTCGTAGATACATGGATACCACAAATCGGCATAATGCGACCCGGATTAATGTGGGCATAACCTCCCGAAAGATCCATAATATGTAACACGTGCATGTGAAAAGGGCCTAGTCACCAAAGGGAAAATGCCCGTTCCCTTCCTCTCCTTGATATTGATGATATGCGCACTTTGACATCAGGCAAAAAGGGTTTTTTTTACCAGCATTTTTGTTCCTGCAGCTTACGAGTAAGAGCTTTTTTGAAACGCTTAAGCTCTTAAATGAGTAAGCACACTACAACTTCTAAACCACAAGCGATAATGAATGTTGTTTGCCTCTACTCATTGTGACATTGTACTATATATACTGTGTCCTTTAATTGAGGTGTGCAATAAAGAGTTTATATTGTATTGTATAGGTATAACCACACAGTCCTTTCACAGAAAAGGTTGGTAATTATTTTATTTCAAGTCTGAACGTTTGTGATATTCCGAAATAAACGTTCGTTTTAACAATGCGAATGTTATTCAAATTGGTTGGTAAATTTTTTATTTAAAGTCTGAACATTTGTGATATTCCGAAATAATCATTCGTTTGATGAATTCATAAGAATGTTATTCAAATTAGCCGTTGGCCGAGCTTAGGTCCGTGTGCGGGTGAACAGCGCAAGCTACCACTAGCGAGCGAGTTATTCAAAAATTTGGAAGCTTCAGGGGCCTTAAGAAGCCTTATAAGTTTTAAAATGTTTTGATTACAAATTATGACAAAAGTACTGATAATACCAATATAGTTATTAAAGGATAATTTAATCAAAGTTTTAGATAGTAACATAGCCATTTTTTGATTTTATTGTGTGTAGTAGTATTTAAGCGGAAAAAACAAGTTTTTCGCTTGGAAATAGTCGATTTGGAGTGATGTTAAAGTTTTAGTACACTGTGTAAGTTTGTCTATCTCATTCTCCCACTATACACTCAATCCCTCAAAGGTTAGCTGGAAGAGATCCCTCATAGGGATAAGTTCGCCTTTGTACTCCAATCTTATGTGACATGTATATTGTTTTAACCTGTTATTGTGTACAATAAAGTGCTTACATACATACATACATACATGTTTGAAACGATATTTCTTAATGAATCATCCAAAAAATACATTTCAAGTTTGTGACATAAGGTCGCAATAGTCCTGTTCTAGATAGTAACATTGAGAAAATGTCAATATACGTATCAATTCAAACAGAAAATAGCGTAAATAGATGAGCGTTTTTTAACTGGTAAGGACCCTTAATAGGATTGTTATTAATTGATTTTGGTTTGCTCATGTCTGTGGCGGTGAGCCTACGAAGCAATGGGCAACCCCAGAAGATGTCTATGCACTTTTTTTTTTAAATACTAGTTCGCTAGATTGATAAGATAATACAAATATAGTACTCGGCTTGCAGTATTTATTGGTTTATTTCTTTCGATCTGGTTCGGACCAAGAGCGATAAACTCTTAAATTATATGTTATAACACGTGCGTTATAACGCATTGTGTTGCGTTAGTGTTATATGTGTTGTGTAACGTATACGGTCTAAAGCTGTTAAATACACTCATTGAATGGTGACCAAACTGAAAGGACGTGATATGTTCGTAAACTTATACCAAAAACGAGTTAGTCAAGCGATCGGTCACCGCAGCCGATGATGGATGGGACAAATTCTAGGTAGCAGCGATGACCCACAGTATTGAACATGTTACGCCGTCGTCGTTATATATTAAATTATGTATGTTTATAAAAAGGATGTGGACGCAAAAACCGGATGAGGTGTTATTCACATTAAAACTTTCGGGAATATTTACGCGCTCATACTTCTCTGCATAATATTATTTTAACTAAAAATACGTTTACCATTTATTAACACTGCATTATTTTTGGCTTACGGAAAAATATTGAAAACTATGAGAACATATTCGAATTTAGTAGATTTGAACTACCTGTTAGTTATTACCTATCCGGAGCAGAATAATTGAATGTTCAGCTAACTGAATTTCTTTGCATTCTGTTATATTTATATAAAAATACATTTTTACATTTTGTATTCAAATGCAATTCACAGCAACAGAAAAACTTCTAAACGAACGTCTCTGTACCTACACCGACTGATATTACGATAAACGAAAATAATTAGGACAGATACGAGAAACCGAAATGTAGAATTTCGTATGAATATAGCGCACTTACGCCGGCGTCTAATTTTACGTTACCCAGTCTTCATTTTATTGATCAATCTTCTGAAAAGTGTCTGTTTTATTTACTGTACTTAATCGGTTACAAACAAATTGTAGCCATATTTACCAGCCATCAATTCTAAAACATATATTTAAACATGTCACATGAAAAAGGGAACCGTGGCCGTCCGACCCAGGTCGGGTCTAGGTGAGTTTCTTGCTGGACTCTTCTCAGCTAGGCTAGGTTTAGTGAATCAGCGATAAAACTCCCAGCAGCTCGATTCCACTCACACCTCAGATTGAAACCGCTCAACCAATCTCACTGGAGCGCAAACACTTAGAGTATTCCAGTGTTCCATACCACACCCATGGTCGTGTCGGAGGTTTTCTCCTGGATATTTCCCAGTCTAGTCTCCAACCGCGCACTCCTATCCGCTTTATAGGGCCCGGTCTATAACAACGCCACAGTCAGGTTAAAAAAAGAAACCATGATTTGAAGTCAACACTGCAGAAAAACGTCTTCATCGTCGCAATAAGTTATATATGCGATTCATTAGCCTTATTGACTCGTTCCCAGAATAAGTTGACCCTGAGATTCGAAAAAACGCTGCGTTATTGAGTGGTCAAAGCAGGGACCGTTTTCGGTACGGTATATAAGCGGTATGGTAGCGGTATTGGATATCAATACCTCTTCGTTATAAAGGTAGAACATACCGGTTGAAATATAAAGGTACGCTACCGGTATAAAATAACGACATCGGTATTTTTGATAAGTGTATTCAAAACTTTATTATAACGGTAGCCAACGGGTATTATTTCGGTACCGTAAACTGGGGTGACTTTAGTACAAAACGGGGCCAATTTGATAGATTAAGATCATCTATATAATCGGCACTAAGTATTTCTAATTTTATTCAGTTCAGTAAACAGTTAAGAAATATACCAAGGGATAACACCGACCCAGGTTAACCAAATAAAAACTAGAAATACGGCTTAAAAACTTGATTTTAAAAGTAGCCCCTGATTTCAAAAGTAACCCCGGTTTACGGTACCAAAAAAATTCGAACGTAAATTTTACGATAGGCACGTAAGCGCGACCAACAGCGAACACGGACCACGTCAGTAATCTATAGCGCCGAACGAAAAACAAAAATGGGTACTCACCCAATAACTAGCGCTGATAAGTTGACGACATTGGCGGCACTCTCTTAAAGCCCAAACGATACCTTAATAAAAACGGTTCAGGTATCGAAAAAATAGCGGTACCGTTATATTCCGCTACAGAAAAATCATGGTAGTAGTATATACGATGAATTTAAAAGAAAAACTATTACAGCTAAGTACCGTAAAGGGCAAAAATATGTATACAACACAACATCTCAAAAAAGTACATCATCAGTACCAAGATCAGTAAAAACCCTTCTACGGGTCCGCAATTCCGCATGTGACCGGTGACGTGATGGACGGGCAACTACGGAACCCTACACTGTGCGCGGCCCGACACACACTTGGCCGGTTTTTTCTTTATTTGAAAGAAGGTACTTTCAGCATAGGCGCGTAGGAATTTATAAAACAAATATACATGCAAAGGTGATTAAATTACAAACTTAGTATAGAAATGTTTTTTGATGATAAAAAAATAAAAACTAGGTAGTGCTATAGTTATATTATTCCTGTAGAACATACATTAATCATATCAATGTTATGTAATAATTTCATATTTTCCTTGGTAAACTTCGGAGATGAGGGGGAGGGACGGTATTTTTTTCACATTTTTCTTAATGAATCGAAAATGAGTCGAAGTAAAAAAATAAGAAATTGTTTGAGAATGTGCAACTCAAGCCCTTTTATATGACACACCACTTGATATATTCACTAGAGTTTAAAATTTTGAACAACCTGTTTTATCTGTCATTATTCACAGAAAAAAAAACATGTTCTATGCATCTAGGTTACCATTTTTATAACTGTTCCAAATATCAAATCGATAACATAAGTAGTTCTTGGGATATTTAGCGATGTGACAGACAGATAGACAAAGTGAAACCATAAAGGTTCCTTTTTTAACATTTTGGTACGGTACCCTAAAAATTAAACAAGAAAAATATTGTATGTATATAAAAATGTACTTACCAATTTAAATTTTTTTTAACAGCGATAACGATTATGCGGAAAGCCAACCAGTGATTTTTCAATTTTATAAACCGTTATGTATCCATTTTGTATACTCTTATCATTTTACTTTACAGCACCCACACAGAGATATCGTGTCAATAAGTCAACGACCCATTATCCATAAAATTGGACGGGCACAAACGACACAAACACGTGTCTCCTGAGTATCGTTTCATGTTCGCAAACAACGGTTTAATTGAAACATACCCTTTTTAATGTTAGCTTAACGTCACACCGGTAAAGGTTCCGTGCTCTAAATAATTTGGCTCTGATTTTATATTTTTAATTACAACCACCCTCCAAGCCGGCTTTTCCGTAGCCAAAGTACATAAATGTTCCGAGTAGAGTAAAACCAATCCAAGGCTGAATGCTCCTCCAATGTATTTACGTGAATTAAAACAATTTTGTAATATAGTATGTATCTATTCTATCATTTCTAAAGATTCTTTATAAATAAATATCTAATATAATATTATACTTAACGAATCTTTAGTAGATAACCATAACATCAACAAGATTGCATAAATATTAACCGCGTTCATTTTAAATTTGCGTTTAATTTATGATAATATCCCGAAAATAATAATTTATTACATTGTGGGAGAGTTCCTACTACATATGTAATAAATTATCACATGTGTATATGCATGGTCTGAGATATAGCCAAATAATGTGTAATATGTTCTACTTATGGCCTATACAACATTTAAGTACTGTGTCTTATACTTGACCATCTCATTAACCGATTAGTGCCGGCCAAATTCATTCAGCACTATGCTGAAATGAAAGCCTTTCGACACTTACATTACTTTTACGTTATTTATGTTTTTTTTATATACAACGCCGGTGGCAAACAAGCGTACGGTCCACCGGATGGTAAGCAGCCACCGCAGCCCATAGACGATTAATTTTATACGATTTGAGGATGCACTGTGTTGACAGCAGAAGGAACACATTTAGGTCCCTCGCTCTCAACACAGTGCATCCTCGGCAACCTTGCTCACCTCCAGGAACACAAACACTAAGTACTTGTATAGTAAATAATGTTATTATGGCTGTGGTCTTCTGCAAGGCGGGGGGGGGGGGGACTTCCCCAGTTGGGCTGCTCCAAATTCGAACAAGGTGACATTTTGCTGTGCCCTACCTCTCTTTAATACATGCCTCACTAGCACTACACAGTATACTAACAGTAATTTAATCATCTTTATTCAACTTTCAGCAATAGCACGATAATTTCATTTTATTTAGTTTAAATAGGCTACAATGGTGCCACTAGCTGACAGTATTTACTTAATAGGGTGTGATGTTAAAGAAATATTTTCTGCTCGAAAATAGCATTTCAGTGGCATTTTCACACCGACCGTTATATTCGGTCGTACACAGGCGAAAAGAAATGCGGTGACTAAAAGAAGCATATTTTTGTTTTTGAAATATTATCCACATTTAGTGGGTTCGACATAGTTTAAACGTGTATTAGGGTCAGGGATCGGATACCGGTATTTTCTCCATAGAAAAATACCGGTATTATTACGGTCACCGGTTCATTATTTCGTTTTTAATGGGACAACGTAATAATACGACGTTGTTACCTAAATACATGATTCAGCCCTACGTAAAAAGCAAAAAATAATCCAAAATATTGGGCTAATTCAGGGTTTTTTAAAAATACCGGTATCGGTCCCTGATTAGGGTGACTGATGCTCACTGCTCACGCTCAGGCCGATTGGCAGTATTAGCGATTTCTTTTTTTTATCGAGTGAACTTGGTGGAATAGTATAGCCATTAAGTAGATTTGTTTGTTAAAGTTCCGAACTAGTAACTAAAAGTAATAAATGCTTATGGTTAACTTTGAATCACAAATACCAACGTCTCCACTTGCACATTTCGTCTAAATATTGAATTAGCTCGCTTCACCCTCGGCCTCATCTTGGCCCCCGGGCTAGATGCTGGCCAAGATCCATACCATTTTTAATAAAAAAACCGATTATGTGCGAGTTCGACTCGCGCACCTAGGGTTCCTTACGTAACTTAGTAGGTTTTCAAGGATAATTCTTTATCACGTTAACCGACTTCAATTTTTTTTATGAAATAATTTACATTCAGCATAATCGCATAGGAATTTATAAAACAAAAATACATACAAAGGTGATTAAATTACAAACTTAGTACAAGAAGTTTTTTTGATGATAAAAAAAGAAAAACTAGACAGAGATATAGGTATATTTTTCCTATAAAATATACATTGATATCAATTTTTCTTAATAATTTCATATTTTGTCCTTGGTAAACTTCGGGGATAAGGGGAGGAAAACGATATTTTTTTTACATTTTCCCTCACAAATCGAAAATAACGTAAAAAAATATATGTTTCAGAACGTGTAACTCAAGCTCCTTCATTTGACACCTCACTTGAAATATTCACTACAATTTCAATTTTTGAACCACCTATATATTTGTCAGAAAATAAAACAAAATATTAAAAAAAATCAAGTTGTATGCATATGGGTTACCCTTCTTTATAAGTAGTTCTTGAGATAATTAGCGATTCGACAGACAGACAGACAGACAAAGTGAAACCATAAGGGTTCCTTTTTTACCATTTTGGTACGGAACCCTAAAGATAGCTTTCAGCCAGTCATCACTGATTCGCTTGCCGTTTCCCCATTTACTTTGGGTCGGCGCAGAAAGGTTTTTTCTTCCATACCTCTCTATCGCCCGTCATTTGGTCACACACATCCTTCCCCTTCAAATCGTCTCTCACGCAGTCCATCTAATTTTTCCTTGATCTAACCGTTCTCTTACATTCCTCCACACATAGGAATTATTGTATTTTAAATAGTACAAGCATATGGTTTTCCTGATGGTAAGCAGACATCGTCATCTATGAACGCTTACGGCTCCACAACAATCACAAGCGCGCTGTCGACTTCTTTTTGATTTAAGGATTCGTTGTATTGCCAGTAAGAGAAGAATGCTCTTCACTCTCAACACCATCCATCATTGGGAGCTCTGGGGACCTTCTATTCACCACCATGAACACAACACCATATAGCTGGGTGTGATCAGTTCTTGTTTCGATCAGTGACTTTTAACGGAAAATGCCATTATGTTGTGCTGTATTTTCCCTGAAAAAGTTACAACAATTGGTATCACGAAGTTCATTAAAATCTGTTTATTTTTCACACTTTCACTCGTTAATTATCAATATAGTATAGCAATTTGGGGCAATTCAATCGATCCCAAACGAGTGTTCGTATTACAAAGAGACATCCATGTAAATAACTATTTAAAATCCACTGCATTATGATACACTAAATCCTGTGCTCATGTTTGTCAGAACCAATTTGCAAACTTTTAAATAAGTTGAAGTCACGGGAAACCATTGGGAGACTTAGGACAGTACCGCATCGCATGACACTCAGCAAAAAATCCACCGGTAATAATACCCACATATTACGTGCCCGTCAAATTTCCAACTGAACCATCTGACGAAACATTCAGCCGTCAACTGAGAGTCTTTTTTTTAGAACACTCTCTATATACCATTAGCGATTACTTGGAAATAAAATGTAGTTGGCATCGTTTAATTTAATATTACTGATTTAATTTAATTCAGTTTAAATTTTTACTTTGACAGTCGTGACAGTAGTCGATGTATTGATATAATTTCATATTTAGACTTAAATAACACATTTTGAAAATGATATATTGAATTACCTGACATTTGTTATATTCATTATTTGATGATCATATTGTAAATACGAGTAAATTAGTTTAAGTTAATGTATATCATAATATATATTATGTAATAAATAAACCTAAATCTTTACATGATTTAAAACTAAATCTTCCATGCTACTATCGAATAAAATCTGTCTGGTAAATTATTTTTTAACTCGCACGCTGCGTTCCTTAACTCCATAAAATCCCGAAGGATCTCCAAAAACTGTCTATGGTGTTTATCCTAATTTTCAGCCCCAAATTATCCCTCCTGTCGCGTTAAAGCTGTACGTGTATCGAATGAAGGCATCGGGGTTTTTGTACAGAGAAATTCGCCTTTTATTTAAAATTATTTTACCAGTTATACACGCCAGGTACGTTAATTGGTATTCCCTGCTGCAGCTGCTGTTTATCATGTGCGGTAATATTTTATGGTAATTTAATTCACTTTGAACACGAATTTCGTAGAATCTCATTATTATCTAAATTTAAGTAATCATTCATTTTAGATTTTGTGATAGCTTGAGACTGGGATTTTATTAATGAGAACTAACCGGGATGCGCGGTCGCGTCGGTCTCATGATTAAGGGCCACGCATCGGCCCGAGCTATACTCGATATTGAAGACGTGAGTGACCCGTTTGTTATATTTCAATATGTCTGATTGAGCATCACGGGAGTTTTATATTTAAAAAAGTCAGCCAATCGGTTCAGACGCCTACATTAGGGTGGGTCGAAATTCACGAATTTTGGAGTATCGTAATGAAATAGGGCTCAAAAGTTGCTGTGTATTCTGTAGATTACAGGAAAAATAATAAAAAAATCTAGATTTAGACTTTTAACCCCCGCACTGCTGTTAAGTATAAAAAAATATTTATATTTTTTATTTTCACTCCATATTAAATATATAAATACAAACTATTTAAATCATTAAATAACACTATTGTATTTCAAAATTTATTATTTTTTATTATATTTTATCCTCCTGACGACCGGCATCCTATACATAGTACATAGGCCCCAATTAAGTTTAGACTCTGTGTCAATTTGACAGAGTAACATTTATTCTGCCAAGTTTTGATACCTAGTCGTCAGGAGGCCTAAACATGTATCATATTTTGTCATCATGTCGCCAAACTAGAAAATGCATTTTGATGTGCTTAAACCATCAAAATTATAATTTAAAGCTGTTAACGGATCGTCAGTGATCTAAACACAGACAATAGAAACAAAAAATATATCGATTAAAGCAACACGAGGCGAGAAACAATACTCGAAAAACTCTCTTACATTCAAATAGTAGCAAAAATTTTTATAAATATAGCGTTTTGCCTTATTTATGCCATAATATTTTAAGTTATCAAACTTGAAAAAGCTATAATGTCGAGTATTTTGAAAATAACAAAAAAGTCTAAGTATAATTTAGCTTTATTATAGTTTAGTTTACTTTATTAAGTGATAAATTATTAACATAATTGTCACGTACTTTATTTAAGTACTTATATAATCTAGGCCTTAATATCGATCTTTGGCGGCTGTGCGGGGGTTAAAAGTCTAAATCTAGAATTTTTAATTATTTTTCCTGTAATCTACAGAATACACAGCAACTTTTGGGTCCTATTAGGTTTTAGAAAAGGTTGTTTGTATGCAGCTGACACATTTTCTAGAACAGAATAACATCTTGCCTGCTATGCAATCGGGTTTTCGTAAGAAACGCAGTACAGCTACGGCTTTGCTGGATGTCGTAGATAATATATTAGCAGCACAAGATATGGGTATGGGAACGATCTTAGTACTACAGGACTTTTCAAGAGCATTTGATACCATAAATACGACACTCTTGCTCTCCAAACTGTCATATTATGGTTTTCATCCAAGCACCATTAACTGGTTTAACAGTTACTTAACCGGACGCAGGCAATTCGTCGAAGTACGAAATGCTGATGGTACATCACAAACTTCTGAGACCCTCCCGGTAACTAGGGAAGTTCCACAGGGATCAATATTAGGCCCAATTCTTTTTATTTTATATAGCGCAGACATAATAGAATGTATTAAAAATTGCAACTACCACATGTATGCAGACGACCTACAGGTATATATCTCCTTTAAACCTAGCGATTTGCAGACATCCGTTGATAAATTAAATAAGGACTTAGATCGAATCACTAGATGGTCCACTGATAACGGTCTTATGCTCAACGCCTCAAAATCAAAATATATAATCCTGGGTACAAAACACCAAATTGCTAAAATTGTCTCTCAAGACCCGAATGTTACCATAGACAGCGTCAAGTTGGAAAGCGTACCGGAGGCTCGTAATCTAGGAATCATAATGGACGGCACTTTGAAAGGCATTTCGTGGAAGTCATCCGAAATTGCTTCTATCGCTTGAAGGTCCTGTATCGTGTTAGAAATTACCTGAACATTGATATGCGTATTAAATTGTGTGACTCATTGATCCTGTCTAAGCTCAATTATGCTGATACAGTCCTCGGGCAGTGCCTACTATCACGAACAAAGGTGTTCATTCAGCGTCTGCAAAACGCCTACCTTGTGTGAGATTTTACTACCCAGTCCCGCATCGAGCCCACGTCACGCCATTCATAAACAAGGGTGGTCTTCTGAAAATGGAAGCTCGGAGGACTTACCACTTGGCAACACTTCTATTTGAGGTGATCAGGGATCGGCAACCTCCTTACATTTATGAAAAGCTAATACTTTCGCGTGCACACGTAAGGCAGGCTCCTCGACTCCTCTACCCAGGACACAGCACGGCTGCGTTTCGTGGCAGTTTCCGTTATGCTGCCACGAAATGCTGGAATAACCTTCCTCCTCCAATCAGAAACGCCTCGTCATTGTTTGCTTTTAAAAAGACACTAAAGCATCATCTACTCGAACAACAAAAATCTTTAGGTTAGTTTAAGTAATATATAATCGTGTCCGTATTTTATTTTATTTTGTGCATGCGTATAGTGAACTACGGTCAAAGTGCCCCCAAAATGTATTATTATTATTATCATCTCGTGCACGAGTTTATTTTATTATTAAAAGATAGTGTTCATTATTTATAATATAATATATAATATAAAAAAAACACTGCTCTTTGTCTTGCACACATTTTCACTCTGGGTCCACGGAAGATCAGCGTCGTGGCGCTAAAAAATGCGGCACGACACATGCTGAGTGGATGCCATTTTTGCTTACCATTGTATCTTTAGTATGTAAGTTTAGTTTAAGTTTACCACTGTAATGGTTTGTGAAATAAATTTTCTTCTTCTTCTTCTTCTTCTATTATATTACGGGACTCCGAAATTCGTGATTTTCGACCCACCCTAGCCTACATTTAAATGTGTGACCGGGATGCCGGGACGGGGAGCGGTACATAATGCAGTAATGCATCGGTAACGGTCGCTTTACAGAACGAAACATATTATTAGGTAGAGTCTGGTAAATGAAAGATGAGAATCAGATTTTTCTTGAAGTCTTTATATGACAACGCAACCTAAGTTATCAAACCTCATTGTTCTATCAAATAACATTATTGATACTTACGTTTCTCGTCGCTATTCTTATCTAATACGAGTGTAATAAAATTACGTGCCGACTTAAATCAGGTTAGTAATATTTTTATTTGGCATAAAATTTGATATGGGAATCTTTTAGACATACATGTAGGGTATAATATAACATTTAGGGTATTTGTGAACTCATGAATCGGTCAAGTTTACATGTATCATGCGGACATAGTCGCATCGCACGGATAGTTTATAATATTAGTTTATATTGTACTATGTACAGGAAAATTACTAAAATCATTTAAAAATTTTAGTATATTTTCTTTTCGAGTTTCGCGTTACACGCTACACAAATTTTTTTGAATTTGTCGCGATTTCTCATCTTTCATTTTCCAGACTCTGCTACTCTGAATTGGATGAAATTCGGCATATACATTATTTTAGACTCCGCTAGGAACATAATATTATAAATCGGAGGTTGAATATTCCGGAAAAATCACTACGATAAATTATAACTGATGTAAACAAAGCCGGATAAACTTCCTACAAGCATTATCCCAACCTATTCAGAAAGTTTCCACAATCACTTATTTCTGAACTTGACTGCAAGTTTAGAATAATGGAAGTAGAATAACAATCCGCCATTGTTTACTATCAGGGGCGTTGGGATGAAATAAAACGTAGGTAATAGGTAGTTCAACTCATCTTTTCGCGTGCGTAGGTGCGTGCGCGCGCGCGCGCGCGCGTGTGTGTGTGCGTGCGTACATGCGTGCGTGTGTGCGTGCGTGGGTGTGTGCGTGCGTGCGTGTGTGTGTGTGTGTGTGTTGCTGTGTGTGCGTGTGTGTGTGTGCGCGCGCGTGTGTGTGTGTGTGTGTGTCTGTATTGCTGTGTGGCTGTGTGTGCGTGTGTGCGCGTGTGCGTGTGCGTTTGAAAACGTCAGTGCCATTCAAAATGTCAACGTTAACGTCAACGTTAACGTTAGGCATTACATATTTCAAATTATTAATAATTTAATTTAATCGACTTAAAAAAGGAAGAGGTTCTCAATTCGGTGTTCTTTTTTATTTTTTCTAATGTGTGTTACCTCAGAACTCCCGTCATTTATGAACCCGTTTTGTATTATTATTTCTTTGGTTGAAAGCATATGCTTCAAGGTTGGGCCCGTTGTTTCCAGAATTTAAACCACTTCTAATGATGGGGTCCATGAGAAATTGAGGGAACTCCTCAAAAATGAAAGGAAAACATAAACCGATTTTAGTATAACTATTCGAGCATTTGCATTTAGAAAGTATCATTTGGTGAACGGGAACTAATTTAGAAGACCACGGATGGTCATCCAAAACTCCTAGGGTTTCACGGTTAGCAATAAGATATTTCGATCAAGATACTGAAGCGACTATGACGAAACCAATTTAAGACGAAGTCGTGATGTACTTAATGTTACCATCTACCAGATCTGGTAATGGAATCCGGAAGGTAGGCAAAGGAACTCTGTAATAAAACAGTGTAGTGTAGCTTAGCCCTGTTTGAGCTTATTGCAATCGTCATGATATTCACTTTGGTAATGATTAACTAAAAAGAGATAAAAAATAAAAAAAAAACATTTCCAAAAAAACATAAAAAAAACACTGAAAAATAAAAAATAGTTGCCTAAATTCTAGTAGCTCAATGTAGACGTATTGCATTTTTTGTAGCCGATACCATTTCATCAACTTTAAGCAATTTCTTTGTGCACCGACTTCAAAAATCGCAGTACGTTTACGTTGTTCAATAAGCAGCGTACAGCGGATGAGTCTCATATTAGGAGTTAGGAAATTATTTTTTACTTTTCACTGTTTTTATTTTTTTGTAGTCGATTTTTATTTTACATAATTTAACATATTACAAGAAGTCATAGAGATTACATTATAAAACAAATGTCTGTCCGTTCAGCCCGTAACTACATGACTACAACTGATTACAGTTACCTGCTGTCTGCCCACTCCCTCGACATTTGCCATCGGTTATAATAAAATCTATACATTAATATCATCATTCTATTTTGACGAGGCACTGCAATCATTCAGTTTAACAGCCTTTAATGCCGCTGCGCTGTCACATAGTTGTCTCACACCTCTCTAGTAACCAAATAAAAACCTATATATTTTATTTCAAATAAACAAATCCGAATGTAAAAAACCACTTCCAATACCTTTGCATATGTAGATAAGGTATAGCTCATAGTGAGTTCGACAAATGTGAGGTTATCTCCATTGGCGGGGTTAAAAACGGCCAGCCCGGCATCCATCACGATTGTTGGGGAACAATTCCAATGATTTATTGCGCGTACTCTGGAATTTTCCCCTAGTATTGATGTACCGGCCGCCGTCCACAGATGTGGAACAGTTAGAGATTTTCAGTTTTTTTCGTAGGGTAGAAAAACCTTCTTTGGCGTAATTAAAATGTGAAATGGCTTAAAAAATAAGAAATGCGAAAATACAATTCTGGGTCTTTTTAGACTTTTATACCTAAGTTCAGTCCATTACCACTGAACGCATTAAAATGAAAAATTTGTATCCCGGAAATGACTCCCTAATGTAGTGAAATGAGTGTGGAGGTATGTATGGGAGAGCATATTAAGCCTGCGTCTATAATATTTCACTAGCAAATATTTCTCTAAGGTTATAACGAGTTCTAGGCGGGCGAAATCACGGGTAAAAGCTAGTATAAATATTATAAATGTGGAAATGACTTGGTCTGTCTGTCACGTTTTAACCACTGAAAGAATACAAATTAAAATTTCACTCCCCGGGAAGGACATAATCGAGAGGTGCCTGGTCAAACCCGATAAATCGAGATACCTACCTAGATAATTGCTTTTTGAAATCAGAACTCGGCATCCGTTACGCATAGTTGTTTTCAAAAAACTTTTTACCCGACTTTTGGGTGTGACCGCACTCCTCGACGTTATAGTTTTTATCGCGAAAGGGGTTGAAACGGGGGTGGAAATTTGTATGGAGGTATGAAGCAAACGAGTGCCATCCGAACTAAGTCGCAGAAGCTAACTTACCTACTTAATACCAAAAAAACACCATATACTACTTACTAGTCTCAGCAATAAATAGGTTCATATTTGTGTTTTTTGGTTTGTATCAAAGACTTAACTTAGATTATAAAGCTAATTTATCTACACCCATACAGTAAATCCTCTTTTATGGGCTCAAAAAGTGTAGGTAAGGACCAACTTTACAATATCGCGCCGGTCCGGGGCGGAGATGGCCATAACAGCATACAGGCTCGTGCTCAAAAAGACTTCAACGAGCTCACGAACTCGAACTCCTGCACTTTCAACGCAATGGTGCCTTAACATATGAAAGAGGATTTAATGTATGGATGTAGATAAAGTAGTGTATACAACTGTACATAATTAGGCCTTAAAACACTCGTGTGATCCTATTATGATACATTTACATAAAACCACACTCGTATTTTAAGACCTCTCATTATGTATCAGTTGCATAAACTACTATTTTATATCGTATACTTTTTATTGCATAAAAGCTGTATGCATAATAACACATGTTGGTAATTCTACTTGCTTTTCAATTGGAAAATATTTGTGAGTATTACGTTATTAACTTATTCCTGTTTGTCATGCTAGAGATTACTGTTGTAGTATGTGTGCTAAGAGAGCTTTTTGTTAGGTTTTATGCATATGCATTGTATTCGCCAACAGCGTAGGCGTGAGCTTGTTAATGTTTTTGCGAGTTTCACATGAAATAGGTACTGATTCTATGGAATTGGAGATTTAAAAAAGAATCTTCACTATTTTATAGCAGATAGTGTCAAATTTATCGGTAGAAGTTAGTTAATCTATTGCAAAAGATTCTAAGTGATTTATTGCACATAGCTAAAATAATAGTTTGGAATAAAGTTTAAGGCGCGTAATAGAGTGAAATACCACATTTTGGTCGAGTTCAAAGGCCTAAAACTCAAAACTGGCCCGAAATATAGGTCTCGAAAAGTTATACTTGAAGAATTGATATGTCCTCTTCAATCTGAGCGATGGAAATTGCAACACGCCTAGATTGTCCTAACAAAAAAGAAATATCAAATAAGGCATTTTTCAACCTTTTAAATCGCTACTGCTCACTATCTAGACATGTTTTTTACACGGGATATTCAGAAAATAAAACTTAATTCAGTTTTTCATAATCTGTGCGACGGATATTGTAAAATAATCATTACTTTTGTCAAAAACCTGGAATAACTACCACACCGTCATAAAAGTTGGGGCGGATACGTGCGCGGGCGACGGGCGGCAGTCTGCCACCGGCTCTCGGACGGGAAGGCTGTGTCGCTTTGCGCGCGACGCTAAAATATAAGAGTTCGGTTCTGAGACAATATACCTACTTAACTATTTTATATATTTAATTACTTCAAACATTCCTACGTATTTAGAAAATAATAATATAAAAAATACATACACACATACACAAAATCTGCAAAAACCTGTTACAGCGGGGGGGCGCGGGTAGTGCGGCGGGAAAGGCTAAGCCACGCCCCAACGCGCAAGGTCGTTCGCGGGTATAGGCGCCTTAATGTCAAACGACACCAATAAAAATTGCAGTGCAACAAAAAATATTGTTGAGATAATTTCTGTTTACGGAACATACAAAGTATGTTAAGCTTTAAAGAAGCTAGGCTTAGGTTGCAATTCAAAAGTTCGTGTTACGACTTGTGAGCATTCGCAATAAATGTGTTATTGTTGCACTATTTATTTTATTGCTTAAAGTTTTAAGGCTATCTGGCCTTAGTTAGATCATTGGACAGACTGTACTGTAACCTAGTAAGATATGCGATTTAGAAGTGAGTTCTAACTCTGACTCATATCACTGAGTTTTTCACTTGTAAAAGTGCCTTTGCGGCCTACTTGCAGAATAATGTTCATTTATTTCATTTAACACTTGGGTAGTCGCGTATTTACTTTCAAACACTTTTAGTCGCTACAGGTCAAGTGGACCCGCGGGGTAATCACGTAACCTATGTACTACCGTTAGGTAGATTTTAGTGTCAAATTTTAATTGTCAGCTCATACATTTATACTTTAAAATTGACAGTAAAATCTATCTACATAAAGTTACGTGATTCATCTGCAGGTGTAGTTAGTACAGTCAAGTGTAAAAATATATACCGAATGAATCCTCTCATAAATATGTACTGAAACCTTAATGCGCCAGCATAAGATCCATGGGACATATTTTTGCACTCGACTGCAGCACATGGGACAAAATAATATTTATTTTCAATAGGGATATAAAAAAACGTGTTACAATAATCAACAGATTAATTTTAAGAAATATCTCGAAAAAATAATGCCTCTATAATATACCCAATTATTAACTTTTTTGGGCACTTTTGTTAATGACTTTTATCGTATAATAAATAAACATATTAAGCATATCTTTTTCAAAATTATTATAGTTGACCTATTTAAAATTAGAAAACGAGATCACTTTGACATCAAAAAAATAGTCAACTAGCCTTGAAATAACATACTCAAAACTGAGAAACCATTACCGTTTAGCTTGGAAATTTTATTATTATTTATGGTAATTTATTTTAAAATAGTTTGTACCTACTTTCTCCTTTGATACCATATCATCTAAGCCTGCTGAATAAAAAAACACAAAAACTTGCTCCGCAGCTTGGTGAAGCCTATTAGTTTTAAGTCTTTAATATATGACTTATAGGTATATTTAAAAACAATAAACGAGCCTTAAATACTAGTCACACAATTTGTCGCTATTGGGTCAAGTGGGCCCAAATTTTACAAGCGTAAATAATCGTTATCAGGTCAAATTGATATGGATCCGTTTAGCAGTTGTCCATAACAAAAATTAACATTATAAACCTTTATAATATCACGCAAACAGATTTTCGAATAAAATTGTTAAAAAAAAAAACATTTAATTCATTCGTATATACTCCTACACGTATATTCCAGGTACCCGAAAATCCTTAATTATTATGAAAAAACAAACACCAACCAACTTTCGAAAAATATCGCAACTTTTTTACGAGTTCCGTATAAAAACATCGAAAACACCGCCAATTTAGCGGAATTTAAGCAAAATCGGGAAGATGTTTGTACAGAAATACGTTGCAAAACACGTCATTATCACTCAAGTCCTTCAATTACGGTTCCGAAGAGAGGTTAGAAAACTTTTGTTACAAAACTCTGAAGTCGGATTAAGCGTTATAACTTTTGCTGAAATAGTAACTTTTAGTTCATCCCTATGGACCTAAGACCAGTACCATTACTATTTCATTACTATTAATGTTTTTTTTTGGATTTATGATTTTTATAGTAATCACTTTTATAATGAAAGAAGTGGTGGTGTGGACGTGACGACGAGACGAGACTTATATACTATTGATTCATAATTATGGCTTTTAGTACTTTATTCAAGGAAATAATACGAAACTAAGTAATAGTAAAAATAATACTAAACTAAGATGGCTTTATTTTATTTCCATTCCCGATTCGTCTATACAGTGAAGGCACTTTATATAAATTAGATAATTTAGAAAAATTCATGGCAGGTAAACAGTATATAGCCGAATCTAAGAAATTTATTCATATTTAGGTACATATTATTTTGCACTAGTACATCGTCTGAGGTTTCGATAATCTTACATGTTTTATTATACCCACTTACAGTATTATATTACGTTTAAAATGAAAATACAAATCATAAGATCTAAAATAGCCCAAAATCAATAGAAACGTCTGGTCCAAAGCTTGGCCGTTTACTAATAGTTGAATAGGTACTTAGTAGTTTCATTCATTGTTATTGCTCATAATAGTTATTTTTATTTCCGATATACTATCAGTATTACATTTGTGTAACAGTAATATCAAGCGCGGTGTACCTAATACTACTGCATTCTTATCGTCCCGCTTCCACGCATCCCGCGCCATTTAAATGTAGACGCGCGCTAAACAAGCGAGATCGAAAATAGCCCAAAATCAATAGAAACGTCTGGTCCGAAGCTTAACCATTTATTAATAGTTGAATAGGTAGTAGTTACATTCATTGTTATTGCTCATTATTGTTATTATTATTTCCACCATACTGTCAGTATTACATTTGTGCAACAGTAATATCAAGCGCGGCGTCGTAGTACTCCTGCATTCGTATCGTCCCGCTTCCGCGCATAACGCGCCATCGCCAGTCAGGAAGCGCGATAGATTTAAATGTAGGCGCGCGGTAAAGAAGCGATACTGACATTACTGACTTGGCAGACACTTGACACTGACAGCCGACAGCTTGCTCATATTCGAAAACGGTTAAACCGACCTGGTTCAAAGCAATTTTCGTTGAAATTATTTATTAATGTACACAACGTCATGGTTTATAAATTGAGACTATCTCACGAACGGTAGACAAAAATAGAAAAGGTTTTATAAATCTCGATATTATTTTTAAAGGCCTATCCATAGATACCACACATGCCTGTGCATTGATTTTTTTTCATCCCCCGGACAATTGTAAGAGTATCGAGTGCCCGCCTAATTTTTTTTTTCGTAATTTCGCATCACTTCTTCTATAGTGGTTCCTTAGAATACACCTACCTGCCAAATTTCATAATTGTAGTACGGACGGACAGACATACGAAACTATAAGGGTTCCGTTTTCGCCTTTGTGGCTACGGAACCCTAACAGCCAACCATCTAGAAAAGTAGCTATTAAAGCCACCAAATGATATTTCACTTTTCAGTAATGATTTTATGTAGCGTCGCAATGTCGTTAGTATCGATTTATCTAGACACTAGAGGAATCTCTTGACGAATTGGTATAGGTACCACATAAGTATAAAAATATTCTCAAGAAAGTTTAAATTTGATCATTCCTTGTATAAACCTAGAGCGGGGGCGTATGACCTCCAACCTACAGTAAAAACAGGAAAATATAACATAGACATAGCATACACGACTTCTCCTCACATCCTTCCTTGGACATGTATTAAGCATTGAATGGGGCGATTCATCCTAATAGATTAGTTTTCCGTGAATTCCCTCGGATCATTCTTTCGCCAAATTAACTTCCTCGCAAAATGAATAATACGCATTAATAACGTTTTGCTGATACGTTGTATTGTCGCCTTTTTTGAATACTTACATTTGTATAGTTATGGGTGGATTTATTTAAGCGTATTACGTCAGCAACGGAGTCAGCATCGTGGTTCAGAGCTCGATGGGCACGGAGGAGATTTGTCGAGCATTTGCGGGATACAAAAAATAGCTCTCAACGTTTCAGTACATTGCTCGTGGAACGGATGGATGGTCGATGGAGCCCGAAAACTCTGAACTGGCGACGATATACTCGTACCACAAAATGCAGGATAAGCGGGCCTCTACATTTCTGTGGGTATCTCCTTAGAAGTAGATTATACTTTCTCTTTAGAATAACTTTTGTAAAGGTTTTGCTACGCAGTTGACTAACTTTACGAAAGTGTTTTTAAGGGTTAATTATTTGCATATTACAGTAAGCTGCACAAGTATTTATAATAACTAATTAGTTAACTTTTTGTAAGGTTATTTTAGTTAATCATATAGAAAAATATACCTCCACACGGAGGATCACCGGCGGCTCCTCGAAGACGTAGCCAATTCACCTTTGAGATGTTCCAAAAACACTGCGCTCACTCAAATTGAGTTACAAACCCATCTTTATTACCGTCATTGTAAATGAAACACGTTCAGCAATTTCGTGCATCGTAACAATACTTTGAGTCGTTATAGGTATGGTGAAAGGATAATCGAAGGGCTAAGCGATTTCGAGCATAACCCAGGACTAAAAGGGAATTAAGGTTAACGGTTACGCGTAGTAATATTGCACCCAAATCAAAGCAAATATTACAGTACTCGTAAAATCAAACAAATGATATGATATGCTAAAATAAGGTTATTATTTGATGCTCACTCGAAATTAGCGCACCAGATGATAAAAGATTATGTGCTACAATGAGGACATTGATATGCGAACGCTATCCAATTTTGGATAACGGGGTGTTAAATTCCAATATGCACTGTAAAAGTTGCTGCCAATTCAAAGCTTACGTAATTGCTAGCTGCAAAAGCGAGCATTACGCACAATACTATTATTGTGCGTAATGCTGTGTGCTGTGCACCCAGGGACTACTCATGTAAAAGATTATTTAAAGACCTCGGAATTCTGACGCTCCCTGGCGAACTCGTTTATCAAGTAGCGTTGTCCATTCATACAAATATACATATATTCCAACGGCAGGGGACAAACGTAACTTATGCCTTTCTTAGTAACAGACATCACTACCGCCTTATCATACCTAAGCACAAACGGGCAAAGTCTACGCGATCTGTGTATGTAATGGGACCATCGATCTTTGTATAACCGACTGCCCGCAACGCTTTAGAGAAGCAACTTCGTACAGTGTCGAGGAGTTTTTAAAATTACTTTATACATCAATATTATCAATATGTACACTTATTATTAATGTAAATATTTGACTTGTAAATATAGTGTTATCAATTAATGATTTTATTGTATTGTAATTGATTTTTCAGGGATCCAAATGGAACCATATTTTTGTTACTCACGCGTCCTCGTCGTCAGTCCGTCGTCTGTCACACAGGTTTTACAACCAAACGGTTGAAGCAAAAGTCTTCAAATGTTCACAGAATGAGTACCTTGTTGACCCCACAAATACTGTGTCGGTCGCAAACATGCATGCGGCCTGCCTGATGGTAAGCAGACACTATGGACGCTTGTGAATGCATAACAATCACAATTGCTCTTTTAATCACCTTTGGGGGTGAATTCGATATATTATTATCGATATAGATTCGTAATAACAGGTAGGAAATATGCGGGTTCCCCATTCTGAACACAGGGCATCCTCGGAAGCTCTGGCGACCTTACCGATCACTAGTAGCAAAACACCACATACGTAAAGTACAGTGCGAGCAGTGTTGTTATTATAGCTGCGATCGTATGTAAAGTCCCACGAAATGGACACGTCGGCACGGATCGCCTCGGCAACGGGTCGTCCCGGTGAGGATTGGTAGCAGAGCTCGGAAACCGGTTTCTTCTTCATACAATTAACCGGTTATAAATTTCGGTTAATTGCGTTTTACGATATTATTTCGTACTTTAAATCATTTATTTCATAGATGAAGGTTAACAAAAACAAATCTTAAAATAAAAATGGAGATATGACCAATACTTTAGGAGATATTTCAAAAATAGTAAACCGGTTCCAAGCCCTGGTTGGTAGGCGCATAAACGTTAAACGGTGGCTGAGCCACGGACTCGGCACGGACCGGCCCGGACGCTAAACGTATTGGCTTCGATACAGAGTTATACCCAGCCATATGACAGCCGATTGAGGCGTTTCAATCGGCTGTCATATGGCTGCGTCGAAGCCTAACGTACAGCCACCATCTCAGTAACATCACAGTCAAAGAAATTAGGGCAAACTGATAATCAAATTACACACATTGACACACAAAAATGCTCGGAGACGGTCCGGCCCAGAGACGGAACGACCCGGACGCAGAACGGCCTACTGTGAATCATCCTTTACTTGCTCAGTTGGACTGCTCCAAATACCAGTGAGATGACAATCTCGTAAAGCTTGTCAATTTTCTAAAGTGCCATTTGAAAACATGTTTAGAGAGATGAAACGTCTATATGGGACCAACTACAATTAGAGTACAACAAAAGGCGAAGAAAAGGGACAAACAGCTAGCCAGAATAAACAGCCACAGAAACGACCATGACGCACACAATAATTTATTAAACCAATCATTGTATGGAAAAATAAGTAAATTGCTGTTTTGGTAATCGATAAAAGCAACATGAGGAGGGAAACAATACCCGAAAAACACAATTTTAAGGCTATTTTTACGTTTTCGAAGGAAACAAATCTTTCCTGTAATATTTAGATTAGCTCTTACATTCAAGCTCATATTTAAAAAGTAGTAGCGCAAATTTATATAAATATAGCATTTTGCTTTATTTATGCCATAATATTTTAAGCTATCAAAGTTCAAAATGCAATAATGTCGACTATTTTGAAAATATAAAAAAGTCTCAGCATAATTTTGCTTTATTATAGTTTAATTTACTTTATTAAGTGATGAATTATTATCATAATTGTCACATAATTTATCTAAGTACTTATATAACCTACGCCTTAACATCGATCTTTGGCGGCTGTGTTATTTTTCCTGTAATCTACAGAATACACAGCAACTTTTAAGCCCTATTACCTTACGGTACTCCGAAATTCGTGATTTTGACCCACCCTAATACCCAATTATAAGGAAACACTGCCGACATGGAACAATATTTTTGACACTTCGGGTTGTAACAAATAAGTAATCAGTCACGTTTTATGTTTTCAAATTTTTTTAAAAGCATGGTTTACAACTACATATAAAAAACACATAAACTCGCGCCTGTAGTCCCAAAAGGGGTAGGCAGAGCACATGGAATCTAATTCCAGTGCCACATCTAGCAATTGCAGGTTTAATGAAGGAGAAAATATGATAATGCAGTGACAGGTTGCTAGCCCATCACCCACAACACGCTACAACCCGGTTCCCATAGTCGACTTTTACAACACCCACGTGAAGAAAGGGGGAAGTGCCACGACCGAATAAAGGATTTAAGAATTGTATTATATTATTTTCCTTGAATACTTAAACAAAATCTGACGCAAAAGGTGTTTAGGTACGTATCAAACCAGATTAAGTCCTTGTATGTAAACATTGTTTTCGTAAATCCTTCATGCAATAAAGATACGCTATCTCGTAATTTACATCAATACTTCAGTCAAAGTTGTCGCTTCTAATACATTTCATCGATAAATTCTATCCAAAATGAAGCCGGAGGGGTAACATAATAAGGGATAACAAATAGCATATTGCTAACCCAAAAAAGGCAAAGAGATATAAATCTAAGAGTAAAAATGGGTTCGGTTGCCTTTATTATTAAGAACGGGTAGCTGTCTGCGTAAATGAACCAAGATAAACAAACACATTGTCTTTTCAGCATATTAAAAACTCTTTGATTTGGTTTTTAATCTTATCCTGGGTAACAAGGCTATGACCACAAAATTAATTCGCCTTTCTCACAGCAGCCGCTGCTCAGTTTAAGTTGCTATACTTAAAAGCAATAATGTCTGGTTGTTTTCATGTGCTGGTTCTTTCTCACATAAAGCATTTCAGAGGGCACTAACTGTCGCCGGCTGTTATTATGTTTGCGGCATCGGAGGAGTCGATACTCCAGCCGCTTTTTGTTACTACGGAAAAAATGCTGGAACTGAAGAGGTCAAAAAATAACACTGCATGCAGGAGCCCAATTTCGCAAAGCGTTTGTACTGAGATATGTTTATATGTAGATGATATGTGAATTGCCTTTGGCTCAAGTATTCATTTCTTGTGTGATTGCGGTTTTTTTTCTTCTTCTCGATATTCTGCAATCGGTTGCAAGTCTACAATTAGGTGTGTTGCATTCATGAGCATGTTTTGGTCAGGTAGGGCCAAAAGTAATTTCCCTTATAAACATGCACATTATTTTGTCTGCTTTGTACTTATAAATAGGTATTAGCGTTTTAACAAGATGTAATAACTCGTGCTACGCGGTAGAGCGGGATTACACGGTTTTTATTTTCTGTCAAACATCGTTTATGTTATGAGGCGTATAAATGGGTCATGATTAGGGGTCGATTTTTTACTGGGCCCGTTTGACAGCTTGTAGGGAGAGATGTAACAGATCGACATCTGACATTCGTGTGAAAAGTTCATGAAAACTTCTAAGCTTCGGAAAAGCTTTAGAAATGCTTCTAAGCTTCAGTATAGCTTCTAAACTTCAGAGGAAGGCTTCTGGGAAGCTTCTCAGCTTCGGGAAAGCTAAGCTTTCAGGAACGCTTCTTGGCTTCGTAAAAGCTGATTTATATATTCTAAATGTTCATCATCAATGAAGCCCCTCATTATAAACAGATTTTGTTTAAATTAAGTCTAAAGAAGTTCGATTATTTATAATGAATATCACCAATCTTTTGAATTTCTAGTTATTTTCATTTTCCTAAGAGTAGTGCTACTTTTGTAAGTTGAATAAGCTTGGACAACGGTTTCCTGCTTTATATTATTAGCATTTCTCAAGTTGCAAAGGTCAAGTATGGACATCTGGTGTCGAGTATTTAAACTATTAGTAAATAATCCGACCGCGTAGAAAGGTTGTCATTATGTCCATATAGTAGCGAAATACGTAGCCATCTGAAATTGCAAGGTTAGTGTGGAGTCAGGCTGTCATTTACAACGTTGAAGCTAACTTGAACACCAAGTCACCTTAACGAACCAGTGTAAGACGGGTCTCTAGTTGTGTAATGCTAGTACGAGTCTCGACGTCAAGATATACTAGACGTGAGCGTTGAGTCTAGTTGACGCAAGTGGTCAATTGCAAAGCAGTAGCTGCATCGCTGCCTTTGGCGGGTATTTGAAAAAATGTGATGCGCGTGGCTACCCTACTAAAATGTTGTAACATAACGCCCCCCTCTACTAATAATACTAATACTAATTTACCCCTCCCCGAAAATATATAAAAATAAAGAATAAAAATAATTATGAAGTTCTACTTGAAGTTTTATTTGTGACGTAACTAATGGCCAGAACGTGATCGCTAGTGGTAGGACCCCCTTATATTTATGAACCGTAAGAACCCAAAGCTCTATGATAGTTGACGGAACCCTGAATCTCTCATCCCTTGGTACACAATAAATATTTACACTAATGTCCCTAAGACGAACTTTAAGTTTGAAGTAATAATAGTAATTAGAGGATTTTATTGAGATAGGTTAATGAGTTTTAAATAAGTTTTAGGCCTAAGTATGTATGTCAATCTCAACGCACCTATGTCTTAAACCTAGTATACAGAGTTGTGCTAACCCTATCAAATTAGGATTTTTAGCAGGGTTTGTAGAGATTAAGAAATATTTTGTTATTGGTTTTAGGCCGGGCCCCTCCAGACCGCCCGAGAGATTGCTATCTCTCTCTGTTATTAAACAGAAACCAGTGGCTCTCGACCCTGACTGGACAAGCCCCCTCCAATATTTTCTAACACTATTCGGAGTGTAAAATCAATGTCATAAATTAATAACACTATGGGAGAGTTATGCTGGGATTATTCAACCGCATTGTCTCAGGACGCAACGATCAAATACCCCTTTGTAACTCTCGGGATTAGAATTTGTTCTAGAAGAAGGTGATCAGACAATTATAACAATTGAGTCTACTAGTATTTCGAAATCCGCGCCAATAGATAAGGAGAAATACTGCAAGACCTCATCTATGGTGTCAGGCGAAATCCTAGCGTTACTACGCCGGAATCTGGCCCTAAATAAAACCCCTGCCAAATATCCTAACCCGGAAATATGTACTACCAATCTCCTAACTACTATCCAAGATTAGTAAGAAAATAGCTATTAAGCTAGATCGCTAGCTTGCCTGAATCTAGATTACCTACGCGGTTGTTTGAAGATTTGATTACCGTACCCTATCATTTGGAGTCTATATTTGCCTATGATGGATATTCCCGATTCATTATACTACCGTATGAATTTCTTGCGACCTATAACGTAATTCCTAACTCAAACCAAGTTGACCCAATGCGTAAGAATCTAATTTTCCTATTTCCCTCATAATTGTGTGTGAATTTACCCTAATTCTACTCCCATTTAGAACTAAACTGTTGAAACTAATATCCCTTACCTAGGATTTAGTTTCAATGAATGCGTATTCCCTAAACTAAGCTCTAAAGAGTTCAGTCGGCTAAACTGAGGATTGCAATACTATCAGCCTGTGTAGGTTGTCCCCCCCCTTGCGCCCGAGGGCATGGAGGCAAGAGTAGGACGCCCTATTGTGTATATAATAGAAATATATAAATATATTTAATAAGACCGTTCTCCAAATACTGCACAATTTCAACGAGCGAGGATCACCCTCTATGCTGACCCAAACTATGGCAGCCTCGTTTACGTTGCCAGCTGGACATTGTGAGAACGTGAAGGATAGATCGTCTCTTGTGTTGGTAAAGAAGAGACGTCAGGCCACCTTCAGACCTGATAACTACTAAGACTCTGGATCATGCCCATTTGACACCAGTTAGGCAGGAATGATCCCTCAGGTATACTGTAAACCTGGACAAAGTTCTGGCTTTTAAATTTATTGAAAATATACAAAACCCCACTAATTTTCTAGTTATAATGTCAAAAAAATGATCCCTCATGATGGGGAGAAAATCCCTCATAATGACGAACCACTCTTATGCCAATAAATTCACCCACCAAGAGATTTTACTGAGCAAGCCAGAGACCCTGACAGTCTGAGTGACGAATTCTAAGTGAAGTCAACTGCTCCGACTCGGCCTATTTATACCCTTATACCAGGAGTTACTTGCTCGATGCGCTCGCCGCGCGCTCCAGGCCCATTTTTGTATGGAGAAAATCCAAACTCTCATAGTAAAAAGTGGGGATTTCATAGTAAATGCTGCGTGCTCATCGAGATCAAGGTGCTTAAAGTACTCAGGGAGATCATCATGATCAACAAATCACACTTTTGTGAGATTCAACTACCAGGCCACCATAATAGACGAAGAGGTTACAGCTTATAAGTTGTAATTTATTCAAACAACGTCATCAACCAATTAAAACCTTAATGGGCGCGGCCAAAATCTATTAGTCACTGATTGGCTATGTCATTCCGATATATTTACCTATGTCTCTTATATACAACATTCCGCCATTTTGAGACCGAACGAAAACCCCACCTACCCACAAGAAAAATTTTACAGTATTCACCTGGACTAACTTTATCCCTTTGTTAATAAGACTGAATCTAGCTAATCAGCTGACAAAACACTCTATAGATTTGATCCTTAAGACCGACACTTGCGAATGCGCATTCATTCCACGCTTGTTATGCCGCCCTAGTAAAATTAACGAGAATCTTGTTTTCAAAGCAGTCTTATTGATTACTACGTCAGCCGGTATATAGGTATTTAGGAAAGATTGCTAGACTTTCGTTTCACGAACTAATGTATTCCCAAAACATTAATCATTTCCTCATATTATTTACTTATAAAGGCATTTCACTTAGGGAAAAAATAAGGTTTAATTAGCCCCCTATTCTAAGTCTATTACATCTCGCCCCCATGAAGCTTTCACAATGAAATACTTATAATATTTCATGAAGAAACTTCATCCTAGGTCCTTGACTTGTTGGAAATTCCCCATCCCCGTTTAATCGCGTGGTGTGTATATCCAATACTAAGTGATCACCAATGTCCAAAACACCTGATGTAACCTCATGAATTCCAGTCATGAATCATGATAGTCTTTTCCCCAAGTTTTTCCGTCTTGTCAGAGATACCGGGTTGTGAGGCCGATAGGTTCTAATAACCCGAATTTGCAGTATCATGTTGGATGTCTAGATCTGGCTGGGCATCTTTCGATCCATGTCCACATTGTCCGGACGCATGATACCCCAAAAGCTCCCCATACAAAACAAAAAAGTGTTTGGAATAGGTACTGAGGCTCTCAGACTTCATTACTCAATTCTGGCCACATTCAGGTTGTTTTGTCCACCCATAATCACCGGTTCTTGGTGAATGTTTCATGTTTGCAAAGTAAGTCAAATTTTATAATAATGTTGTAATGATAATACCTTTTTGTGTTTTGAATTATATACCTGTTAACCCATACCTTGTGTAAAAATTATTCAACCAATCCATAATTCAACTTACTTCACAAAACATGAGGTGTGTAGAAACCATCGAATGTGTTCAGTATTAGTCACCAAAATCTACCCGTTTACAATGGGTCGAACTGTTCATGACAGTTTTAACCTACTAATAAAACTTTAGTGACTAGTTGTGTCTCGTTCCCCCACAAATTCCAACAATCCAAGTTTGGATTATATTCCAACTATTGTCAGTCTGTATCAGTCCATTTTCACAAATAACATTTCTTCTCACTTCAAAACATCCCTTCATGCCATCCCTCCTTTTTGCTTCATATTAACACTGTCTCTCACCATATCACCTTCCCTTCCTCTATCGCCAGTTTATCTGACCTTTACAGACCGCCAAAGCCTTCATAATATAATCCTTAAGGAAATAATTTGACTGACCCATTATTTACCTTGCAATGCAATAAACCCCCATTTGCCTTTAAATCGTATCCAGAAATAACACAACCCCTAGGTAGTTATTGATCTTATTGACGTCATAAATCGCGCATTTGTGCCCGTACATATTATCAAAATTCCACATCCCGCCGTCACATTAGTATACCCCAAAATATAATAATTATTGCGCAAACGAATACAACTTACGAAACAATGAATAAGAAAGCTTTTACCTTAAGATTGGGGCCCCGCTTTGGTAATTCAATAGTAAACACACTAATCTATCACCTTTGCAACGATTACACGCACTGTTGCGAATATTATATTGATTCACTCTTGGATCTTGATCCCACAACACTACAATTATATTATTTCCTATTTGAATTACACTATTATAATATGTAAGTCTCCCAAACTTCCGAAAAACTAGTTAAAATAACACCCGCCTTTATCATTTATCAAAACGTCAACTAATAGTCAGTGTTGCCAGGGCCGTTGGGACGAAAATTACGTTTCTTTTCCTGAAAAGTTTCATTTTTAATGCAAAAGTTAAATTTTATATATTTTTCATAATTACTTGTCAAAACATTCGGTTCTAAGAAACGAGTCGCCATATACAGCTACAATTCAGCGAGTTCGGTGATAGAATTACGGCGTCTCAAATGTATACAAAGTTGCAAGAGACGGATACACAGAGTCGTACTATGTAGGTTATTTTGTCACCCTTTCTGTATGGAAGCCTATAAATTGTCCCGCTTGATCCCGGTCAGATACAATAACCTTTCTTTTGTAAATACAGTCTCATTATTCTCAAAAGTTACGAAAATTTCCTTTACAACAGAAGTTACTTACTTGTTACGCGAGCCGGTCGAAAAGTTACGAAAAATGTAAGAAATGTAACCATCCGGCAACACTGCTAAGAGTGCCGAGGTTGCGTTCCGTTCACAAACCATTCTGAAGTACCCCTACATACCGTAGTGATAATATTATCGCGATATTTCTAAGCCATATGGACTTTTACTTCAGTATTCAACAATACTCACGATACATACATCGTAATCGCGAAACAAACCATATTTGCCAAGGCTGACAATGTCTTGATAAAAGAGACAGCTATATTGTAATTGTTATAAGAGAGAATAGAAAGACATCACGTTTTGTCCTTATCTCTACAAGAATCTATAAACGGCCAAATAATACAAATAGTGAAGCAAAACTATTAGTGTGTAAACCGGTCGAATCGCGCAGTTCAAATTTTATTTGAATATTTTCTATTTATTTTTCCCACTCCGCAATTTGTTGATGCTTCCAAATCTATTCGTATATTCTGTGACAACCTTTATTGTCTATGATTCTCCTTTTTTCTAGCTTCCTAAAGATGTAATCCTTCCCTTATGTAATTTAATGCGCGTCCATTGAAAAAGAAAGAACAACTACATTTCTGTCCCCCTCTGTCTATTAATTGAATTTACTCAAGACGCGACAAGCAAATAACAACACCACAACCGAGCGAGACAGCCATATACATTTTCGTATAAGAACGACAGAGAGCTACACACCATCTGCTGTCCTTGTCACAGCCTCACCTCTTTTTCCCGAGTACAACTTTTTATATGATACCTGTGCCCAAATACGTCACACAAGCAATTTCTCGTCAGAGTTAAAGAATTAGATATGATAACCCGGCAGCCATTTTAAATCAATTCTCAATCTATCTACATAAGACCCCTTCAGACACTCTTGGTGGCCCGTGTATAGTATTTATACTCTAAGAATTTAATATTGCTTTAGTTAGTCATAACGCCATCTATCACTGTCTGTGGAACCTCTCGTTCCTAAAAGAGGGAAAACTACTTTGTGTTTTAATGATAATTTGTAAAAATATAATGGAAAACGTCTCTCTTTTTCATGATAAAACCGTAATTATATTTTTTTAATAATCCTATTGTACGTTATTATTTATTTACGCTCAATTTTATCCCCGATTGCTATAATGCCATCTCGCGTCGAGTAGCGTTTCAATTAGGTAAGTGAGTGACATCCGACCGAATACTTAACCATTTTTCTAGAACATGCTAACATAATTCTAGAATGCATTACTACGCTATCGATATTTGTTGTTGAATAGGTTAGCGCGAGAGAGAGTGAATGAAAACATATCTCTTGTCTTCTTCTGATACTGATATACTCTTTTACTTTTAATGCAACCTAGAACTAAGTTGTTGCGACATCTGTTGCTGGGTAGCTATATGACTATCCCAACCGTACACGACTACCACGATTCCTGTTGTTGAGTGGAGTAACTATACGCTAACCATAGATAATCGATCTAATTCGTTCGTATATAATACACTTAAATACTTTCCCTCGTATTCATAAAACTTAACAAACCTCCGCTAACCAAAACGTCTGTTGTCACTGTCTCACAAGCACATGTGTCAACGCGACAGATAAGGACAAACGAACTCCAGCGGCTAGTTAACTAATATAGGTTTAATAGACGTTTATGAATAAGGGGGTTTGTTATTATTATTTGACAATACTATTTTCTTATTTATTAAATATGTTTTTTGAATATACCTACCTAAGATAAACGATTATTCATAAATAATTTATTTAGCTAAAATCGACCATAGCGTATGTTTTTTTTTCATTTGACATTTGACATTAGTGGTTTCGTTTTCTACCGCGAAACTTAATAAAACCGTCTGCCCTGCCGTCCCGTTGTTAATTTGATACCAAAATAATTAGTTTCTTTGTGTCGGTAATAGTTTTAACTGAATAATGGAATGCCTAAGCCTATGGAAATTACTATGCTTATATTAATCAAGACACATAATGAAATGAAATGAAACTACTTCGTGTTTTCAAACAAGGTTCATGGTTACTGTGTTGAAGTTAATTAGATGGAAAGTGATTATTGGGTAACTGGTAAGTCAGTTTCGTTTTTACTATTCCTATTATCTATTGATTAAAATAATTTACGAATATCGATTTTTCTGTATAGTTCCCGTACTTGCTTAGTTGAAAAACGTCAAACTTTTGTTTGGAACAAAGTACTTATTCATAATAATAATTGAAAACACTCAATTCGAAACCAATAGTTCACTGTTATACTATACTAGGTAGTTAGTCGTAAATCGGTCGAAAATGTTGTGAAACAGCTTTCTGTTCGAAATGCTGTTTTTTATTTTTTTCACAAAAGTAGATTTAACATGTGCTTTTATTTATGAGTTAAAAGTTCTTATCAGCAAATACATGTATGATCATATTAATGATGATGAGACCTCGACCGATTTCTGTCTCAGTGATAAACTACAATTGACTATACCGTTTATAAGTGAACATATGTTTTCCCAGTCCGTCAAAATGTACGAGACCTGATCACTAATGGAATTTTCGCTAACCTACTTCCTATTTTGTCTCCAAGTTGACTAGGTTTTGTTATAATGAGACACTATAACTACTTCAAAATTTTACATAACTTGGATACTCATTTCATCAAAATAAATAAATGTTTTTTTTTATTATAATATATTACTACATTACCCTTTTTTTTCAGTTCAATGATGCTTAAGCCTACATCTAGCAATGATGTATTCATTAAGTTTATAACTTGATGAGCTACAAACAACACAGTCATTTTGTGGAAATTTGCTCCGGCCCGCTACCTTCAAAAATACTACTGCCCTTTCTTCTACCAAAATATTTATGGATGACTTGAAACGTAAGTACATGTAATTGAACAATTTATTGACTATAAACAAATTTGAAGAATACCTAGTACAACCCTAATGTACCCAGTCAAATTTAAATTTCTAGTTTCACCGTGCTCTCCGCAGACCCCCAGTCCATTCAAAGATATTGGAAAAAAAACTCAAATTATACTCCCAGTGTCTAAAATATTTTGTATAAGTAGTAATTTTATTTATTCCCAATGTCTAAAAGTACATATATTAATGATACTCTCATTTAATGCTAATTTTTATACTTTTTCATTTTCAGTTGTGAATGTTCAATAGTGGCTGGCTGGATGATTGACAAGCTACTTATTTTCTAACTACTGCAGTACCCCGAAGGTAATTATGTCATTTATTCTGTATGTAATGGTAATACATTTTTGTTTGAACACAAAACTAGTGCCTACGCCAAGTCACGGGATCAGACAACGGACTCTCGATATGCGACTATACTGGTATAATTAAGATATTGATGATATCCATATAACTTCGAAAACATAAAACTAGTGCCTATGCCAAATCATAAAACTAGTGCCTACGCCAAATCATACGATCAGATAATGAACCCCGGCGATCTCCCAACATAAAATTGCACTGTACAACTAAGATATTGATGATGATGAACTTTGCACAAAAGATCCCATTGGTTTGTAGTGCATTCTTAAGGGCCCTCATCTAGATAAGATAAGATAAGATGATGATGAACTTATGTAAGTTATAACTAACGCCCCCAATATACTAAACTCTTATTTTTTTAAACTTCTTATTAATGAATACTTGTCGGCCCAGTTGGTATCGACCCCGCCCACAAAGCCAGAAGTCCCGGATTCGAATCCCGGTAGGAGCATCTATTTACATAGCAAAACAAATCCACCGATATTTATTTGTTTTCTACTATAAACTAGTCAAATCATAATAATATTCGCGTCTATTCGCATTCAACCGTAATAAGTGTAAAACATTTTGTTAAGAGGCCTTATAAATTCCCAAATGATATGGTTTCAAATTTGTCAAAAGTATTATCAGTAACAATAAAGCGATTAACGAATACGATGGTTTTATCAAAGCTCTAGATAGCAACATTACCATTCTTCGATTTTCCCATGTGTATTAGAATTCAAGAGGAAGAACACAGTTTTTTAGCTCGAAAACTGTAGACCTGGAGTGATGTTCGAAACGATATTTCTTAATGGAAAATCCATAAAAATACATTCAAAAGCTATGACACTAGATCGAAATAGTCCCGGTTCTAGATAACAACATTGAGAAAACGTCAAAACACGCGTCAACTCAATCAGAAAATCGCCCAAATAGACGACCGTTTTTAACTGATAAGGGCTCTTAACTCAAACGTTGTAAACTAACAATATGTAAACTTGTCCCTAGTGCCGATATATTTTCGTGTTTTCCGCGACCATATACTCATTTATTTCTATTGCGTCTAACAGTACCCTAAGTGCGTCGTCTGTTCCCTAGTTCACGCAGGTCTACCCGTTTTAGTAATAAAAAAAATAACTTATTTTTTCGCCCACAGTTTTTATTTTCTTATTATTTAATAATAGTAATCGTTTCATTATTTCCAGATACGGATTCTAACAACTAGCTGCACGAGTCCCTAGCAAGATTAATGGATGAGAGAACCAGACCCCGTCAAAATCACATCGCTTGCACTGCAACAAACTGTAGCCTCCAAAGAGACTACTGAACTTAAACTAATACTTCGCTTGCCGAACCGGAGCCCTAGGGCTTCGGAACATCGTGGTCACGGCTTCACCAAACTGTAACATAACGCCCCCCTCTACTAATAATACTAATACTAATTTACCCCTCCCCGAAAATATATAAAAATAAAGAATAAAAATAATTATGAAGTTCTACTTGAAGTTTTATTTGTGACGTAACTAATGGCCAGAACGTGATCGCTAGTGGTAGGACCCCCTTATATTTATGAACCGTAAGAACCCAAAGCTCTATGATAGTTGACGGAACCCTGAATCTCTCATCCCTTGGTACACAATAAATATTTACACTAATGTCCCTAAGACGAACTTTAAGTTTGAAGTAATAATAGTAATTAGAGGATTTTATTGAGATAGGTTAATGAGTTTTAAATAAGTTTTAGGCCTAAGTATGTATGTCAATCTCAACGCACCTATGTCTTAAACCTAGTATACAGAGTTGTGCTAACCCTATCAAATTAGGATTTTTAGCAGGGTTTGTAGAGATTAAGAAATATTTTGTTATTGGTTTTAGGCCGGGCCCCTCCAGACCGCCCGAGAGATTGCTATCTCTCTCTGTTATTAAACAGAAACCAGTGGCTCTCGACCCTGACTGGACAAGCCCCCTCCAATATTTTCTAACACTATTCGGAGTGTAAAATCAATGTCATAAATTAATAACACTATGGGAGAGTTATGCTGGGATTATTCAACCGCATTGTCTCAGGACGCAACGATCAAATACCCCTTTGTAACTCTCGGGATTAGAATTTGTTCTAGAAGAAGGTGATCAGACAATTATAACAATTGAGTCTACTAGTATTTCGAAATCCGCGCCAATAGATAAGGAGAAATACTGCAAGACCTCATCTATGGTGTCAGGCGAAATCCTAGCGTTACTACGCCGGAATCTGGCCCTAAATAAAACCCCTGCCAAATATCCTAACCCGGAAATATGTACTACCAATCTCCTAACTACTATCCAAGATTAGTAAGAAAATAGCTATTAAGCTAGATCGCTAGCTTGCCTGAATCTAGATTACCTACGCGGTTGTTTGAAGATTTGATTACCGTACCCTATCATTTGGAGTCTATATTTGCCTATGATGGATATTCCCGATTCATTATACTACCGTATGAATTTCTTGCGACCTATAACGTAATTCCTAACTCAAACCAAGTTGACCCAATGCGTAAGAATCTAATTTTCCTATTTCCCTCATAATTGTGTGTGAATTTACCCTAATTCTACTCCCATTTAGAACTAAACTGTTGAAACTAATATCCCTTACCTAGGATTTAGTTTCAATGAATGCGTATTCCCTAAACTAAGCTCTAAAGAGTTCAGTCGGCTAAACTGAGGATTGCAATACTATCAGCCTGTGTAGGTTGTCCCCCCCCTTGCGCCCGAGGGCATGGAGGCAAGAGTAGGACGCCCTATTGTGTATATAATAGAAATATATAAATATATTTAATAAGACCGTTCTCCAAATACTGCACAATTTCAACGAGCGAGGATCACCCTCTATGCTGACCCAAACTATGGCAGCCTCGTTTACGTTGCCAGCTGGACATTGTGAGAACGTGAAGGATAGATCGTCTCTTGTGTTGGTAAAGAAGAGACGTCAGGCCACCTTCAGACCTGATAACTACTAAGACTCTGGATCATGCCCATTTGACACCAGTTAGGCAGGAATGATCCCTCAGGTATACTGTAAACCTGGACAAAGTTCTGGCTTTTAAATTTATTGAAAATATACAAAACCCCACTAATTTTCTAGTTATAATGTCAAAAAAATGATCCCTCATGATGGGGAGAAAATCCCTCATAATGACGAACCACTCTTATGCCAATAAATTCACCCACCAAGAGATTTTACTGAGCAAGCCAGAGACCCTGACAGTCTGAGTGACGAATTCTAAGTGAAGTCAACTGCTCCGACTCGGCCTATTTATACCCTTATACCAGGAGTTACTTGCTCGATGCGCTCGCCGCGCGCTCCAGGCCCATTTTTGTATGGAGAAAATCCAAACTCTCATAGTAAAAAGTGGGGATTTCATAGTAAATGCTGCGTGCTCATCGAGATCAAGGTGCTTAAAGTACTCAGGGAGATCATCATGATCAACAAATCACACTTTTGTGAGATTCAACTACCAGGCCACCATAATAGACGAAGAGGTTACAGCTTATAAGTTGTAATTTATTCAAACAACGTCATCAACCAATTAAAACCTTAATGGGCGCGGCCAAAATCTATTAGTCACTGATTGGCTATGTCATTCCGATATATTTACCTATGTCTCTTATATACAACATTCCGCCATTTTGAGACCGAACGAAAACCCCACCTACCCACAAGAAAAATTTTACAGTATTCACCTGGACTAACTTTATCCCTTTGTTAATAAGACTGAATCTAGCTAATCAGCTGACAAAACACTCTATAGATTTGATCCTTAAGACCGACACTTGCGAATGCGCATTCATTCCACGCTTGTTATGCCGCCCTAGTAAAATTAACGAGAATCTTGTTTTCAAAGCAGTCTTATTGATTACTACGTCAGCCGGTATATAGGTATTTAGGAAAGATTGCTAGACTTTCGTTTCACGAACTAATGTATTCCCAAAACATTAATCATTTCCTCATATTATTTACTTATAAAGGCATTTCACTTAGGGAAAAAATAAGGTTTAATTAGCCCCCTATTCTAAGTCTATTACAATGTGAAATATTTATGGACGAAACAATTTTGTTTGAGTAGGTGCCTATTTATTTTAGTCAAGTTTTAATGGGATAGACATCGGAGAGACATCTGGTGTTGAGTAGGAGATCGGAAAGTTATTCTAGACCAATGAGAAGCCAGATTTAGCTACATCAGTTTATCGTGTGATGTTAGGGGTTCTCATGATAGCGAGGTGAGGTAATATAAGGAGATACACTATGGTTTCGAGACTTTTTTCCCCTTGGACTTCTCCTGCGGGTGGACTTCACGAGAGCGACGTGCAACGAGGTGAACCTTCAGGAGTGCCCATGTGAGTCGTTTAAGGTTTATTTGCTGTGATAGATAGGATTCATGTAGGATTTCGTTGTGTTAGGATGAATTAGGGTGTTGTGTATTTAATCCTTTCTGTTCACAGGATTTATGTGCGTGTGTTTCGATTCCATATAGCAAACGATAGCGGTTTAGTTTTTCATAGACTATTATGCAAGCGCGTTACGCTGCTTATATAGGTACAATTACCTTTGTTGTTACCTATAGTGCTCAGCACCAAGTTAAAGTTAGATTGATAATACCTTTGCTTAAGTTGAATAACCTGCTTAAGGTAAAATCTACGTGGCTTTAAAATGCAATTAAGTACGTTAATTGTTTAATTCTTGTTACGGATATAGTTTTACCATTAGTACAACAAATTTTAATTGATAATGTTTGCTAAATGGAATATATTATACGACCATCTGCAGCGTTGGAGTGCTGCTACCTGATTTAATAAATACATTGTGTTTTATTATACCCATACTTATTGTGCATGTTAGTTATTAAGATTTATGATGGTGTTTTGTGCATGCTATGTGAATTCGTATCTATTTTTGACACTATTCAGTATTATTGAGATATTCATGATCATGGGGGTAGGCGCTGTTCATACAAGCTGGATTTAATATTTGAGTCTTACTATATTTGACTATTGATTTCAATGAGTTTTAAATGACTATTTGACTTTAAGGACATTATTTATTAGTAGACAAATCGTTAAAGGATTGTAATTTTACTATTAAACAGTAATTGAATTAATCTTTTGCTAATGTAGGAAGTCATTATATTCTTACACTTATTATTTAACGCATTAATTATTTCATTTTCATTAGGTTTGTTATGTTTCGTTGGTATTTTAAGTATGTTCTTATTGATTTAGTACAGTGTTGTAGGTGATAATAGTTACTTTAGGTTATTAAATGAGTATGTTTTATTTATGAATATATCTAAAGATTAAAATGCCATAGTTTGGGTATTTGGAGGGTTTTGCGAAATTAAACCTTTATAAGAGAAGGATAGACGACATCAAATGACGTATCATCGCACTGGTGTCAAGAAGATGACCATGTCAGCGCCTCCGCGCAATCACACTGTCAACGACGATATGCCTTCCACCTATCGTTTGGACCCAGGACATTTCTACGGGACGTGTACCTGCCAGCACTTTCGTACAAGTGGGCAATCGACGACCAGAGCCAGGCCATCCTCAATCCAACGCTGCGCCATGACAATATGAGACCCCTCATTGGCTGATCCTGCCAAGCTGATCACAGTTCCGGCGTTTGGACAACGAGGCTGTTCCTGCATGATGACCTCATAGCCTACCACTGTACACACGCAGATGAAGAGATCCTTAAATGGTTTTCTAAGTTTCGCAAAACTTTCTGACTGCGTTAACTATGGTACTTATTCACGTTCCCGTTCTATGTAAATGTCATACATAATGTTGCCTTTTAATAGGCCGAAATGCTATCGTTGTGTTGTGTGACCTGACATGGTTATTGCACTCTTTATTTGAAGTGATCTTGGCTTATTTACCCTTTTATGGAACCTTGGTTCTTATTACGATACTTAATAGTCTGTTGAGTACGTAATTAATATTACGTCAATACCTTATCCGTCAATATCTTCGCCTGTGCGATAATTATATTTATTTTATTGGACAAGTAAATACTATTCCAATATTCCACATGTATGTACCAACATACATACATTTACTAATCTATTGTAGTTGTTGGGTCTGGTCGCAGTGGATTTTTATTATTCGTGACTATTCCAGCAATGAGGTAATGTCACAAGTTGGACTGCCAAATGTTTTATTACGATTTTGTATGGTATGTTCCAGCCTATGACGAAAGGTTTTGGTAGTACAATGTAGTACCCAAATATACCAAATATGCCTAATAACTATTACTGTTGCTATGCAATGGTTTTACTCCAGATCGATGAAATACGTTCATAAATGGGGTTTAGGGCCAGTCTCACAGATTCTTAACGACAGGCTTCGTCTTTAGTCTCGATCCCAAGACGAGCTTTGAAAAGGGCTGCGGTCTTGTTTAGGCACGCGGTGCGCCTTTAGCTGCTTGTCGGAATCTTTGATTCATACAAGACACTATAGACCCGCTGAGACGAGAAATCTGTATTGCCGTTTGCTGAAATTGAACATTAAAGACCCCAAACTATATATGGGCGAGATGGAATGTGAACGTTCAATGGCGGTATAGATTGATTGACGACTCGAGCAAAACTCTTTGCTGTCGTGAGAACGCTGGTCAATGCTGAGGTTTTGCGGTTGCATGGCTCAGTAGTGATATTCGCTAATGGGATGACCATATGACTCGATTTGGGCATTAAACCTGAATAGCAACAACTTGTTTTGTTTGCACAATATTTGGGTACGAGGTAACTAACTCTTATTTAAGTCTACTTCAAAGTAGATACATCACACGTGTATTATAATATACTTATATATATATATAACAAGATCCTATTCCAACTGGCTTTGAAATAAGTTCAGTATTATTTACTTTTGCTGTATGCAATAAAATGGCTGGTCTCATAATATTATGGGCTACGCTCTTATTAATACCATGTATATGTTCATTCCTCAGGCGCTATTGTCACATATCACTTATAGTCTCGGCCCTGTGCCATTTGCGAGGATACTCTGTTTGCTCGTGTTAGGTGTTAGGTAGGGATATACCCAATGGGTTAGCATCAGGTATTCCTTCGCGAGACTGCTGCCTCGACATAGTCGCCTCATCATGTCCAGAAATGGCTTGGTGGTTTATATGACTTATGCATGGTACTTTTATGAGGTACTGTGGCTTTATGGTTGCTTGCAATCAGCTATTTTATTCTCACATCTTTTAGATTGAGAATTATATTATATTTTGTAATAAGCCAGACCTGTCCTATCCTACCTTGTAGGAAATACGATACGACATATCGATACATCGACATATCAAACACTAGTTTTAAGGTTTTATAAACATATATCTAATTCACGGTTTGTCCATGACTATACGCCTCATTAACCGATAACTGTAACCATTTCTAACACTTAAATTCTTCTGAATCAAACTATGGAATATATTCCGTCATTATACGCTTACTCCTTTTAAACTATAAATAACTTCTTTATGCTATGACTTATCACACAGCCAACGACGGTATTTTACAAGTAGGATAGGCTCTAATCTCTTAGTTACTTTAGTATTGTGTTAATTATTAGTTTTCAATTAAACTTATGTTCTAATTTTTCTATATTTCTAGTAAATTAGGTTCTAGGTGACTTAGTATTGTGTTCACGATTAGTTATCCTTTATAATAAGATGCTGTAGGAAATTGCTATGTTTATTTCTTTAGGTAGATGTATTTTAAGTAGTAATTATTTAGTTTAAGTTGTATTTGTCTAAACATTGTCCGATTCTCAATAGTTCACATGTTTCTCACACCTCAGTGAACTTAAGTTACTACATTTCATAACTAGGTCTTTAAATTGCCACTATTCGATCACGCCATTAATATTTTATTTATTTAGTCTTGATTTATGTTTAATATTCTCCGATTATGTAATTAACCTTTTCATTTGAATTAATTTCATTTCGTTATAAATTGTAATAGGTTAAGTTGGCAGCAAGGGTTTTTGTTGAGTCCGCTTTGTTTTCCCTTGCTTAGGTCTTGGCCTAGGAATCAACGCGGATGTCTAATAAAGTTCTCACCGGGCTTTATTAGATAAAATAGTCAAAGTTTCGAGTAAAATCACTTTTATGAAATAAATGTATTATTTCGTTTATTTTCTTTCTCAACACCTTTTGTTTGATTTATTCTCTTTCCCTGTAGTTATTCCCATATCTTTTAGGTCTGCTGAACTTGAAAGCTTTAGTAATGCTTTAGGAAAGCTTTAGAAACTTTTAGAGTTTTAGGAACTTTACGAAAAGTCCTGGTTTTCAGACTTTCAGATGGTGTAAGTATTTGTAGGTAAAGCTTAGGTAGGTTTTACATTTTCCGCTTTCCATTTAGACTAGACTAGGGAGGATGTTACAATATGTGTTACCGTGACCAGGACATATATGTGTGCATATATGTATGTATACATAAATATATACATATATATAATAGAACATATATATGTACTTTTGTGGCCTTTGATAGGCACAATTTGATGTTCGTGCAAAGGTCTGGGATTTTTGAAGTGAGCAATATTGAATTGTTGTGTTGGATTTTGTTTGGACAAATTTAACAGGTATTTAAGTTACTTATAGTTAATTAAGACGTGCTTTTTTAGCTTTTTGAAATTTGTATTACTCTTTGACTTTAAGTATTTCTTTATTTTATTTTACTCTTGATTGTTTTCGGCTTGAATAAATAGCGCTTATGAACCAATTTCCAGCTCGTGTGAATAGCATAACTATTAAAAGATAGAAGAATATAGCTAGCAGAATAGGTATATACCTAACACTAGAAAATAGTAATGTATTTTTTGCATGTTAAGTAAATTTTGAATTTATAATCCTTCTTTCAGGTTGCTTTATATTTACATTTTTTATTTTGTTCCTGTAAAATTTCTTCTGATTCATATTTTATTAGCTTACAGAAAGTTTAATTGATTACATAATGACGTCATTATCATGATCACCATAACATAACGTGGGTTTTATTGTATTATTGTTTCAATTAAGTTGTAAAGTAAATTTTTAATTTATTTGGACTTTAGGAAACTGACATTTAAATCTTGAAGTATTTAGGTTCGAAATTCGTTTATTTGCTTTACATAGTTTTATTTCAATTATTTATGGGCGTTTCTTTATTACTTACATACATTTGTGTGTATGGATTCCCGAAATCCGGAATAAGAGATTTAATTTAACTTCATTTAAATGTAATTGATTATTAAGCTCAAATAATTCATGTTAACTGACAAGGTTGCATAATTTATTCTGGTATATTTTAAAGAATTTTCGATTAAATTAAAATGATATAATATTGGTATTGATAACTCTCAGAAATCTGTGTCAGATAGTCATTTGTTGAATTGATTATTTCGGGATTTGTCGTGTCGTGTCTGCATGTGCATGTGTGCGACTTGATGATTTCATTATTTTCATATTTTTGTTGTAAATACTGTGATTTAGTACAGGATTTATCCAGATAATTTCGGATAAGTTTACTGTCTCATTAAAATACTTGCTTCTACATGTATTCTTTATAGGGTTACTTCTCGTTAGTAATTTTCCTTCTAGGTTATGCATATGGTTACTGTATCTTTAGTGCTCTCGTTTCTCGGTTATATTTAGGATAGATTTTGCTTTCTCATTTTCTAGAATTTTGGAGTGGGTTAATTGCTCGCAGGTTATGCTTCGGATAGGGTAACTTTCTTGCTAGTAAACTTTTATTTGGGGACATTTTGATGAAGGTACTTTTTATAGCATGTTTGGTTCTAGGATATATTAGGGCTTTGTACAAATTATTAATTTGAATTTTGTCTTACTATACCATTAACTTACATTCAAAGGCAAAACTAGGTAACTTTTAGTGCTTAATGTGATTTAGTTTTACAGAAAATTAATTAATAATTATTATCTTTTCCTATCATAACAGAATCACTGTATAATTTACATTTAACACACTTATTTTTGCGATTAAAGTATAAATAATTACAAAATAGTACCCTTGTTTCTAATCTATTTCCAGCAATTTAGTTAATTTGTAGTAAAAACATGATCCAATTTTCTATATTCGGTATAGGTAGATTGTATTTTATTTCATTATATTGATTTTTTTAAGATGTTAATAACTCGCGGTTTATAATATATTGAAAATTTAATTAATTTATAGGTACATAATAGGTATTAGTAATTTAACATAGATTTCAGTATTTATTTTATGCGAGTTCTATATTAATTCTGATTTGCATATCTTTTGAGTAATATAGGGCGGCATATTTTATGTTGCGCGTTAAACTATTTCTTTAACCTTTCTTATTAATGGTATTAATTCAATAGTCAATATTAGAGCTAAAATCAGAGAGAAAAAAAAGTAACTGTAATATTAAATCTCAACTATACATCTTTATTATTAAGAAACTAATTTATCTAGTGGGCGTAAAACTAGCATTTTTTCTTTTACTTTAGTACATTTCATTAATATTGTTGTTGGTGGCTTTATTGAAGGCAGTTAAATTTGTTCTCGTTAGTTTGGGCGTAAACTAAATGTAGAATTCACATATTTCCTAGCGCGGTGTCTTTTTTTTTTATTATTTAAGTTAAATTTATTTTAATTATACTAATATAAATAATTGATTCGTCTATCACTTGATCAAAACCCACTTAAATTAGAGTTATAGTGCGAGGGCTATTCAAACTCTTCTTTTAGTTAGATTGATTAATGTAATGTAGCATTGGTTTTATTCAAATATAAAGTAATAGTAATTTCATGAGAGAATACTAATAGTTAATAGCTTGAAACATGCTACGTAGTAAGAATAAAAAAAAAAATCATTTTATCTCACAAACATTTAATATTTTTAATTATTTTACATAGTTTTGCATACTAACATTAGACAAGCAAATTATTGAGGTATTTTTGAAGTAATTGATAATGATTCCGTAGGTTTAGTAATATTTTCAGTATTGTATGTGTCATGATCGTCTAGTGGTTAGGACATTATTTCAGTTTACTTGGAATTTAACATTTATATTTGTCATTCAATATTTCATTTTAATATTTATTTTGGTACTAGGGCCAACTGAGTTAATTTATGATTTAATTCTCAATTGATAATATTGTAACAACTTATTCATCTATTATCGAGCCTCTATATTAAATAATAGTTACTGTAAAAAAGGTTTAGATTCACTTGTTGATTTAGTTCTTTTCTGCTGTGTTTTCACTTCGCATAGATGTCTTCTGTTTTAAGGTTAGTTATTTTACTCCGGTAAACTACGCTAAAATAACGTAGGGCGATTGTAACAGATCGACATCTGACATTCGTGTGAAAAGTTCATGAAAACTTCTAAGCTTCGGAAAAGCTTTAGAAATGCTTCTAAGCTTCAGTATAGCTTCTAAACTTCAGAGGAAGGCTTCTGGGAAGCTTCTCAGCTTCGGGAAAGCTAAGCTTTCAGGAACGCTTCTTGGCTTCGTAAAAGCTGATTTATATATTCTAAATGTTCATCATCAATGAAGCCCCTCATTATAAACAGATTTTGTTTAAATTAAGTCTAAAGAAGTTCGATTATTTATAATGAATATCACCAATCTTTTGAATTTCTAGTTATTTTCATTTTCCTAAGAGTAGTGCTACTTTTGTAAGTTGAATAAGCTTGGACAACGGTTTCCTGCTTTATATTATTAGCATTTCTCAAGTTGCAAAGGTCAAGTATGGACATCTGGTGTCGAGTATTTAAACTATTAGTAAATAATCCGACCGCGTAGAAAGGTTGTCATTATGTCCATATAGTAGCGAAATACGTAGCCATCTGAAATTGCAAGGTTAGTGTGGAGTCAGGCTGTCATTTACAACGTTGAAGCTAACTTGAACACCAAGTCACCTTAACGAACCAGTGTAAGACGGGTCTCTAGTTGTGTAATGCTAGTACGAGTCTCGACGTCAAGATATACTAGACGTGAGCGTTGAGTCTAGTTGACGCAAGTGGTCAATTGCAAAGCAGTAGCTGCATCGCTGCCTTTGGCGGGTATTTGAAAAAATGTGATGCGCGTGGCTACCCTACTAAAATGTGAAATATTTATGGACGAAACAATTTTGTTTGAGTAGGTGCCTATTTATTTTAGTCAAGTTTTAATGGGATAGACATCGGAGAGACATCTGGTGTTGAGTAGGAGATCGGAAAGTTATTCTAGACCAATGAGAAGCCAGATTTAGCTACATCAGTTTATCGTGTGATGTTAGGGGTTCTCATGATAGCGAGGTGAGGTAATATAAGGAGATACACTATGGTTTCGAGACTTTTTTCCCCTTGGACTTCTCCTGCGGGTGGACTTCACGAGAGCGACGTGCAACGAGGTGAACCTTCAGGAGTGCCCATGTGAGTCGTTTAAGGTTTATTTGCTGTGATAGATAGGATTCATGTAGGATTTCGTTGTGTTAGGATGAATTAGGGTGTTGTGTATTTAATCCTTTCTGTTCACAGGATTTATGTGCGTGTGTTTCGATTCCATATAGCAAACGATAGCGGTTTAGTTTTTCATAGACTATTATGCAAGCGCGTTACGCTGCTTATATAGGTACAATTACCTTTGTTGTTACCTATAGTGCTCAGCACCAAGTTAAAGTTAGATTGATAATACCTTTGCTTAAGTTGAATAACCTGCTTAAGGTAAAATCTACGTGGCTTTAAAATGCAATTAAGTACGTTAATTGTTTAATTCTTGTTACGGATATAGTTTTACCATTAGTACAACAAATTTTAATTGATAATGTTTGCTAAATGGAATATATTATACGACCATCTGCAGCGTTGGAGTGCTGCTACCTGATTTAATAAATACATTGTGTTTTATTATACCCATACTTATTGTGCATGTTAGTTATTAAGATTTATGATGGTGTTTTGTGCATGCTATGTGAATTCGTATCTATTTTTGACACTATTCAGTATTATTGAGATATTCATGATCATGGGGGTAGGCGCTGTTCATACAAGCTGGATTTAATATTTGAGTCTTACTATATTTGACTATTGATTTCAATGAGTTTTAAATGACTATTTGACTTTAAGGACATTATTTATTAGTAGACAAATCGTTAAAGGATTGTAATTTTACTATTAAACAGTAATTGAATTAATCTTTTGCTAATGTAGGAAGTCATTATATTCTTACACTTATTATTTAACGCATTAATTATTTCATTTTCATTAGGTTTGTTATGTTTCGTTGGTATTTTAAGTATGTTCTTATTGATTTAGTACAGTGTTGTAGGTGATAATAGTTACTTTAGGTTATTAAATGAGTATGTTTTATTTATGAATATATCTAAAGATTAAAATGCCATAGTTTGGGTATTTGGAGGGTTTTGCGAAATTAAACCTTTATAAGAGAAGGATAGACGACATCAAATGACGTATCATCGCACTGGTGTCAAGAAGATGACCATGTCAGCGCCTCCGCGCAATCACACTGTCAACGACGATATGCCTTCCACCTATCGTTTGGACCCAGGATATTTCTACGGGACGTGTACCTGCCAGCACTTTCGTACAAGTGGGCAATCGACGACCAGAGCCAGGCCATCCTCAATCCAACGCTGCGCCATGACAATATGAGACCCCTCATTGGCTGATCCTGCCAAGCTGATCACAGTTCCGGCGTTTGGACAACGAGGCTGTTCCTGCATGATGACCTCATAGCCTACCACTGTACACACGCAGATGAAGAGATCCTTAAATGGTTTTCTAAGTTTCGCAAAACTTTCTGACTGCGTTAACTATGGTACTTATTCACGTTCCCGTTCTATGTAAATTTCATACATAATGTTGCCTTTTAATAGGCCGAAATGCTATCGTTGTGTTGTGTGACCTGACATGGTTATTGCACTCTTTATTTGAAGTGATCTTGGCTTATTTACCCTTTTATGGAACCTTGGTTCTTATTACGATACTTAATAGTCTGTTGAGTACGTAATTAATATTACGTCAATACCTTATCCGTCAATATCTTCGCCTGTGCGATAATTATATTTATTTTATTGGACAAGTAAATACTATTCCAATATTCCACATGTATGTACCAACATACATACATTTACTAATCTATTGTAGTTGTTGGGTCTGGTCGCAGTGGATTTTTATTATTCGTGACTATTCCAGCAATGAGGTAATGTCACAAGTTGGACTGCCAAATGTTTTATTACGATTTTGTATGGTATGTTCCAGCCTATGACGAAAGGTTTTGGTAGTACAATGTAGTACCCAAATATACCAAATATGCCTAATAACTATTACTGTTGCTATGCAATGGTTTTACTCCAGATCGATGAAATACGTTCATAAATGGGGTTTAGGGCCAGTCTCACAGATTCTTAACGACAGGCTTCGTCTTTAGTCTCGATCCCAAGACGAGCTTTGAAAAGGGCTGCGGTCTTGTTTAGGCACGCGGTGCGCCTTTAGCTGCTTGTCGGAATCTTTGATTCATACAAGACACTATAGACCCGCTGAGACGAGAAATCTGTATTGCCGTTTGCTGAAATTGAACATTAAAGACCCCAAACTATATATGGGCGAGATGGAATGTGAACGTTCAATGGCGGTATAGATTGATTGACGACTCGAGCAAAACTCTTTGCTGTCGTGAGAACGCTGGTCAATGCTGAGGTTTTGCGGTTGCATGGCTCAGTAGTGATATTCGCTAATGGGATGACCATATGACTCGATTTGGGCATTAAACCTGAATAGCAACAACTTGTTTTGTTTGCACAATATTTGGGTACGAGGTAACTAACTCTTATTTAAGTCTACTTCAAAGTAGATACATCACACGTGTATTATAATATACTTATATATATATATAACAAGATCCTATTCCAACTGGCTTTGAAATAAGTTCAGTATTATTTACTTTTGCTGTATGCAATAAAATGGCTGGTCTCATAATATTATGGGCTACGCTCTTATTAATACCATGTATATGTTCATTCGTCAGGCGCTATTGTCACATATCACTTATAGTCTCGGCCCTGTGCCATTTGCGAGGATACTCTGTTTGCTCGTGTTAGGTGTTAGGTAGGGATATACCCAATGGGTTAGCATCAGGTATTCCTTCGCGAGACTGCTGCCTCGACATAGTCGCCTCATCATGTCCAGAAATGGCTTGGTGGTTTATATGACTTATGCATGGTACTTTTATGAGGTACTGTGGCTTTATGGTTGCTTGCAATCAGCTATTTTATTCTCACATCTTTTAGATTGAGAATTATATTATATTTTGTAATAAGCCAGACCTGTCCTATCCTACCTTGTAGGAAATACGATACGACATATCGATACATCGACATATCAAACACTAGTTTTAAGGTTTTATAAACATATATCTAATTCACGGTTTGTCCATGACTATACGCCTCATTAACCGATAACTGTAACCATTTCTAACACTTAAATTCTTCTGAATCAAACTATGGAATATATTCCGTCATTATACGCTTACTCCTTTTAAACTATAAATAACTTCTTTATGCTATGACTTATCACACAGCCAACGACGGTATTTTACAAGTAGGATAGGCTCTAATCTCTTAGTTACTTTAGTATTGTGTTAATTATTAGTTTTCAATTAAACTTATGTTCTAATTTTTCTATATTTCTAGTAAATTAGGTTCTAGGTGACTTAGTATTGTGTTCACGATTAGTTATCCTTTATAATAAGATGCTGTAGGAAATTGCTATGTTTATTTCTTTAGGTAGATGTATTTTAAGTAGTAATTATTTAGTTTAAGTTGTATTTGTCTAAACATTGTCCGATTCTCAATAGTTCACATGTTTCTCACACCTCAGTGAACTTAAGTTACTACATTTCATAACTAGGTCTTTAAATTGCCACTATTCGATCACGCCATTAATATTTTATTTATTTAGTCTTGATTTATGTTTAATATTCTCCGATTATGTAATTAACCTTTTCATTTGAATTAATTTCATTTCGTTATAAATTGTAATAGGTTAAGTTGGCAGCAAGGGTTTTTGTTGAGTCCGCTTTGTTTTCCCTTGCTTAGGTCTTGGCCTAGGAATCAACGCGGATGTCTAATAAAGTTCTCACCGGGCTTTATTAGATAAAATAGTCAAAGTTTCGAGTAAAATCACTTTTATGAAATAAATGTATTATTTCGTTTATTTTCTTTCTCAACACCTTTTGTTTGATTTATTCTCTTTCCCTGTAGTTATTCCCATATCTTTTAGGTCTGCTGAACTTGAAAGCTTTAGTAATGCTTTAGGAAAGCTTTAGAAACTTTTAGAGTTTTAGGAACTTTACGAAAAGTCCTGGTTTTCAGACTTTCAGATGGTGTAAGTATTTGTAGGTAAAGCTTAGGTAGGTTTTACATTTTCCGCTTTCCATTTAGACTAGACTAGGGAGGATGTTACAGAGAGCACCGCTTTTTATCGATGTTATCTACATAAAGATATATTTTCCGAAACTCACAAAACTATATCGGGAACTCACAAATACAAATATACATGGTAAATATCCCGTTATTCATCTTAATTGTAATTTACCGAAATATTCGACGACTAGGCCTAGTTATGATCGCATACATTGAAGTTGTGTTATTGATCTGCAAATTAAAAGTACTTACAGCTCATAGTAATTTTCGAATATACATATATGTCACCCAATTAAAAGGATGCTTCTCCAGCGTTTATGTAGTATTTGTGAAACGCGCCACGTAAAAAAATGGAATAAACTTATTTTAAAACGATCATGCTGCTGTAAAGAAAATATATCACAAATTTAATACCTGCAATGTCTCCTGTCAAATATACCTCATTGAATATCAGCCTTGATATCCAGGCCCATAATAAATATCCTGCTATACCTACCTAAAGTTGTCAAAAAACAATGTCTGTCTTATTGAGCTCCGATTCCCTTTTTCTAGTCCTAAATATAGGTAGAGTATTATAGGGCGGCGGTATTGACTGAAAGGATTCTGATCGCGGCCAATCCCTATTGAATGAAACACTATAGGCAGAGGTCAGCGTAACTCGATATTGAATTTTCATAAGCCAGGCTTTGCGAATAGACTATATATAGGCTTTCGTTGTTTCAGTATAATGGTTGGCTTTTATTTCTTTAATAAATACTTGTGTGTACCCGTAGATATGACTGATTATGGACTGGGTTATTATCGGCATCTATAACCAGTTATGTTATTTTTATGTTGTATGGTTCTCTGTCAAATTTGTGTTCAAATCTGTCGTACAACGAACACTTATCAACTTTTTGTTTTTTGTCGCTGATACATTAGATTTCAGAAAACATGCTTGCATCTATCATAACTTTTTACCCAAACTTTTTTATAGGTATCTGTAATAGTGTTCGGGAAAAAGTGAATAAACCGGAAAAGGGGGTCCATTCACAACGAGAGAAGGTGAAGCGCCAGGTGGAGGGGATTACATATAACGACTCAACGAACGGGCAGAGTATGTGGAATTACTAAAAATATTATTTGCTTCTCGCTCACGCTTGAAAGCGGCGAAGATGGGGAAGAGCATTGTAAATTATTGCAAGCCACGAGTGGTTGGTTGGTGGTGTACTTCTTGAAGCCATACTGGAGCGCAGTATTTGTATTAGTAGTAAAACTCTTTATTGTACAAAAAAAGAATGTAACACATATAATTCACAGGAAGTAAGGGACAAAGGCGAACTAATCCCTTAAGGGATCTCTTCCAATTAACCTAGTTAGTTTCAGTATTCTACCGCCGAATAGACAAATGCGATACCTGCTGCGCGCAAGTAGTCTGCAGCTGGTACCGTGGAATTTGAGCAGTGAAGTTTTGATCCTTGTGTCAACTGCGTAATCCATTTCGTCGCCGCTGTCCAATTTATCCTTGTACTTTGTATCTTTGTACTTGTCTATTTTTGAAAAATTGTTGATGGCAATAAAATATGCAGCATCACTCTCAACATTGCGATGTTACCAACAGGAAAACAACGTCACATACGAGCAAATAGGCAATCAAACCCTTCTCAAAGAATCCTTAAAATTCTATATTGACACGCATGTGACGATGTGGGTTTAAATTTTTGATGTTATTATTCCGTATTTAGCCGTGTATACCTACGAAAATCACAGATCCCTTGGAAACACCGCTGTGTTTTGACAGGGACCGAGATATCTCCTTTGTATATTGTAACAAAACATTTCAGTTGGTCTCGCGACAGCCGAGTAACTCAATTTATTATATTATTGGAATCTGTTTGTCTACTAAGTGGATTGAACGTATTAAGACAGGAGTCTGTAATTCAGCAAACATCTTTAGTAAAACTTTTAATCATTTCGAAAATGTTTGGAACTTTTACTAAATTAGAGGTAAGTTCAAGGACATTAATATAATGACAAAGCATTGTCAATACATCTATGACAATATTGTGTATGTACACAAAATATGGTAAATTTTAGACAGAACTGTGACATACATAATATTAATACTAGAAACAAATATACGCTTGCGTTACCCTCCACTCGACTCCAAAAAATAAGAAAATCATTCATGTGTAATTGTGAAAAGTTTTATAATGAACTACCTACAAACGTGACAAATTTATCTATTAATAAATTCAAGACTTATGTAAAGCGTAAACTCATATCGAAAGCATATTATAGCACAAAAGACTACATGAATGATAAAACAAAGTGGGTATAATTGTGGTTGAAATACTAATTATATTTTAATAATTATGACATTACATCATAATGATTATTTTCATAACTATGTCAGATGTTGACCTTAAATTTTCCTCTCGACATTCAGATTTTATTCTAGAAACTGTCTAGATTATACTATTTTTTATGTTTTTATTTTACATATTGACGATCTTTTTGTGAATTTATTATACTCTCTTTTGACATACATTACAGTAATTCGTCTTTTTTTAAATTTCATATGCATCAATAAATTGCTCTGAATAATGAGATTCAATTTATGTAATATATAACTGACGATTCAAAAGTGCTTGTTGCTAAGCCTATTTGAATATAGAATATTTTGAGTTGAGTTAAAGATGTTCGACTATAAACTATTATTTTATGTATGTCTTCATATTCGACACTAATGTACGTAATTATAATTACGTAACATCAATTATTTAGAAACCATAAGTTGCTATAAAACTGCATAATAGATAACGCACTAGTAAGAGATTTTTTTACGCCTTTTTCTATACAAAAAAAGTCAAATTGCAATTTATAGGTGCTAAAGCGAACCCCGGGTAGAGCTAAGGTACAACCGGGAAAACGCTGGGAGCCATTTGTTAATATCTGGACCTCGTACAAAAACATTGTATTTTGGTTATAACTTGTAGGGTATACTTTGGAATTTCAGTACAAAGTGTACCCATTATTTTTGCTCGTGAGTGTATTTACTATGACGGCTCAGCTATATTTTATATACTACTTTTTCGTCCACATCCAACTTCAGTATCTTTCGTTTAAACACGTACCTACGTCCGCTACGTTAGAAAAAGCCATCCGGGCGCCTCATCTAATATCAATTACTTTTTGTCCTTCAGATATATCTCATGGTTGTCTTCCTAACCTACGTAATTATCATTGGTCAGGAGGGCGCATTTATCTTAACTAATTTCCTGCTCTTGGCCAAATCTCGTCCGTGATGTTGAAATATAGGTGCTACATATGAGAGTATGTTAGAACTAGGTAGACTGTAAATTACGTAGTTACTTTTTATTGTGTAGTAAATAGTGTTATTAATTTAATAAATTGTGTTTTATATTTCAAACCAAGGCTTTATAAACCAAACTCCTTTAACGTTAATTATTATATACCTCAAAGCATAAGATTTCAACAGCGCTGCGAAGGCAGAAGAGTAATTTCGTAACTTTAAATCGCCTTGCAGTAATCACATCGTCTACATAGAAAATGGGACGCTACTTAAAAACATGAATTAACTTTATGAAACTGTAGTATTTAAGTTCAAAATCTGCAAAACGACCAGGAATTAATCCTTTTTATAAACTGTAGGCTCGCAACTTTATTGACGAGTTATAATCTGTTTCAGAGAGTTTCTGAAACAGAAACACAGAACACCACTTCAATCTTGTGTAAGCACTGAATAATACATTAGAATAGAATTGTAGACGCAAAGTCTGTTCATATAGTTATCTGAAGTTATACTATTATTTAAAATACGTACATCAGAAAACACATCGAAAGCCAATTGGAACTTTGGGCTATTTTCGGTACATACTTTGTTCAACTAATTTAACTATTAAAAACATTAGGTCTTTTTTCGTCCCTATTTCAACTACTATGTACCTGAGTTAAAGGAGTTTTAAAAAAAGATGCCGCCATATTATCTTTTTTATTTTATTAATTAGGGGTGGATAATCTTTGTTTATTTATTTTCTCGCAATCGAAGTGAAAAATAGAGTGTATAACTCTGCTCTGGTCTAAAAACCATATTACCACTCGAACTCGATGGACAATCTCTTGGCAATATGGCTTACTTTAGACCCTTGTCATACAATCTATTATTGAACTGATTCTATTAATTTTTGCTCTCTAATATTGTTGAGTTTTAATAAATATAATGAATGTTTTAATTTATTGCCACTGTTATATGGGGCACTGTATAAAAAAAAAGGTTTGCTGGTTGTTTCAACATTCGACAGGTTTCGTACAAGAACTACTTAAGTCTTTGATCGCAACTTATTTCGTACAAGGCCGAAACACTGTTTGATCGCAGCTGGTTACGAAGCTTTGCATACGTATGCGCTGAAGCTTGAATTTCTATTAATCATGGTCTAAGAAAACAAGGTCTGACAATCAGAATCGTGACACGAGGTCGAGTTGCCACTTTATAGTAACAAAATAGATAATTAAGGAAAAATTCTGCCTTTATCATGCAAAATAAATTGTTTACGTATTACAATTGGTATTTACTTGTTTAATCACACAAAATAGGTCAAGTTAAACATGAATGCACTTAATAATTTAATAAAATACTCACAGAATACATGGAAGTCAGGGAGTATCATAATACACCACTGGCAACACTGCTAGACTGCTATTCACACATACGAGCGTCATGTCAGCCGCATCAATATTGACGTTAACCGCGATCTCGCTCGGATGTACTGAATTGCATATTTCGCTCTTGGTCGGTGTCAATGTAAGCAGTAATGGATAAGTCGAGTAAGGTCCAGCTGTCAAAAATTGTTATTGGTTATTATGGGCATGAGAACGAAGTTTATATTTAAATCATATTCAATACCTTAAAACCGTACCCTAAACATATCGAACATACCGCATTGTAGCGCAGTCCCGTTTTGTTCGGAAAAAAGAAGGAAATAAGTTTCCGAAAGACAAAACTGTCTAAAAGCCCTGACAGTCATTGACCCGTTACTCATATTTGTCATAATCAAGCCCAGGTATTGCAAAATAGTCACCATATTGTTCCAATTAGATATTAACCTGCGTAGCGCAACCACAAAGAGTGACATTTGACATTTCGGAGACCCCACGCTACACTAGCGCCTCTAGCGGCGAATTCATACGCTATAGCATTAATTCCCAAACTTTTTTGCAGTGCTAATAAGAGTTGATTTAGGCCAGATTTTAAAATGGTAAGTTGTTCTATTCGGAAATGTAACAGTAGAAGTGTTAAAGGCGGGACTATATTTTTTTTTTTTTCACTTCCACAAAAGGAATCAGTAGCCAACGAATGGCTTCGCTATTGTGGATCGAAAACAAAAAGAAAATTACATACCTCCATATGTAAATATCTTTATTTTTTTTAATTTGACAAGAGAAGAGTAAAAGAAAATTGTGTAAAGTGTCAAACACCAATTACTGAACATTGAACACCACGGTGATGATGAATTCATTATTTTACTGTAATGCATAAATTTACACTAACGTGAGACATATTTACACTTAATAAGAGAACAACGGTTGAAACTCACTTGGAAAGTCGCTATTTGCGACATGTTTCGGACTACAATTGGAGTGACTTTTCAAGTGAGTTTCAACCGTTGTTTACTGTAATGTTTGTTTATGTATCGGCATCAACCACTACAGCGAAATGATGTTTGTATAGGTGAATAAGGGTCAAGAATGGTCAGTTTTTAACTGTGTTGGTGTTTGTTCATTCAGGCCAAATATATTAGGTGTCGTATATAATACTTGTCTGCGAAAATAGAATTGGAGTTGAGGGTAAAACAGGCATTTTTTATGTTTTTTTTTATCATTCTTGTAATTTTGTTATACTGATGTTTAATATAATTTATATTCGATTTTTTAAAGTAAGACAACTATTTTCCCTAAAATACAAAGTTTGAGAACCATCGATAGCAGTGACGCCGAAGGTCGTGTCACCCACACTACTAACCGATGTACCCGCCTGCCATAGCTGGCGAAGTATATTATTGTATCATGGGATTAATAATGGTCTAATGATCTATTCATGGAATACTTTAGATATCTATACCAACTATAGCCGGCCAATAACAAATAGGTATAAGGAACACTTTACCCCTTTCAAAGACAGGGGTATTTCATTTGCACATGATATTGTGTATTTAAGTCTCAAAGCCAACCGTTTTCCCGCCTATACCAATATTGGCTTACCAAATAACGTGCCTGACAATTTAAGTAGCCGGTTGATGACGCGGGAGAGGCCCGATATTCAGAGTTATGGCATTCATACTGAATCAGTTGAAGAATTGATGTGTGATCGATTTATAATCTACCTAAGTTCAATTGAAGTTGACTGGTACCTATTTACCTTACCTACATTTAATAAAATCATTAGATAAAACCAAAACGTGATTACGTAACGTTTTCAAGCGTGCGCAAAGTAGATTTAAATATCATTTTCTATATGTAGGTAAATAAACGCATTATATTTCACGACAAAAACGGAATATTTCCCGTTTTTCCATACAACGGTAGTACGACCCCACGCAAGCGTGCCTATACGTGTGAATCCCCCGAATACTTTGCCTCTCATTTTCGTCTTTTGTGTCGCTCTGATTGTAGTTGGTCCCCATACAAAAATTTGATCGCCTCTAGAAACTGCTTCGAATGGCATGAAAAGATTATATTTATCATCATTGCTATGGACATCAGGCGTGCTCAAGGTAGAGCACGAGATGTTCTGATGCTGTGAAGGCACCCACATGACACAGCTTATGATCGCACTGTATGGAGACAGAGCATACGTGGTCGCGGTCTTCAGTAAAGAAGAAGAGTAATTGCTATCTTTGCTAGTTAAAATATATATAATGGCAATGCAACCTACCCTACGCTTTCTAGTAAAGAGTCAGTACCGGAATCATGTCTTTATTTTTGATGTCAGTCCTCAAGAGTGTAAAAATATGAATTCAATTATCGTACGGCACTACGGCAAAACTTAGTAGGTAGGACTGAATCAAAGGGTATCGCCACACTGTCGCCTCTGACAATAAACCGATGCTCGCATAAACACATAAAAGTTTATGTGTCGAGTACATTTACAAGCGTAAGTGTGAGCGGACGGGGTTTTTGCGCTGACTATTTTAGTTGGATTGGTAAGATTGGTTGCTGACGTAGATGAGTTGCTGAGTGGTCTGGAGTAGGGAGATTTGTGAAGCGATTTGTTGTTCCACTATATGCACAGATAGCGGAGTTCGTATCTGGTGATGGATGTGATTTTACTTTTCACAATAGTGATTTTAATGTGAATAAGCGAAGTAAGATCGTTTATCTCCTCATACAAGGAAGGGGTGCACATTCGTTAATAAAAAATAACGCTGAAAATGTTGGGTTCATAAAAAAATTAAATTTGCGTATAGGTACCTAAACGGTATTTGTTTAAAACAGGAAATATTAATATACAACTTGTGATTAACTTTAATATGTCGAAATATATTACGGATAACTGCATTTACAACTAAAGACCATCATTACTCCAAATAGTAAATGAAATGCAAATACCTAAAATGGACTCAAAATGTACACGCAGTGTACACGTCGCAAAAAATATATAAAACCAAATCTCCTATTTATCCGCTCCAACGCAGCTAAATACTACTCACTTGCTTTGGATTTTTGATTTGACCCTTATTCCCGTGTAATAAAGGCAATGGCATCCAGAGTTGCCAAAGGCAAATGAGTGGCTACGCATGAATATTCTCTGCAGCTTTCAGTTTTTCCGACATGAACTAAATAAACTAGTGGCTCTGTGAGCTGTAGACCTTGCGACTATTGTTTTTTTTGTTTGAAAACAATAATGTTTGTGAAAATTTTCCGACACCTCCACGACAAAAAAATCGAGGTATATAATTATCGAACCTGCAGGCGAATCACGTAACTTTATGTACTAACGGTAGATAGATTTTACTGTCAACTTTGAAGTATAAATGTATGAGATGACAATTAAAATTTGACATCAAAATCTATCTAACGGTAGTACAAAAGTTACGTGATTACCCCGCCGCTCACAAAATTTCACGAGAATCGGTTGAGCAATGCGTCCGTAGAGAAGGACAAGCCGTTAAATTTTTTTTTTTCCAATAACTGACTCGACAAGAAAAATATATAAAACTATCGAAAGTGCTCACAAAATTTCACTTTTGAGTTTGAAGACCTGAGGATCTACCGCGAACCAAAAACGAATGAACTTCGAATATCTCCCTTTCTGTCGCACTTGCTAATTTGTGCCACAGAGAGGGAGATATTCGAACTCCGTTCGTTTTCGGTTAGCGGTAGCCCTTCTGTAGAGGAGAACAAATCGAAATCCGTACATACGAAAACATTTTTGTTGTAACTGAGGCACTTATTTTCACTCAGTCATAAATATTATCGTTTATTTTTCATACCATATATTTACATTCATTATTGAAGATAAGATAATTAATACCTTACTGTAGTATGTAAGTATTCAATTATTTTTCTAAGGGCACGTACAAGGGTAAGTAGAATGCTGCTATTACGGGACAAAAAGTAAATAATTTGTTCTAAATAAGTAGAATTTTATACACTAACGTCACAGATGATTTGTACTCCGGCCTGTTAAAAATATAATAATCTGCTCCAAAAAACATTTTGCGCGTCTCCGAGCAACAAATCCCTTTGACATGCAAAATCATGTCAATTGGCAACTTTTCCAATCGACATTGTTTTTTTATTTTTTCTCGGGGAGCCTTTGATGTGCTACGATTTTTAATTACAACTCGGAGTGTCCTTTGGTGGCACTCGCTGGTATACAGTAATCCTATTCTAAATAAATTTGCCTGAAATCTCAAAGTAGTCTCGTTATTTCCTGTGCGTTCATTTTATAATTTGGTATAGTATATTATTTAATGTCAATTAAGTAGGAAATTAAAAGCCGGCATTACCATGAAATTGCAAGCATTTTTTTAAAATTTAGTTTTCTAAATCATTACATATTAGCTCTAGTATAACCTCCGTCACGGATTAGATCGAATTACTAAATATAAGTTTGTAATTTAATCACCCTTTTCATGTGTTTTTGTTTTGTAAACTCGGTTCATGTGCTAAAGAATGATCCTTGAAAAATCAACATACTACGTTATTCAGGCGCTCAAATTAGTATAACAAAATGCAGGGATAGATGGCGCTGTACCCACAGCGCTCAATTTGTATTATTGTACATCGCGCTATGAAGGTTTTTCCTGAATTAAATGGGGTCGGGACGGGTACACAAACCCTGTGTACGGAACCCTCGGTGCGCGAGTCAGACTCGCACTTGACCGGTTTTTTTGAAGTCATATGTGCCTAGTATGCTTGAACTTGCTGTATTTAGTAGTGTTAGACATTTTATTTCACAAAATGAAATGTAACTTAAAGTTACACAATAACTTTAGTCAATTTTGATTATTTTGTAATCTCAACAGTATAATGTATTATTCTTTTATTTAAAAATTATCGGCTAGCTTTGTTTCATATTTGACAAAAATGATATGCCAAAAGTGGGTTAACCGTTTCACAAACTTTATTAATTTGTCGGGTAAAGAAAGTGCCTACTTTATACGAAGTATCTTTGTAAAGACTGGTAAGACTCGGTGCATATTATTATAAGAAGTATTCTCTTGTTTATGAACAGTTGCTATTTTATATAGCCACCTTTGTTTATTTATTCATCCTTATTAATATTTTTTATCATTTCAAAATAGTTCCACACAATTGAGTTTTGTGCAATTTTTCTGATATTGTTTTTACTTTATTATGGATCGCTTGGCAGCGAGTGCGAAGTTTTAATACGCATAACTTGACATTAATATGACATTAAACAGCTTTTATCGCACATTGCGGCTGAATTTCAATGCAAAAGTACTCCGTTTTAGGGGACTCTGTTATTTTCTCCATTAAAATTTTGATTTTACTACAAGAACCAATGGTGCATAAACTTCAGTATGGTTGTTTGGTTGACTTGATAGAAAAAAACCTCTTACGTTTGTATCGGTGAAAATCTTAAATCAGGCCACTCTTGGATGTAATTGTGTCCTTCTAGTTGATTACGTAACTTGTGAAACTGACATTAGAAAATACTAAGCGTCAGATTTTAGTATGGTAAATGAAATTTAGATCAACATTACGCGCGCTCGTAAACGTAACATAATCGTCCCTCGGCTAGTCAGTTCCTTGATGTTTTGGTACGTTAGGTAGATCTATATTTTTTTGTATGAGTGTAGTTAGATCAATTATTAGAGATAGTTAGGTAGAGGAGGTTAGAAAGAGTAGTTAAGTAGAAGTAAGGCCAACTGGAACATCATCTCGCTCCTATTTCGGCGCGTCAGCGTCGACCAGTTAGATTGGCACCATGCTGAGTCGGGACCATTTTGTGGCATTTTTGAGTGTTTTCTTTTTGTTTTACGTTTTTATTGGTTTTTCAACTTTAATCCTTGTTATGTGTATTAATCCGGTTGTTTAACTCCTGTGCCACGAATAAATGTTTTTTCTTTCTTTCTTTCTTTCCTATTTGGAACAGTCCAACTGGCGGAGCACCTTATTTTATTAAAAATGGGACTGCTCTTGGGCAGCACCTAGCCGAAGCGTGAAGCGAACTCTCCCAGAAGATGCATATTCAACACTCCTGCCTTAAAAAGGTCTAGGTTATATGAACTTGGAAATACAGCCGCTACCGCTGGCAAGGATTTCCAAACCTTAGTAGTGCGCATTATAAAAGATGATAAAAAAGCTTGGTTCGAATCGAATAAGAGGACCGCTTACAGAATACCGCAGCCATAGTGACACTACTACCCCTTTAGATACGTTCCTGGTGGTGAGGAAGGTTGACAGAGCAGAGCTCCCGATGATAAGCTGTATTGAGAGTGAGGGACCTGCAGCTGCATGTCTGTGACTGTCAACACAACGAATCCTCAAGTCAATAAAGGGTCTGCAACGCGCTTGTGATTCTTCTGGCCTCGAAAGTGTCTATAGGTTACGGGTACACACTGGTTGTATAAAAAAACTAATAATATACCTACATTTGAAACGTTACATGATGAACTAGCTAAAACAAATGCCTTTTCAAACAATCTACAACTCTACCTCGTTTTTCAAGGTTCCGTAGCCAAAATGGCGAAAATGGAGCCCTTATAGTTTCGTCATGTCTGTCCGTCCGTCAGTCCGTATATCACAGCCGATTTACTCGGAGACTATAAGCACTACAATTATGAGAGGCAAAAAGGTGTATTCTATAAACGCTACATAAAATAATATGAATGATGTGAAAAACATATTTAAGTAGGGGGAGTACTCCACATAATATGTGTGTAACCGGTGGATGAAAAAAAAATCATATGCTTTGAATTGTAGGGTATCCATGGATAGGCTTTTAAAATGGAGTTTTTTAAAAACACTTTCCATTTAAGTCAACCGTCAGTGAGATATTAGCTGTCAGTCATAAAAATTGTGTCCCCCCCCTCTAATGTATGAAGTTTAAAATTCTGAAAAAAAAACGAGGTGGTATGCATTAATAAATACTTTCAACGGTTTTTGCTTTGAACAAGATAATTTTTACGGTTTTGTAGTTTTCGCTGCAAAACTGTCTTTCCCAAAAGAGGTCGTAAGTGCCGAGAGTTCCCTATGAAGACACGACTTTTAATTGTGGACTAGTAGGTGATGTTACGGATCCCTTCATTGTGCGTGATCCGACATTCACTTGGCCGGTTTTTTAAGATTAGAATTTAACCGTAATTGTTGCACATATTCAAACACAATACAAAATTTTCTACCAACAGATTTACGAAACCCCATTTTCACTAGATTTACAAATAAACTATTCAAAGTAAACCGCGAATAAAACCCCAATAAAAGATAGACCGACTGTTTACCCTAACTCTTCGTGAATACGCAAATGTCCAAAAGGAATTTCCGAGCAATATAGTCGGAAGAAGTTATTTAATACCCTCTTGTGATCATATCAGCGGTATGATTTAGTTTCCATGCAGGACAAAGGACAACCTGGTAATTATATAATATTGTAATTTAAGAAAATATGGGTTCGTTTCCCATATACACATTAGAATGTAACAAACAGCTACGCCAAAGAAAACAAAAAATAAGTAGCATAACAATTCACGAAGTAAACGGTTACGATAAAGGACAGTTCGAATAGATTCTTAGTTCAGAAGAAGATAGACGAACATAATTATCCTGTAAATATATTTGGAGCTCGAGCAGTCGTCGGGACATAATACGAGTACAACATTATACATACATATTTTTGCCCGTGGAGGTAAAGATTACTTTACCGAACACTAGCGCCTGTATGGCACATCAACTTAACTTTTATTATAAAATAATTAACTTTTGTTAATGAAAAGTCAGATATTTTATAAATACAAACTTAAAACTAAAAGTTATCAAATATTAAACTTTAAAAAAATTATCAAAAATAAGGGGTTTTCCGCGGCATAATGCCAAAGATGCTGGGAGCATTACCTCGCTGCGATGCGCTGTGCAAGGAAGCTGCCAGCCCTTTGACCACCAGTGGTGTTCACTAACCTTTTTGCGACTTCTTTGAAGAGTTCGATTTTTTCATTGAATCATAAATGGCATAATTGTTTTAAGCGGTTGGCTACGTGTAAAATTACTGATACAGATAGACTCATTCAACGGATGCAATGATAATATTGATAATTGATCATTCCTACTCGGGCAACTGGACCAACCTTGTATGAAGTAGGTACCCTACGTGTTTATTAATTCAGAAAGTATAATAAATATTAAGGTCAAGAATGCAATAAGATAATTCTCGGAGCGTCTTCTTGTTTTAATATTATGCAAATAGCTCTTGATGTCGGTATATCCATAACTATCGGGGAAGGAGATGGGTAGAATATTAAGAAGCCTCTGAAAGGAGAGGGTACGGTATTGTGCTGCCATTCGTAATAATGAGATTAGTACTTAACTGTAAGTTATGGTATAAATATGAAGATTTGCTCGTTCTTAACTTACTCTAAAAATATATATATGTTTTAATAGCCTATGAGCGTTCCGATGCTGGCCAAAGGCCTCTCCCCACAATGGCCATGAGTCCCTAGTGAGTGCTTGTTCCTCTCAATTGCTGACAAATGCATTAAACCTTACATTGTAATTGTATTTGTACTGGATTTAGCTTAAAAGTAAGTGTAGCATTCAATGACAAATCTACTACAACGCGTCGACACGACACACAAGCTTCGACAAAGCTTCCCTACTTTAACTACAAAACTAGGTACACAAATAGCGGATTTTTGAAGGTGCATCTATTTAAATCGGTTGTTTAGATGTAAGGCAAAATAAACACCACTACGAGGTAAAATAAATAAACTGAAAATGAGCGTGGTTGACTGACGTACAATTCAGGTGTAACGATTAACTTCAAATAAACCAACTGATGTTTATTCTCAGGTAATGAAGTAAACAAGTTACATTGTTATAAATATTTAAATTTAGTTAACAAGACAGTATTCCTCAAACAAACAAATTCCTCCTTTTATGAAAATTTATGACGATTACTTGTTATCATATTTTTTCTTTTGATCCATAATGTGTACATAGGGAAAATTAGATTTTGCATACTTAATAAATCACATTTAAAACACGTTTCATCTTCGAATGGGCATAAAGATGTAGTTAATATGTTCATGACTATGCTTATATGTTTTTATTATGCTACGTCTTCTAAATCACTTTCGTTGTCCGTCTTTCTGTACTCGTATGTTCCATTCCCGACGCATAATATTGCCGCATATTTTGACATTTTTGAAATCAAAACCTCTAGGTATCCTTTACCAATAAATACTCATGTGAAATTCACGGTGGATTGATGCCTTTTAAGAAGGAATAATTAAGAAATAATCCCAAAAACTAGATAAATTTATAGCTACATCCCTTAAAATACTGTGTAATACAAATAGCGTAAAGGCATACCCAAACGCTGGTAGATACTTCATCGAGGGTGCTCACTTTACACTAGACGTGCTAATTAGTAACAAATCATGTCAGTAGAGCCCTCGTGCGCAAGATCGACTCACACTTGGCCAGTTTTTATTGTAATTCAAAATCTCTTGAAATTAAGTAATATTTTACATTTACATAACTCGTAATGTTTGATACCCAAAAACATTTTTTATGTAAAAACATAAAAAAGAACCATTTAGATGGTTGGCACTCCAAAACTGCGTTTCTCAAGAAATTTCCTGCCTCGCACAACCAAACTATGGAATAAACTGTCGCCTGCGGTATTTCCGGACCGATATGACCTTCAAACCTTCAAGAAAAGAGCGTATTCCCTTCTAAAGGCCGGCAACGCACTTGCGACTCCTCTGGTGTTGGTGTTATGGGTGACGGTAATTGCTTACCATCAGGCGATCCGTCTGCTCGTTTGCCCCCTATAACATAAAATAGAACGATAGAAAATCGGTGTAAAGGCACGTCGAGTTCCATTGAAAAGTTAAGATTAAGCACTCAGGAATCAGAATAAGTATACTTGATTGTACCTGCAGTCTACAATAGGTCATGTTTGATACCCAACAACAATTTAGTTATGTCAAAGCATGAAAAGGCCAATAAAATATTGGTGTAAAGGCACGAGAATTATAAAAAAAAATAAAGTTAAAAAAGTAAGAACTAATCAGATACCGACGGGAAATTTGGCTCAGAGTAGGGATTTTATTTTATTTTCTTTATTGCAAGGAAAAACAGACAGAGGGAATAGCCGATTATCCTGAAACTTAGACATTGTAACACAATTTGGAATTGAAATGTGAAAATACATAATCATACCCTCATTGAAGCTATTCATTAAACAATGTTTTATAATAGACCGAACTTTTTTATTTTGTTTTTTTTTTCATACAGGTGAAATATCCTCAGATTTAAAACATATCATGAAGCTTTTCTCTGTGTTTTTCAAAATTAGAGCAATGGAATCGTCCAGTTAGTGACAGTCCTACACTGAACTTGGCAATTATTTTCATAAAATCAAAATAAAACATTTATTCTGCAAATAGAAGAAAGGGCACTTTTTCATGTCAAAATAAATTTTGAATTTTAGGAAAGAATAATAATTTCAAAATTACTTATTAATAAGAATAATACAATGAAAATAAACTTGCATTGTTATGTATTAGAGATATTATAATACCAGTAAAGTTAAGATGTATAAGGTCTTAGTCTGATTAAACAAAGAGTAGGTATATGAGATATTGGTTGACCCAGGAACAAATATTGGTGCTCATCACACAGCTTCGTAGGCAGGGTAAAGTGGCCAACTAGGCTAAAGTGTTCGTCAAAATGAAATAGTTTTATTTAACCTTGTCTACGTTACATCTTTTCAACTCAGTTCAAGAAATTCACATTCATTCTTTATTTCCAATTCTAAAAACGGATGAACAAATCGACTGCAAATACTCTTTTGTTGGGCTTGTATGTATCGCAAAAAGCATACCTTTCCAATACGACGAGCGACGACCGCTGAATTTAAATCAGGTAGATACCCTAGATAGAATGCATTCTAGTAGAATAATTCATTTTTATTCTCAAGGACATGAAATAGTTGGAACCATCTGGATTTACCTACATCATCATCTAGATTTATCTACTCATGTATTGTATTAATGTAATCAAGTCTAGCATACCGATTTTCATCCACTTCAATTACCTAGTCGTATAACTATTAGAAATTTTTATAAATGTTTATAACAGAAACAGTAATTTGATAGGTATCGATACTCCTGACATCAAGTTGGTCTGATGATGGAGCCAGAAGGTGAAACAATACAATCGCTAATATTAAACTCACGAGTAAAACCCCAAATCCATGCGCGTGCGGATTAAGAACAATCCCAAAGGTATCCTTTAAACGGAGCTTTGTTTTTCACTGGTCGATAGCCCCCGCATTCTAAAAACATAAGGTCTAGTTTCCCCTTAGGTTTTAAGGTCAGATGGCAGTCGCTTGCGTAAAAACTAGTGCTACGCCAAATCTTGGGATTTAGGTAGCGGACCCCGGGCATCCTTACTTAAGATGTAACTGTACTGGGTTGACGATAGCGTCCGCATGCGGGGAGCCGTTTATTATTCAGCATCTGTATATTGCATGTGGTACAGCAACTAAACTTTAGGGCCTGGATGGATTAACACACATGCATACAAAATAATACTATGTTAATTTAATAATGCGAAGAGTTCTGAATATGACAATAATCGAACTGCAAAAAAAACAAATATATAAAATATCAGAAATTGGTCATTTTAGAATTAGACATAAAGTGAATGTGGAAAATTCGTAATTTGTGATATTGATAATTTGCTCATAAACGATTGTCTGGTAAATATCGCAACATGTCAAATCCAGATCCGATCAACTACTTATTAGGATCGCTACGTTTTAATTCCCTTGCAGTAAGGCGTAATTACAATCTCCTGCCATTTCTGCCCAAAAATCTCCGAAGACATCGAACTTACAATCTTTTGGCAGTCCCAATTACACGCACTGCGGTGTATAGAAGCTCGCCAGCTATACGCACTCTAAGACTGCTGATCTCGCTTCTGTCATGGGTACCAAATGTGATATGTTTGCAAGTCGATGGGCGATTATATATTGATTCTGTCTGCAGTACTGTGAGATGATGGATGAGAGTTGATTTTTCTTCTTTTAATCTGAATTTCCTATTGCTAATTATGTGTTTTATACCCTGAATTGTAAAGTGCTTTGATTTTAATGCTGTGTATGTTTTGTTTGCAATAAATAAAAAAGTTTTACGTGGCTTTTCCCCAGACCCAATAAAAAATTGTTATAAATTTTACTTTACTTACAACTCATATTTATTTCATTATTCTTTTCCAGGTAATGATTATAACACTCAAATTACCTGTACTTATATCCAGATCTGCCACAAAGGTAATATTACAAACAGCTTTTGGCTCGTACTTCGTTGACAAGTTACTAGAAAGTCTGTTAGTGAAACACTTCAAGCGTGTGTACATTCACTTAACATTATGAAAAGATCTTTGCATTGCGCTTTAAGGATATTTTTTACTTGATTTGGCATATAGAATGTATATATTTTAATATATGTTGAAAAAAGTTAACATTCACTTAATGAGGGCTATCGTGTTTGTGCTCACCAGTTGACGCCACTGTCGAGTAAGGTCCAGCTGTCAAAAAATATTATTGGTTATTATGGGCATGAGAACGAAGTTTACATTTAAATCATGTTTAAAACCTTAGAACCGTACCGTAAAAATATGGCACATCCCGCATTGTAGCGCAGTCCCGTTTTGTTCGGAAAAAAAGAAGGAAATAAGTTTCCGAAAGACAAAACTGTCTCAAAGTACTGACAGTCATTGACCCGTAACTCATATTTGCCATAATGAAGCTCAGGTATTGAAAAACAGGCACCATATTTTTTCCAATTAGATATTAACCCGCGTACCGCAACCACAAAGACTGACATTTGACATTTCGGAGACCTCACGCTACACTAGCGCCTCTAGCGGCGAAAAAAGGGGTCACGGTATACCAAATATTAGATGCAATAAACAATTTTAGTAAACACGATGTACTTTAGAGGGGTTATCTACATTTATATGTTGTGTTATGTTACGAAATATAACAAAAATATTGTGTGGCTGGTCTGACGTGTGTGATATATGAAACTCACTGGAGATAAATAGGCTACTGTAGAAATAGGTCAGAGCAACCCGGTAGAGTGCCTATTTTGATGCAAAACTTTGTTTATTTTTTAGTAATACAACTATACGATGCGATACCTACACCCAAAGATACTTATTTGAACTTAAAGCTTCTTAAATTCATGTTTTCATTGTACAAAAATGTCATGATATAAGGCTTAACAGGTGGTTAAATGAGTAGCTTTGTAATCGTTGTGTTGTGTGCATTAACTATAAAATATCAGTGCAATGCAATGTGCAATTTGATTTAGGTAATTTTATTGACGCTAGATCTCACCCAGCTGGTGAACGTTGCGACGTGGGTGCCTGATGTTGACGGACATTACACCCAATTGCCTTGACCTTCTGTTGACAACTAATCCAGACAAGTACTCCGTGTCGGTTTCCGCCCCGCTAGGGTCATCCGACCACTGTCTGGTGAAGTCTGTATCGATCCGCTCTCCTCCTGATGACAGCCCCAGAGGCACGAGGAGAGTTTGGCGATACGAGTCAGCAGATTGGGATGAGATGCGGCACTTCTTTGCGTCTTATCCTTGGCGGCAAATGTGCTTTTCTTCGAACGACCCCTCGCTCTGCGCTGACGCGATCACTGACGTGATACGGCAGGGACTGGAACTTTTTATTCTGTTCTCCATTATTCCGCTCGGTCACAAAGCTCGGCCATGGTACAATGCGGACTGCGCGCGTGCTGAGGCTCGCAAAGAGTCTGCCTACCAGGTCTGGGTTCAAGCTCGTGGCCGCAAACTTAGAAGGGTTCGTTCTAAGAAGAGGGTATTCAATTTCGCCGCCAAGTCATGCAAAAGTCCTACCACTCTACTACTCCATACCTACAATGTGAAACTCCAAATACTATATTAAATAAAATTTAATTTGTTGAGTACCCAAAGAATTCATTAATATTAGTAGTTAACTAATTGAATATCAAACAAAAAAATACTGTAATTAAAATAACTAGGTAAATCACAAAAGTTAAAAAACCTACAAAAATGTTGTAGCCCTTGTAGGCCGCAGGCAGCGTTCCCGCGCTTGATTGCTATACTATATTGTAGCGCAAAATCATAAAAACCAACGAAACCAATAAAGCCATTTCTTCAATAAACCATTTTCCGCTCCTCTTCACAAGGACCTATCATCTGTCAATTCAATCAAAAACAAAAGAAAACTCAAAAGAGACTGGAAGAATTACGCTCGCGGCACCTTCTTATAATTGTTTTTTCAAAACCCTTAAAGCGCCCGGGTTCTAAAACAACCGAAAAGAAATCAAATCGTCATCAACATTCTGTGAAATTTTGCGGAGCAATTTCTTATCCGTGCCCTAAAGGGGACTTTATAAGTGTCCTTAGCCTATCTAATTTCAACTCTTGAAATATGAGCGCAATTTTTTCTCTTAAGTTTCTTGCCGGAAGACATTTTTTTATTATTCGTGAGCCTCTGCCTACATTGTCATACCTATTTAAGTTAGTCGTAGGAAAGTTAAGCCTCTAACGTTTGATTTGATTCTTAGATTTTTCTTTGGCTTTGGCTGACAGTTGGTACTGACTATGTCTACGAAACCGGTGGCGTTTAACCATTTATTTGTGTGATGAGCACGAATATTTGTTCCTGAGTTTTGGATGTTTTCTATGTATTATTTATCTATATATGTATGTATACCGTCGTATAGTACCCATACCCACCTACCGTTTCTTAGTTTAGGACTAGATCGATTTATGTAAAATGGTTCCGAAATATTTAATTATTCCCTCAAATGTGTAAATCATATATCTAAATATTTAATTATTTAATTTTTTTAAATAGGTCTCAGTGTTATTCAAGATCAATCTATAAATCTATAAAATTTGAACATGAACTTGATTATAGCTACAACATAAACAGCTTTCCATTTTACCCGAGGATTGTAGGGTTCATTTGCTCCAAAGTTCACGAAGCGTAAAATTATTTAATTAACTCAAATATATACCGAACGGTATATTCCTGTCCAATTTCCTGTTTATGCGCTGGAATGATGGTATTTATTAAATTTTTCTCATTTTCAACGTTGTTTTTTTACTTTATCGTATAGATGAACATCCCGATGGTTGACACCTCAATGCCCAATTGTTGACTCCTGTTATCATTCATTCCAATTGCATGCACGATATGAATTAAGATTGAATTTTATCAAGTATTGAACTAGTGTCAGGCAGTATTTTTTTTTATTTCTTCACGCTACGTATTTAGGCACGTTAGAACTAATAGAACAAATAGCGTACCTACTTAATACCATAAAACATTCTAATTATTTCAGGTAGTCCAAACTTCTAGCAAACAAGCTAGGTACACTATTGACTCTGTGGGTACCCAATAAAATAGATAAAAGCTAATTACGGAACGGAACATAGATATTTTTTACGTTTTCAACCGCCATAGCTCCGCCATTTTGAAAGATTTCCAAAATTCTACAAGAATCGGTTAAAAAATGAGCCTTGTAGAGGAGAACAGCCAGAGATCTGCCGACATACATACGAAAGCATTTAACTTGAAACGGAGTCGCTTCGCGTTCATTCGGTATGTTATGGATACAAAGATAATATGTTGTACAAACCGTGTTTTCACTCAACTTAAAAATAACCTTCTCCGCATCGCTGTGAAAGCGCTAGGCGGGTACGGATAGGGTCTGGTCTGGAACAGTGGCCTGGATTTTTCAGAAAAATTATGGTAGCCAGCAACTGTTTTTCAATCAAGATAATAATAAACTAGTACAATGTTTAAAAAAAAGAAAAATGAGCCACTGTGTACCAGTACTGGGGTACTGTGACTCAACCCTGTAGTACACAGTGACACTAGCAGTCCACAATGGCTCAACTATATAATATTCAAATAAAACTATAGTCTATAGTTATTCAGTCACATTTATTTGTTTGAGTATAAATAATGTATTCCAAGCCTATATCTGTCAATCTCAGTTACATAAAAGTTATAAAACCAAATCACATAGTATGTCAGAAATAAACCTATTTTCTGTCCTTGTTTCCTTGTTGTTAAAAATATAAAAATTATAAAGAGTTGCTTTTTTAGTCTTATTTTAAGCAAATATCATGTCATTATGGTAAATTCTAACTACAACATTCAGAAAAATAGCAAAAAAATAGTACACTCGAGCGGCTCTTAAATTTGAGCCATTGAACACGCCGACGCAATTTGAATTCAACGGCGCATAAATTTCACCTAGTATTAACGTAAAAATATCAGAATAAAGTATATTAACCCCAATTTGAATCAAAACAACAATATTTGTCTAAATGTTTAAATATCAATCAATAATGACATGTGTAACTTACCTTGTAAAGTATTTTTTCGACCACGAAAACGAAAAACACTTGCTGCACTTGTATACGCCGCGAGAGCAGGCGAATCACTGGTGTGTACGTGTTTAGGTGTTAATCGCTCCTGTCAAATGAAGGAGACATGTAGCTATTGGTTCGCTATCTAGGAAATTTAGGCCCGAGTCAGCGGTACCCGACTGAACCATCGTTCCCGAATATAAGATTTTAAGCTCACACATGGTCATTAGAATTACGATTTGAAACGCGATATTTACCATGTATATTTGTATTTGGTTGTTTGTTGTAGTTTGTGTTCATCGTTCCCGACTCGACCCTGCCTGTACTTTTAAAAATATTACCTAAGTGCATGCCCTGGCATCCTAAACCTTTCGTAGAAAATTTGAGTGAGGCAGTATTTTCGCTGACGGGTTGCCAACTCGATTCAAAAGACACAATACATTTCCATATAATATGTTGGAGAGTCCAGCAAAAGATACCTAAATCATTAGGTTGGTACTACTGATATTCTAAATTAAAAGTAGTATTAAGATTCAGTGTTTCCTATTTGTGTTATTATCTGTGGCACTTGTCGCTATACCTACACTTCTTCTTGTGCTAGCCTTCATGGTCGCAATACATAGTTTCCCTAAATTTACCATCTTTTACTGCTGCTTCAACACAACACAAGAATCAACGCTTCACCCTTAACAGTCTACCCAACATAATATATTATGCTATTTGTATGTATTTACGTTCAGTAGCTGCAAAAAATTTGAAGTAAACGGAACTTATATAAATATTTCTGTACACGTGATGATAGGTCTGTCATGTGCTTGTGGTGAAAATTAAATTTGTTGTATTACCTATTAGCTTATGCCCGCGACTTCGATCGCGTAGAACTCGTTCATCGCGATAGAATTTAATTGTTATTCTTTTATATTCGGCGCTTACCTAGTCATCGCTATTCTATACAAACTTCCACCCCCTTAGGCATAAATTCCGGGATAAAAAGTATCCTATGCTCTTCCCGGGACTCAAACTATCATCATACCAAATTTCATCTAAATCGGCTTTATAATATTAGTGTGGATATAAAACAAGACGACCGAGTTGTCTGCATTAAATCGCGGGAAAAATAAAACCTGTGACAATACCTACATACGATAAGCAATCTGAATCCCAGAATTCAGCAGCCTTCGTTTTAAGGCCTGTACAAATGTACAGTCAACATCCAATATATCCATGCGGACTCAACGCCTAAATTATGCGAACATGGCCTTAGACAAAAACGAAAAACTATACAGATGTTGTCAGTTTGATAGCGTCCATGTATTTGTGTCTTTGACTGTAAGTACTATTTTTTTCTTTTGTTTTATTCTCATAAAAAAATATACGTTACGTACGTACGTTAGAAATAGTACAAGCACAATAACATCTTTAATTTATGCACTGATTGAATAGAACTAATACTCCTAGTACGCATTTGATGGCATCCCTCCCTTGTGGATAACAAGCATTGAATCTTAAGCGGGTAATCTCTTTGTTAAGACCCGTAATATCTATATAGAGTGGGAAACCAGACCTTCGCAAACAATAATCGTGAAATATTAAACAGCTCAAAATGCACTATTATAACAATCTAGTAGGGTTCCGTAATTTATAATTTAAAGGGTTGGATTCAGCTGGGACATCTGCATACAATTAATTCTCACTCTCCTTTGATCCTACTAACGTGTACTGGTATAGTGAATTTAAGTATGTGTGGTACAGTCAGCATCATAAATATGTGCATATTCCAGTACTATATTGTTTAACGATAAAATCGAAAAGTGTACACGTTGTTATGATTTTGAATACTCTGTATAGCATATACATAGGCGAGTTTTCCCCGTGAGAGTACAATTTGGAAGCTTCTTCCAAAAAGTTATTTTTAACCCCTGGCGTAAAACGGGGTGTTATAAATTTGATATGACTGTGATCTGTATGTCTGTCCATGTACCTAGCTAACCGATTTGAGTGCGTTCGTTTTAATCCATAGTATTCATTCTGGAAATGGTCCTCGAAATAAAAACAGATATTCAGCTCTCATTGGAGCGAGTGAGAGGATCATGGCTATTATTGAAGCTACGAATTCCAAATTTCGATTATATGTATGTTTAGTTTTAGTAGCATTTCCTGAACCACTCACTCAATGAGGGATTCGTGGTCACTACCTACTTGTGAAACGATCTCACTGAATAAATAAAGGTAGGTAAAGTACGTTTAAAGAACATGAAATATGAAATTAAATGATAAAAACCCTAAAAACAAAGTACGTGTTAACTTCGCACATTTAAGGTTCCGAAGCAATTGCAAAACTAAGTTGGTAGTAATAGGAAAATAAGCGAATAAAAAAAACTGATTTATAAATATACTACATTTTGGTAAAACATACGTAATAATAAACATTATTACCAAATTTCAACTTCATGGGGCAATGGGAAGTTAAAAAATTCATTGGAACAACATTTTGTGACAGACGACGGACGGATGGATGGACGGACGCGTGAGTGACAGCAATAGGGTTTGGACCCTAAAAATTCTGTAATTAGAAAACCTCTAAAAACCACCACTTAAAATACTTTTAGGTATTATTTCACTACGTATCACTAGTTTCCAAGTAAAAAGTTTCATTGTCCGTGTTGACATCGTCAAGTTGAAATCTTTAAAAAAAATCATATCAAAATATTAAAAGTGAAATAATAAAAATTCATACATTAGATTAGATGACAGACACTTCTTCCCTTGTCATAAACTGACCCAACAAACCTTATTAAATAGTACGGTCCAAAAACATTTGTATAGAACGTTCACTCTGGCGTTGCGCTGCACCTTTCACATTGTTCTTAGATTCATTTGTTTTTGTTTTGGCACTTTTTCATTAAAAATCGTACCAGGCATTCTTTTTTTCTAAAAAAAACCGAGGGTTTCGTATACAGTTCTGTACCGGTTCTAAGCCTATTCATTCAGGAAAATCTCAACAAGTGTTTTTTGTAACAATGTCGCCATCTATAGGCGAATATTGTTACAAATTTGAGCGACTGAATAACTTAGTATGTATGGTGGTTTTTCAAGGATAATTGTTTATTACGTGAACCGATTTCAATTTTTTTCTTTATTTGAAAGGAGATACTTTCATCATAATCACGTAGGAATTTATAAAACAAAAATACATGCAAAGGTGATTAAATTACAAACTTAGTATATAAATGTTGTTTTATGATAAAAAAAGAAAAACTAGATAGAGCTGTAGTTATATTTTTCATTTAAATATATTGATATCAATGTTATGTAATAATTTCCTGGCTAAACTTCGGAGATAAGGTTATTTTTTTAACATTTTCCCTCATAAATCGATAATGACTCAACGTAAATAAAAGTAATAAAATGTTTCAGTATTTGCAACTCAAGCCCTTTTATATGACACCCCACTTGACATATTCACTAGACTTTCAAACTTGGAACCACCTTATTATCAGTCTATTTTCACAGAAAATAAAGCAAAATATTGAAAAAATAACGTTCTATGCATCTATCTAGGTTACCCTTCTATACAACTATTAAATTTCAAATTGATAACATAAGTATTTCTTGAGATATTTAGCAATGTGACAGACAGACAGACAAAGTGAAACCATAATGGTTCCTTCTTTACCATTTTGGTACGGAACCCTAAAAGCAAGCCAGGCAGCTAAATGTGACGTCTAGTGAAGCGGCGCAACGATGCGGAACCTCGCTCGATTTGTCGCGCGACACAATGTTTTATAAATCAACGTTCCGTGCGTCTTTGGCCACTAGTGAATCCCAGCAGTAATCATGTAACTTCATGTACCTACTAAATTTAGGCAGATTTTAAAGTCATTTTTCACATGAGCTAATTTTTTATACCTACTTAAAAATTACATTAAAATATACCTACCGATTAGTACATAAAGGTACGTGATTAGGCTGCTGCTGGTCGAAGTTAGTTTAAACCAGTCGTTAGTGACCTTGTCTACGAAGCTAGCGATCCTGGGTTTGAATCCCGGTAAAGGCAGATATGTGTGATGAGCGTAAATATAATATTTACGCTCATCACATCACATCAGAGCGTATTTATAATATTTGTTCTGTCTTGCATGTTTTCTATGTATTGAAATATTTGTATCTATTATTAAATATATAAATATAACGTCATCTAGACCTATTGTATACGCCTTATTGAGCTTATTATTAATGGAACTGGTTCTATTTATTTGTAAGATCGTCCCTTAATATTTATTTATTTAGTATCATTGCCGTATCTTAGAGAGAGAAATTGTCCCATCTCTAACCAGCGTAACACGAGAAGGATGTTTGTTGTGTAAACCACTCCTAGATTAATGAGATTAATCGTGAAATATGATCGTTCCGTCCCAGTTAAGGCATGACAAACTTGAGATGAAGTAGGTTTAGGTTTTCCTAGTGTTTAATTGATATTGATAGAATTAGGTATAAACTCAAACTCAAAATATTCTTTATTAAAATAGGCCTAGCAACAAGCATTTTTGAATCGTCAATTATATATTACATAAATTGAATCTAATTATTCAGAGCAATTTATTGATGCATACGAAATTAAAAAAAAAGAAATGAATTACTGTAATGTATGTCAAAAGAGAGTGTAATAAATTCACAAAAAGATCGTCAATATGTAAAATAAAAACATTAAAAATAATATAATCTAGACAGTTTCTTGAATAAAATCTGAATGTCAGGGGGAAAAATTATATTAAGTAACTAACAAAATGATTTACAAAGCTCAAGTTAATCATCCTACCATTAGGTTTCTATACCTAACGAACAAGTTAACTTCAGTTCTACATCAAGAAAATCATACATCGACATCATAAACCCGTATTGCCCAACCGTTATTTTCATCTGAACTTTGGTTTTGGCTAAAGCTCTTTCGGCACCACTATCGCTCGGTAAGCTGCTAAGCTTACTTAACTGGCAGTAGGCTTAACTGAAATAGATTTTACAGCGGCGTGGCGTAATATTATTGACTAGTTATAAATTAGTTTGTCATATTATTTCGTATGGCAATTATTTCGAACCGTGAGATCTTCTAGAAGACAGTCCGATAGCCAGTTTTGTTGCATTTTAGCACCACCCAGGAGGTCACTTGTATGGTTGCTGTGGGTACTCCCCCTATAGACGCGGTGCAACTTCAACCCCCCTTTGACAAGTGAGTGGGCAACTTGTCTGTCACAAGTTCTCAAGCCGCCCGAAGGTGTCCAACTTGGCTTAACGACTGCTGCCATAGACAGCAGACGGGATCAATGAATTACCGTGCCTTCCAAATCACGGGAGGACTCAGTTAGTAATCACTCAAAGTGGTTACCATTCCAAGAACCGGTAAAAGGGTGCCACTATCACGAGCGATCCATGGCAACAGAGTGACGAAATTGACACTCAATAAAATAAGAAATTTTATAAATTAATTTATCATAGCGCATTATTCTCACCTCCCGTTTTCCCCATTTGCCAGACCCATGGAAACGTAGAAACCTTACGAATGCTCCGCTATAGCGCGTAGCGGAGTTTTTCCGCTGGGTGGCGGAAATTATGTGAAGAGCTGAATGAATATATTTGTAGGTATCTGGCGAACCAACGTAACTATTCATAGTTTCATAGCTTTTAATTATTCATAGTTTATTATTCATGAACAATACAATTAATGAAATAAGCACAATAAAAATAACATTAAAATATATATAAAATATCACAAAAATTTTAATTCCAAATAAACATTACAAATTACGGATATCATACATAAGAAAATTTAAATCTAATTCTTTGGTTGACGTAACTAAAATTAATGTTAAAAAAAATTAAGCAAAATAAAATTAAACAACTAGTCAGGTATTAACTAATATTTTGACTAGGTACAGTATTCATCCACTGGGTAGTAACATCTTCCCAACAAGAAAGCATTTAATTAATTTTTTAAATACAAATTTTTGTGAGTGACTTCATGTCAATAGGCAGCTTATTGAATAGCCTTATCGCTTGGAAGTTTATATATTTAATAATAGATATAAATACTTAAATACATAGAAAACATACTTATAGGATCAGTAAGATGAGTCCTGACACGCGCGATACATTTTTTTTGAACCTGATTGTGGCTTTATAGGCCGGGCCCTGCCCAATAAAGCGATAGGACGGTTGTAGAGTGGCCTGGGGAAAATCCAGGGTTAACCTCCGACATGACCACGCAGGCGGTATTAACACTGAAATACTTTAAGAGTTTGCGCTCCAGTGAGATTGGTTCAGCGGTTTCAATCAAATCTGATGTGTGAGTGGAATCGGGCTACTGGGAGTTTGTCACTGGTTCACTAAACCTAGCCTAGCTGAGAAGAGTCCAGCAAGAAACTCAGCTAGGCCTGACCTGAGTCAGACTGGCTCTACCCGATATGCGGCGGTACCGGAACGAATAGGGACTATATATTATGTGCCTGTGCTGTCGATAACGCCCGGTGGGCGCCCGCGCCGGGAGGGATGCCTAAGTCTTGCCTAAGTCCGCGTGTACGCGCGATACTTTGACTTTGACTATAGTATGCCGGCGCCATATTTAACTTAGATCGGTCTGTAATCGTAAGTTTGTGCAACTCGCCCCTAGTCTTTATTTTTACGCACCTATCTCCCTCAATCTCCAAGCTCCACGCTCACATAATCAAGTAAATCGTGAAAACCAATTACTTGGAAACGAACCCGTTATTTTTTATGAACCGCCATGATACGCGAGTTTTCTCTGGGTTTGCGTGTGATAAGAAATGTTTATGCTTTACGAAGGATTTATTACACTTACTGTCCGGATGTTCCGATGCCTTGATTTTTTAACTTTTGTATTTATTTTGAATGTAAAAGGATTTACATTGGTGATGGGATATTTTTTGACCTATTTAATGTAATTATGCATTCTCATTTCTGTTTAAAATCATGCGAAGTAAATTACAAATTTTCTCCCTTTCTCTTGGGAAATGCGGTCTATTAACTCAGCCATTGTTTTATAAATATTAATTTAGCGACGGTGGCGTTGAGATTCTAAACCGTTATTTTGTTCACTTTACCAACTTCAAGAAAAGGTTTCTAAATAGATTGATGCTTAGGTTCCAGTTTTTTTTAGGGATCCGTACAGCTCACAGTGTGTAAAGAACCCTTATAGTTTCACCATGTCCGTCCGTCCGTCCGTCCGTCCGTCTGCGGCTTAGCTCAGTAACCGTTAGTACAAGAAAGCTGTAATTTAGCATGTTTTACACAATCAAAAAACGAAAACTAGTTTTTTGATTGAGAAATCCGTTTGCGTGATATTAGCTTTAAATTCGTATGGTCAAGTGTCCCCCTCACTGCCAGCTAAACGGTGGCTACTATTATGAATGAATTTAAAAGCAAAACTTTCAAAACTTAGTACACAATTTCCATTCATTATTAATGTTATTAGTTGTGTCAAAAACATAAGAAATATAAGTTTGCGAACTTTAATTCTGCATAATGTAACGGGTGGACATCTACGGAATCTACATTGCGCGCGTAGCCATACCCGCATTTGGCCGAGTTTTTTTTTTACAAGATCGAATTATTAAATTATAAAGCTTATTTCATTAAGTGTAAGGCGATAACAATTTTAATACTATTTACATTCTTCCAATATCAACTGTGCATATAAGGACCCTCGGTAGACCTAAAAATACTCATAAAAGTAGTTTAATGGCCATTCCGTTTTATTTACGAGCAAATAGGGAATAACATATTCCGTCATATGAAGAACCTTAATATAGTGGCTGTTCATTTTATTTCCTTCGCTATCTCACTACTTCAGCAGTATGTCGGGTAGGCGTAGGTATCTACGACAAGATTCTTTATTTTTCAAGTGACTCCAATTCCTCTATTTGTAATAATAATTTCTTCGATGTATTTTGTTCTGCTATTTACTTTATTATAAGAAGTAAATACACCCGATATAGTTGATCTAAGAGAATTAATGTATGATCACTTTTTTTCTTCTCACGCTCGAAAAGTGTGTTATATTAAGCTTAGGGAAAATATGACGATGTATTTATGATATACAAAACATTTTTATTTGACCAATCTTATAATACTTCACTCTTATTATCCACCAACCACAATAAACATCGACAGCCAATCGGAATATTGGGTCATTTTGTGGTACGTGAACTGTTGAACAAATTTTACTCTTAAAACATTAAGGTGTTTTAACACCCTATTTAACAATCACTTGAAAAATACATAGAACATTAAATTGAATTGTGGTCATTTTTTTATCGTTACGCAACGCTTTAAAGCGCTAATAGCCCAATTATGAGTAATGGGCAGTAGCCTGGCTACTAATACAGGGCACAGTGCACAGGCAGAAAACGTGTGAAATTGTAGATTAAACAAACTAATAAGCAAGGTTTCGAAATACTCACAATAGATGGAGTTAAAAAATAATTACATAAATAATTATAAAGCAAAAGGAAGTAAGTACAAAAATATTTTAACACGTTATTAGCTCGGCCCTTACAACTCGTACTGGTTGGGATTGGTACTTGCTGGCTGCTAGCAGAATGAATAAGGCTGTAAATAAAAAAAAAATTAACATGGACTCCGTCAAGTGTCTATCTACATTTATGATCTTACAATTGTTTTCTTGCAAGACATGAAATGAAATGAAATCATTTATTCTTCAATTTAGGCATGTTACATGCACTTATGAATGTCAAAAAACTACCACCCATGACTAACTAAACACAAGGAAAATAAACAATATCCTCCACACGACTCTCGTCAATACTGACCTCTAAAGGCCTAAGTAACCAAAATACTAATATTGCTACTACATAATATCGGGGACAATCTGAGATGCCGACTAAGAAAAACCTCTTTTTACCGCATCTGACTGACTTTGAAAATTGAACCTTATGCATACAATTTCAAGTCAGAAATCGTTTTGCAGGAGACCTTTTTATTTTCGTACTGTCTTTTACGTACGGTAAACACTATTATGAAAAAAAGACAGCATCTCTATATAATGTGCATATGAGGCCACAAACGTATACTGGATTTTTATTAGCGCATTTGATCTGTAAATCGTTATTGCGATCGGTTATTTGAACCGAAGAACATTTGATAGGAAATTCATCGGCGAGCTCATATTCGTAATATTGCTCTCAAGGGTATAATAAAATTCGATGGCAGTGACTCGAGGAACCATAGAATTTTTCAATAACTTCATTCTTCTCACAAATGGTTGTGCAAAGAGGTATTATATTTGTGAGTGGTTTTACTTTGCGTTGCATTTTTACAATGTGTTCTTTAGATTTCATTTTCAAACTAAACTATAGATCTACAATTTAGCTCGGGAGGACCACAAAATAATTATGCATTGGGGCAGGTCCCAGTCGGCTGTTTCCCGTTCGCTACCCTCTCACATCTTCCCTATGCGCTGCGCGCCCCGCAGACACTGGCATTGATAGGAATATGGAGTTTTCCTCGTAGGTTGAATGATTATCATTATGAATTTTCCCATTTCGTTTCTTTAGATAACTATTTCATGATACTTACTTACGGTACCGTGTTTCCCAAAAATCCCGCTAACTTTTGAGAAAGCTGCCAGTTACCGTATAAATATGTAATTCGAAATTTGCCATAGAAAATGGAGGAAGTCATGTACGGTGGCAACTCTTTTTGTTTATATGATTAAATTTCTTATATTAGTGGACTCATAGAAAAAATGTTTCATACCTCAAAACATTGAACTCTCATACCTTGAGACTACTGTGTGTATTTATCGTGTGTGGTGAGAGCAGGCATTTCGGAATATTCTTTCCTTTTCACCCGTCGGTGTCTTGCTTGGCGCCTAATTTCTCGCAAAATTAGTGCTTCGAGCGGCAACATTTTTCTTTATAAAATGAAACAATATCAGTCTTGATTGATTACTTACAGTCTTAACTAGGTTTGTACGTTTTTATTTTTTTTGTAATTCGTTCTTATTTACGAAATAACAGTAAAAAACCAGGAGGAAGTTTTCGAGTCGAAAAAAACCGGCCAAGTGCATGTCGGGCCACGCACAGTGTAGGATTCCGTAGTTGCCCGTCCATCACGTCACCAGTCATATGCGGAATTACGGACCCGTAGAAGGGTTTTTACTGATCTTAGTACTGATGATGTACTTTTTTGAGATTGTATATTGTATACATATTTTTGCCCTTTACGGTAATGTCTACTTAGCTGTGATAGTTTTCCTTTTAAATTCATCGTATATACTACTACCATGATTTTTCGTATATACTACTCACATGCCTAGTAGCCACTGTTTAGCTGGCAGGGGGGAGGACGACACTTGACCATAGCAAAAATTATCACTTCAAAGCTTAATATCACGCCAACCGATTCTTGAATCAAAAAATGCTTTTAGACCTTATAATATTTGAAAGAGCTATCCAACGATACCCCACATGATGGGGTTTGGAAGAAAAAAAATTGCACCACCACTTTACATGTAGGGGAGGTAACCTAAAAAAAATGTTTTTTTATGATTTTACTCTACCGTTTTGTCGGCGTCATTGATATGCCAAATTACAGCTTTCTGATACTAACGATTACTGAGAAAAGCGGGGGACGGACGGACGCACATGGCGAAACTATAAGGGTTCCTTGTTTACTACGGAACCCTAAAAACGTATCATTAAGGGTCCATATTTTCACTCGCATGCAATTTTTACAAAAAATTTAAACCTTTAAACCTAGTATTTAATGATATTTTATAACATTTCTAAAAATCATGCACATCGATTCAGGATTTGGAGGTGGAAAGCGTTACCGCTTTTTGTATGGAAAAAATCTGCTACACAATCCTCTTTGAGTGCCGTACTCTTCTACAATAGTTTATTCATTATGAAACGATTCTATGAAATATCATAATGGTGTGGGTAATCCTCTTCTATTAAGTAACTTAATATTAAGCAGAAAGGCCTTGAAATTAGTTTTCTATACATTTCAGTCGGTTCGATTACCTACTGATACACGCCTGTATTTTTGTAAAACCTGTGAAACAGTTCTAATTATATTTGAAAATGAAATGAGGTTTTCTTCCTTTGAATTTCCCTATCTTGAATATTGAAAATACTTCGCCCCCTGTAGCATAGCCGTCGGAAGGCCTGTATACATGAAGCGATATTCGTCGATGAGCTCTGTCATATATTATATAGACAAATTACCTGAAAAAATTTAGTAAATAGGAAGATATTTAAATCCAACAAACCGACTTCTATAGTCAATTTACTTTGAGAAATAAAATTGTGTTCCGGAAAGTCGAAGTTGAATTAACAGCACAAAAAGGAGGTTTATTATAATTGGCCTGGATATTTTGCATATTAAGACTAATGTTCTTATGATTAACACGTTAAGTTTACTTTTATATGGTTGGTATTTATGACACAAAGTTTTATTTGGTTTGCTAAATAATCCCAACAGTAGGTAGTCCTACAATACAACCATTTAACTTTAAATGTTATGTGTGTTTTATTACACTTCGATATTTTTTAAATATATAACGCACTATTATCGAGGATAATTGTTATATTTGATAAATTAACTTGTAACAACACTTAAGAAACTATCGTTAGTCAAAATAGTATAACTTCGTATGTACACACACTGTATAAATATTAACGAAAACAAAATAATAATAACATTATTCTCGTATCAATATTTATCAACTAATTGGAATTTTTGGTAGGTTACCTATTGACAGTGAGCGAAGCGATAAAAAGTCTCCGTTACAGCTTGGGCAAAACTGCCTTCGCATGTCTAGATTTCCGGATGTTGTTCCCCTCTACAGAGGTCGCATTTCTCAACCGATTCTCGTGGAATTTTGTGAGCATATTCGTTAATAGGAATGTTGACACCAAATAAGAAAATCATTAAGTTCGATTTTTCTCGAAAAAGGATCAAATTCTTAATCCAATGGGAAAAAAGTAACTAAGTAGAATAGATTGTTACATAATTATAAGTTTTCAAAGTTTTAAGAGGGGGCATATTCTGTCCCTTTACCGCAAAACTCACCTTTGTATTGGAACAATCGTCATTTACGTCGACGTCAGTGACGTCACTGATCTGTCACGTTTTCTCTCAGCAACATTAAAACGGTTGTAGCTTCCTTATTTTTTTAAATATTAGAATAGGATTTTCACGATTTGGCATATTATTTGCCTTGTTTCGTTTGGAGTAGTTAAATTTTGTCAACTACACTATTACGAGTATATTTTTGTCGAATTAGTTACAGATTTATTTGAAAAAGAGCATGGTCTTCAGTTCTACAGCTCACAGTGTGTATGTCTAACCACAAACAACGTTTGGTCAAAGCACCATTAAATAGATCACTTAGCCTTTATGCAGAACCTTTTAGAAACGTCCATTACCGAAGGCATCAAATTGATGACATTAGCAAGCATGTGTTTCAGTATCGAAGTTGGTTGACTGAAGAAATTCATGGAATAGTAACAAGATTAAATGCAACTTATCTGCCTACTCCCATGTCTAACTTATTCATGCTAAACCCTTAACTAAAAAAAATACTAAACAAATTGAAGATATGTCGAGGAGGAATAGAGAGAAGCTAACAATAGAGGGAAACTTCGAGACTGAGTCAAAAATGAGAGACTCAGAAAAGTAATCAAAGCCACAGGATGTAGCCAATTAAGCACTGTGACTCAAGGAGATGAGATGCAAGGTGGGCAAAGTTTATAACTAACTGGTACCCCATGGACCACACTCGAAGGAAAGGAAGACCAGTCTCACGATTGAGTGATGGCATCAAAAAGGTAGCAGAATGCTGCTGGACAAGAACAGCAAAAAACAGGGATACCTGGAAAGCTTTGGAGGAGGCTTTCATCGCTCTAGGCGTTTCTTATACAGAAGACGTGTAAATAAATAGTTATAAAATAGTGGTGAAATAGAAAAACAATATGCAGACATTTATTTCATCTATTTAATGTATAGTCATCTATTTAATGTATAAGGAAATAAAAGCTTATTTTATCTTACCTGCCTGATTCTTTTATTCTTCAGGTTACTTTCAAAGACTCCCAAATTTAAATCCTCGTGCAGCAAAAGTCAAACATTAAGAAAGCCTAAGAAGCTCTTTTACAAGTCCGCAGAAATACATTGTTAGGTACTACACCTGCTTAGAAACTGTATCGCAAGAAGCAAGAACACAAATAATTACTAAATTAAACATTATTTTTACTGAATTTATTGAGATGGTGTCTATTATTAAATAAGGCGAAATATTTTGTAACAATTTTATACAGCCACAAACATATACCGGGATCGAATATGTCAAAATAATTAATTCCAGCTAGATGTCCACATATTTTGTGAGCAAAATACACATTTTAGCAATACATGCACATCAAAATTACAAAATTAAGCGACTCTTATCACAACGAACCCATCGGAGTAAAAGAATCATGTTTAAAAACCCTCTAAAATTAATTTCATTTAGCAAATTCATAGATAAGCGTGTCCAAGTGAATAAATGAATTAATTCAAATGTATAGTAATTAATCATTCGCGTTCACAAATGAAAGAAACGCGGGTGACAAAGGTATATAAAAAAAAGCTAAAAGGCAAAAGCATCGAAAAAAAAATATTGGTGGGTACTTCCGCATTTGGTGGGTCGGAATGAGGTATTTTTTATTTTACCAGGAGCTTACAACCTGATTTCCTTGGATATTGATCGATATACTGTCAGCAATTCACTTTTGCACTAGAATTATATTACGCGCAAGTGAGGCTTACGAATGCAGTACGAAATGCCTACATCTCGCGCCACTTACGAATGAGTAATTTAAATTTAGGTAGGCGCGCTTTAATCTATAGGTACTGATTTGACGAGCAGCTGACAGTGACAGCTTACTGATACCGCACCGACTACTCGCCGCCAAATACGGAAGTAGACTAAAGGAGCTGGGAGATTTATTTTATCTTAGCCCTTTTTTTGGCTTGCGCTATTACTTCTAAAAAGGTTGAGTAGGCAGTTTTTAAAGTTAATGTCACGTTACGAGTAGGTATTTCTTTGAGCCGACTCCATCCGCGATATTTGTCTTTGCTCAAGTCTTCTCATTTGCTCAATTTATGTCTGTCTTTCGAAATCAAAATAACAAACACGTTATTGTCGAGCCATCTCGCCATCTCTTTGCGTCAAAATATCGTAGGAACATCGGTGTTGAGGCTTTAAAATATCCAACGCACAAACGAGCACAAAGTGTGCCGTCAAAGTTCTATAACAATAAGTGCTATGTCGTTGACGTTGAGGTAGTGGCCTTTTCTCACCAGTGATGGATGTTTGGAGGCGAACAATGCCTACCTTTTTCTCAGCTGAGTGCGTGTTTTATTTTCATACTGACGCTTACAATGCTTACGTTTGTAGAGATATATCTTCAAAATGCATTTGCTGCTTGTAAAGTTTATCGGTTTTCAAACATAGTATGTTCCATATAAATATAATCAGATTATTTTTGAAGAGGGATATAGTTCCACACCAAAAGTTGAGTCGAACCAAGTGGAGGTACGACGAATATTAGTACACGATATCGCAGTCGATAACAATGCAAGGTATTGTAAAATTCTTCTAATTCGATTGATCAATGTCGATGATATAGTCGACTTCCGATGATAGTCTACTTCCAAGTTCCAACCTCTAAAATATGTGAAAATCTCCACCGGCGGTGTACGGAAACACAGTTTGAATAACAGCAGGCATATCGTATAATTATCACCCTATCCCTATAGCTGACGGAGCTCTAACATGGAGCATGATGTAATTGGAATTAGCTCTGACACTGATGTCGTGAAATGTGAAACGACATTTTCACAGCAAATCAATAGGGATGATGACTAATGTTACAATTTATTACATAGTATGGCTATAGGGATAGAAAACCATCAACGTATCACAATAAATAGTAAATTAGACAAATTAATTAAAACCATAAAAGATATGACTAAAAGATTCGAAAAATGTTGTGTTTTCTGTTTTCTTTTTTTATGTTTTATCCCACAATTTTCTGGAGAGTCCTGAAGAACTCTCCAGAATATTGGAATATTCGTGCATGGACGCCGAGGCGCCCCGCAGGGGCGCCTCCTGGTATGTGTTTTGTATATTGTTCAAATTTATGTAAATTGAAAGTTACCAACAGAAATCTCATGTTTCGATAAAAAAAAATTGTATGGCAACTATGCACATAGACTCAATGTTTCACGACAAAAACGGGAAATTTCCCTTTTTTTCATACAACGGTAGTACGGGGCCCACGCAGGCGTGACGTCAGTATAGAGCGTTTTTGCTCGTTAGATGTTGTACTTTGCTTCTTATTTTCATCTTTTGTATTGTTCTAATTGTTGAAGTTGGTCCCATACAAACATTTCATCATCTCTAAAAACTGGTGCGATTGCTATGAAAAAAAATGCCATCATGCCTGTTCAATATCGCTAAATGGACCTCAATTTAATGTAGGCGTATTACAATGTATGTATTGTGTTGCAGGTGTGGAACTCGCGGCCGTGATGTCTGTGGAGGGGCAGCGGTGCGTGTGCGTCGTTGTTCTCCTCATTCATACCGTCATTGGAGCTGGAGAAGGTATCTTCATCCTCCTAGCGCTATCCCAGTACAGTAGCATCCTGAAATATGCCCGGGGTCCGCTACGTAATCTCAAGATTTGACCTAGGCTAGTGCCTACGTCAGACAGAGCGGGACCCGCCCTGTCTCTGTTAAGTGATCGCTATCTAATGATACTAGTATAACTAAGGAAAAAAAATACGCCGTTATACCCCACTTAACCAACCTGACACAAAAAAAATGTTTTTCTTAGAATTAAGTTTAGTGTGATGCTTATCTTTATCTCCGCCAAATTATAGAAATAGAAGAAATTTTCTAGAGAAAAAAGAAGAAAATATCACTGAGGTAAGCCGTGAATAGGCAAACGGACATGTCGAAACTAGGTATAAACTGTTGTTAACTGAACCCTAAAAATAAACTTAAAATTTAATTATCTCGTCTGTGGCAAACCACTCTACACAAAAATTTGTACAAAGAAAAATGTTTCGGTATGACAATAAAAAACGAGCATAACCCTTTAGATCAGTGGTGGGCAAAGTACGGCCCGCGGGCCAACTGCGGCCCGCGAAAGCATTTTATCCGGCCCGCCGCCGATACATCGAATTAATTAGTACATGGCCCGCGATGATTATATTTTGACGGTTCAGCCAAAAATCAGAGCAGCGGTTTTATACAAAAGTGCAGTTTTGCTGCAATTATGGCCCTCCTCCGAAATTTCTCAAGCTTACTGGCCCGCCATGAAAAAAGTTTGCCCGCCCCTGCTTTAGATGATCCACTAAAGTTTTAATTTTACGACACTTTGGGTGTGGTTGCGATTTACGCAAACTGCGATTTAAAAAAACCGGTCAAGTGCGAGTCGGACTTGCGCACCAGGGTTCCGTATCCCACTCGCATAATTTATAGCAGATTATCATGTCTAGTGAACGTATCACACATTAATACAGCAATGACGTTTCTAATTTTTGGTGTGTTTTATTAACTATTCATAATATAAATAAGTAACATCACGGTCTTTTTTAACTATACGATTAAATCGAATTCAAATATGAAATACAGGAACCCCCAATTCCAATTTAATATCGATTCGATGTTTCGAGTTAGCATACCATAAATGCGTGTTTACAAGTCCATTTTTTAGGGTACCGTACCTGAAGAGTCCAAACCCCGTCCGTCGTCTGTGACACAGACGTCAGTTTTACAGCCAAACGGTTGGAGTTCCCCCCGGACAGCCGCAAGGCTTAGACGTATTAGTCCGTGTCAGTTATTTTTTCTATTTATTTTAATCTAATTTAAATTTAAAAGCATTTTTAATCCGCGAGATATAATAGGAGAGCATAAAGCCGTGCGGTTATTTCACTAATAACTGCGCGCGAGCGCGCTGCATCCGTCGTGTCGGCACCGTACCGTGCGACCTCCTGTCGCCCTAGTACATCGGCGCTCTGGATCGCTGCGGTGAGTGCTACGCCAACCATACGTCATCTGCTACGTCGTAGTCACAACGCCCCATCTGCTACGAGTGCTACGCGTCATTTGAATTGTTGCCACAACGCCTAGCATCCCTGGTATCCTGGTAGCGCGCTGCGTGAGGGCCGTTGCTCGTGACGTCATCGGTCATCGAAGGAATAGATTGCTTGATTTCTAACGTGTAACTAATTAAATATTCTTGCCGCAAATATGTCTTCAAACTGTGAGGCTTGTCGGAACGAAGTTGTTGGGTCTGCGTCAGTAAAATGCTCTAGGTGCGAGTCGATATACCACCTGTTGTGCCTTAATATTAAAGAAAAGGTATTCAACAATTGGGCAACGGACGACAAGGAAAGCTGGCAGTGCCCGTCTTGCCATGGTAAAAAACCGAAAGGGAATAATACCAGCACGCCCGTGCGTTGTTATACTCCTGGCGGCCCTCCTCACCCAAATGTGACCACTCGAGTGCCCAATCGTGCGCCCATGGCCGTAGGAGCCCCAAATAGTGAGTCTGAGGCCCTACACAACCTCACTTATGAAATCCGCATGCTACGAGAAGACGTCTCTGATATGAAATTGAGCTTAAAAAGCATGTCTGAATCTATAGCAAGATGCAATGACCGCTTGGATTCTCATGAGCGCAGAATCCAATCACTTGAAGAGCAAGAAGGCGAGCGGCTGAATGAAATTACGGCCCTTCAAACCACAATTTCGGCCCTCCAAGAGCAACTCGACAGACAACAACAGACTTACATGAGGAACGAAATTGAAATTATGGGCATTAACGAAAGTCCCAATGAGAACCTGGCGCATCTAATCCTCGTAACTGCCAGCAAAATCGGGGTTAATCTTATTGATAGCGAAATTGAGGACGTGCATCGTGCGGGGCCCCTGCGTGCGCGTATGGCGACTTCCACCGGCAGTGCAGCTGTTCAAGCCAACCAGCCACGCCCTGTGATACTCCGCCTTGCGCGCCTGCAGGCGCGTGACGCTTTCCTTCGCTCTGCAAAGTCACGGCGTAATCTATCCTCGACCGACATTGATGTAACAGGTCCTCCCAGGAAATTGTATTTTAATGAACGCCTCACTAAGGCAAACCGGTTGTTATTTCGAGAGGCGAGAGAGCGCACCAAATTGCACGGGTTCAAATTCTGCTGGACAAAAAACGGCACAATTTACGTCAAAGAGAAGGAAGGTGCCCATCCTGCCGCTATCCGACGTCCGGCGGATTTGGACGCTTGCATCGGTCTCCCGCCACTTCCTGACCCCGCTTCACAACACACTGGAACTCTTAAGGCTACTAAATAAGTTTTTATACTGCTTCCTATTAGCTTTAAACATTTACTTAAACCCTGCTTGTTCCCTACCGCAATTTACTCACATTGCATTTACACACGACACTCACATGACACACTCACACACACACTGTTTTTTCGTGGATCTCCCGTTTTTATTAATATGCATTAACATGGCATGGTTTACTCTATTTATTGGCTGCAATTGTGAACGCTGTTTTTGCCTGGCAAGTGACAACTATTTCAACATGATTTGTTTAACTTCTCATTCCACCCTTTACATTCAATGATGACGTAGGTACTGAACTGGATAATTCCTTTAATATTCAATGTCACTTGGCAGGCAGTATTGAATCTTCCTCCAACTATATAGCCAACAATAAGTTCAAGGTTCTATGTTTTAATATAAGAAGTCTCCAACGTAATTTTAACGATTTCACTATTACACTAAAACGTTTCAATACCACGTTTGATATAATTATTCTGTCGGAATGTTGGCTACATGAAAACTCCATAATTAACCAGCTGCCAGGTTATAACTCGTTTCACACAACGAAGCACTTGAACAAGAGCTGCGGTGTCACCATCTACGTGAGAAACTCAATTAACCCCTCAGTTAGTGAACCCCCTGTTCAGGGAGCCGATTTCTTACTAATTCGTTTTGACGATGTGGCGATCTTGGGTATATATAGGTCTCCCTCTCTTGGTGATTTCGAGGATTTTAATCGTTCTCTGGATTCGACACTGAAAAGTGTAAGCAATAGTTCCTGCATAATTGTCGGGGGCGATTTAAATATTGACCTAAAAGATACCCAAAGTGCTGTGACTGGAGACTACTTGGCATTAATGGCCTCCCATGCGATGTTACCCGCTATCACGGTTCCGACCAGAGGTAATGCATGCTTAGACCACATCTTTATAAAAACTAGTCAACTAGCAACAGGCGTAGTGTGTAACAGTGCTATAACCGATCACGACCTAACAATGGTTTGTGTATCGAACCCTAATGCCAATCGTACCCGTGATCGTACTACGCGTCGAGTCGATTTTCAAGCGGTCTCATCTGATCTACGTGACACTGACTGGACCCCAGTTACAAGTTGCGAGGATCTAAATACTGCTGTAATGCTGTTTGATAACACCATCGATGCCATAATAAATAAACACAGCCATGTGGTCAAACTTAGCCGCAGTCGATTTAATCTAATGCCTTGGATGACCCCCGGTTTGATTAGATGTATGAAACACCGTGACAACCTCCACTTACAAGTGAAAAATAGTACCAATGACTCAAACTTAAAGACTACTTACACGCGCTATAGAAACTTCTATGGGCAACTCCTTCGTAACATCAAAGCGGAATACGACAATAGGGAACTGACTCGTAATAGGAATAACCCAAAAAAACTGTGGACCTCTATTAAGCGTGTTTGTGAACAGCCTACCCGGAGCTCTGATCCCAGTGAACTAGTTAAAGTCTGTGCAAATCCTAAGGAATCCCTAACTATGTGCAATAAACATTTCGTCTCCACTGGGGCTGACCTGGCTAATCGAATCTTAAAAAGACTTAAAACTAACGAAGTCAATCTAGCCTTGCACTGCCAGTCAGATATATCGCCGGCCCAATCGTTCTTTTTTTCGCCTACAGATGCACACGAAGTGGATGAACTTATAAAATTGCTTAAAAACGATAGTGCCCCTGGACCAGACGGCCTTAAACCTTGTCTCATTAAAGCTATAAGTCAGTTTATTTGTACTCCTCTTGCACACATATTTAACCTCAGTATGGCCTCGGGTTCATTTCCTGAAGCCTGGAAGAGGTCCTCGGTAACTCCCATTTTCAAAACAGGACAAAAAAGTAACCCAGATCATTATCGCCCAATTTCTCTTCTTTCCGTTTTCTCCAAACTCCTAGAAAAGGTTGTTAATAAGCGACTCACAGATTTCATGGAAAAACATAATATCTTATCTGACAGGCAGTTTGGTTTCAGACGAGGCAAGTCGACAGAAAATGCTGTTGTACTATTATCGAACTTGATTGGTAAGCAACTGGACCAGGGCCGATGCTGTGTGGGAGTTTTCCTCGACCTGGCAAAGGCCTTTGACACCGTCTCAGCGCCGATCCTCCTAAAAAAACTTGAGCACATTGGAGTTAGAGGTTTGGTGCTGGGATGGTTCAAAAGTTATCTAACAAACCGGACTCAGTATGTTAGAGTCGACGACTGTATCAGCGAGGAGCTGCCTATTAGTTTTGGAGTCCCTCAAGGGAGCATCCTCGGTCCAACATTGTTTCTTTTATATATCAATGGCATCCTCTCTCTTAAACTACAAAACACTGAAATGATATGTTACGCTGATGATACCGTGGCCCTATTTAGTGGCCGATCTTGGGAGGAAGCGTTCAGTGCTGCTGAGACCGGAATGTCGTCTGTGGCGGATTGGCTGGATAAAAATTTGCTTACCCTTAACACAAAAAAAACCAAATTTCTCACTTTTTTCAAAACGCTTTCCTCTGGACCCCCATCTGTTAATTACTTGAAATTTTATTTCGGCAACGGTGTTTGCGACAACGTCGAGAGGGCTGAGACAATCAAGTACCTTGGTGTCATTATTGATCAGAGATTGTCCTTCCGTCAGCATATTCATACATTATCAGGACGTGTCCGAAAAATAATTTACGTTATGAAACTGTTGAGGGGCGGGGCTTCTAGAGATATTCTGCAGCTAGTGTATTTTGCACTCGGTCAATCTCTACTACAGTACTGTATAGCAGCCTGGGGCGGCGCTGCAAAAACTGCAATGATCGAAGTTGAGCGGGCGCAGCGCGCGGTGTTAAAGGTCATGCTAAGGAAGCCGTGGCGCTTCCCGACGAATGCGTTGTACGAGGTTGCGTCAGTTTTAAGAGTTCGGCAGCTCTTCATTGTAAAAGCTGTGACTGAAGCTCACAAAATCGTTGTTACTTCTGACCACGTCAGGCGCCGTCAAAAACGCCATAAACACCTGACCATTTGCTCCCCTCGAGTCAAAACAACATTTGCTAAGCGGCTTCCCTTCCATCTGCATCCTATAGTTTATAACAGGGTTTCCAAGCAGTGCGCTTTTGACGACTTCTCTTGCTCGATCCTAAAAAGCAAAGTTAAAAAATGGCTTCTTCCAAAGACATATGAACAAACAGAGGAGATCACCAAAACGTAAACGCACTTAGTCACGCATACACATTCACACATACAGACACACACAAACATGCACACATACACACCAGCACACACTCATGCATACACAAATAAAAACAGTAAACACATCTTTTACCTAGTTGTTAAGGCATACCCACTTAAAATATTTTTGTTAACTCCAATTGCTAAATCTATACCTCGGTGCCCAAGATACAGGCTGTGCCTAGTTTGGGACCAATGGAAATTGTTTCTGATGTTCTTTCTCCGCATGTTATAATATAATTATGTAAGTAAAACGTATTTGTAATGTGTGTATGGAAATAAATAAATTTCAAATTTCAAATTTCAAAGTTACAGTCTTCAAATTTTCACAGTATAAGCATCTTGTTACCCCAAATCCATACAAATTATGAAATTGAAATCTTTATAGTCATATTGTTAGTGACAGAGATCTTAAAATTATGTCAAGGTAGGTACAATAACAATCAACCGCGACGCGGTGTACAATATTATGTTAAATCTTTAAATTATCAAACGAGACAGCGAGAGAGACCATTACATGAAATAAAACAGATTACGTTACAATTACAAGGAAATAAAAAAAGTCAAGTACCGGAACTCTAAAGTGGTCGCCTATTTTATAAAAATAAGACTTCTCCGAGCACCATTTGTAGTATCCGGCCAAGTACAGGCAATTCTAAAGTTTTTATGTCGTTTGGCAGATGGCTAAATATGTGAACAGAGAAGCTTTTCTGAAAATATGTTGTTTTATGACTGATATGAGGTATTTTTCGGGTTACTTTTTTGAATTTTATACGTTTGTAGTTTTTTTTTACATAAATACAAATTTTATCAATGTATAAAGAATGTAGTGTTCCTATTTTTAGTTGCCTCAAAACTGGCTTGGATGAGTCTTTATTTTTGTCTCCACTACTTACACATCTCTTTTGGAGCCGGAAAACTCTAATTATGTGTTTTCAATTTCCCCACGGGGTTATGCCATAGTGCAGGTTGGATATTATGTGACCATGAAAGGCTAAGAGCGCTGCTTGTTTGGAAGCAATGTTCCTTAATTTACGCACAGCAAAGACGAATTTAGTTAATTTTGTGGCAATGTGTTCAACATGAACTTCCCAGTTATTGTAACGGTCCAACATAACGCCCAAAAGCCGTAATGACTTTACACTAGAAATGTTTACATTGTTATAAATGATTTCAATATTTTTCGGTTTATCAAAACATTTTTTATGGGGATACAGCTAAAGGGGAGCAAAAAAAAATGTTTGACCTGCCCCATCGAGTGGGGTATTGCTACATAGAAGTCGTGGAGTAGATAAATACACAAATACTAATATTGATGATTGAAATATTGATAAGTAAGATTTTTCATTGAAATTTCCTTATTTTTCCAGTTAAAACCAACTTAATTTTGCGGTTGGTTTGAATCCATAAATGTGCGAAGTCCGACAGGCACTTGCCCGGTTTTTTTCTACTACACGTTGTTTTTAATATAAGTTATGAAAATTTCTCTTTTTTCATCACACATCAGTATTCCCATCAGTATAACGCATTATAATGGCAGGTTGTTTCAAGTTTTAGAACAAAATACTTAGCAAATTTTTTTATAAAAAAGAACACATCAGTCATATACTTCAGAACATTTTTAATTATATAATAAAAATAAATATCTTATTACAGCTCACAATAACAGTTAGGTGCTAGAATAGGCTGGATCTCTACTTTGAATATTTCGATTTTTTAATCAAAATAGACTAAGGAATTAACGTGTTTTCTGCCTACAGAAATACACATAGACGGCAGTTGCTTATTTCCTGAAAATATAGATGGCACGTACTGGCCAAAGAGCGCTTTGTCTTTAGCAGCAAATCGATCAGTTGCTTTGAACGTTTCACTCGACACCTCGATAAACTTACCGGACTAGGCTTCGACATCAATCCAATATCGGATTGATGTCATTTCGGACCAAGTGGTTTATGCACAGAGCCAAAACTATGATGATTTAGTAACTCAAATGAATTATTGGTTTGTGAAACAAGAGTTTTGGACACGTTTGGTTACAAATGGTTCCAACTAAAATTAAAATAAAGAAATTATCACTATTCAAGGGTTGGAATTCAAATTATCATCCTGTCATCCAGCTAGCTTATCTCAAAGAAAATAGATATGTATAAAAACAGGCCCGCCCTTGCTGCTTCGGCTAAACTGTGCTCTTACGCTCCTTCAAAATGTAATTCACCCGAACGTGGTTGACTGACACGTCTGGTACCGCGACCTGCGTTGCACCACGACAATGACACGTAAATGTGACGACCCCTAGAGAGAACACGTGTTATTCAGTAAAACGGAATGCTATGATTTGAGTTTTTTAGCAGTCAAACATCGCTTTTATTGCTCATGACCCTATGAAAATTCACGTCATGCTCCACGGCAGAACCACCGCTTCTTTAAAACACACACACGCATACGCGCACACACACACACACACACACACACACACACACACACGCGCGCGCGCGCGCGCACGCACACACACACACACACGCACACACACACACACACAGAGAGAGACAGACAGACACACACACACACACACACACACACACACAGACACACACACACACACGCGTATGCATACACGGTTGCACGTACACTTGCACATACGTTTTGATTTCTAGGTTTACTTTGAAACCTACAACGACCCGAGTAGCAAGAGGAAAACCTTTCTTTAATATTAATGAATTAACGTTTTCGTTGCACTTTCTTCCGTACTTTGCTAGTCACACTCCCATGGCAGGTTTCTTAGTAAACACCAAATTAGTAACAGATCGGAGAAGTAAAATACGCAACATTGGTAAAAGTATTTATTTAACTATTTGACAAACACTAAACAAGCAATTTACAAATGTTCACAAACACACACTATTCACAACACAATAAAACACAAGCTACAATTTTATTTAGGTTTTACACAGAAAATTCTGTCTTCAGACGTGATACCGGTTACTCGAAGTGATTGACACATTTTTTTTAGAATACAAAATGGGATGTTAAGGAAGTCGTGATATAGGTATCACGTATAGGTAGGGTCTGAGTTAGGACTCAGTAGATGCCAGGAGTTCCTAAGCCGTGATCTTCCGGCTAAAAAAATAAACAATTTGTAATGAGCCCGAGGATAGGGTGGTCCAAAAAATTCATATTTCAACTTCCGGTTTAAACACCCACCCAATCTGTTGATTTAACGTCCTAAAATATTGGCTCACTAATCGTCGTAGAAGTTGGTAATAATAATAGGTTATTAAATGGGTCAATCAACTTTTTCTTGTTGTTATTCTGTCCCGTCAGCGAGGAGACAACAGTAACCATGTTTCTTAGAAAAATATTTATAATATGGAATTCAAGCATGCTCAGGAGATGGCCTATGTCCAAATGGATTTATACTTATCGCTAGTGACTTAGGAGACGTAACCATGGTAACAAGCAACAAAGAATAGTTGATCCACCCAAATATAAGAACTATATGATTTGGTGTCTCTGTGGCTCACAAACAACTAGTCTTGTAGTAATATTTATCCCATAGAAATAAAATTAGTGAAGTGTGTTTTCAGATGCAATTGTTGAAAAGTCGTTAAGTTGACCGGAAAATACTCTACCAGCCCTTTGAAAAAAGGTCTTTGAGAGGAGAAAGTCCTTTATTTCTTTCTGCTGGATTTCAGAACCAGGAGCTTTTCTTGTATTCGACTTTCATTATATGACTACACAAAACCTTCAACATTATGATCTGTCCCTTAAAAAAAGACGTAGAGCAAGAAATCGAAAAAAATTGTGTTTTCGAAGCCGATGAGCATCCCCTTCCTACAGAGCTAGGTCAACCCAAACTTGCACAAGTAATTGCATATACAGGAAGAAAAAAATGAAGGGGTGGCGCGACCAACTAGTGAGAAATTTTGGCGCTTAGAAAATTGATTCTAATAAAAAGTTAGAGGTCTTTATGTATTCAACATAAAATAAAAAATTTAGTAAAGTAGATATATAAAGAATTGATGTACAATTATTTGGTGTCTTTATGTGTAAAGAGTACGTGTGGTAAGTAAAATATAATGGTGGTTCTGCTGGGAGGGTACTCTGTAGCAGAACAACTTTGCAAGAAGGTTTACAAGGAAACTAGGCATGTCGATCTTTTCCAAATGGTCGTAGAATTTTATAGATATATTATAGATTTTTTTTGATGTATTTATTTTATTAAAGAAGAGGTGGTTCTACCGGGGAGCATGACGTAATTATTCCGGGTAAAGAAAAACTTGCTCACTATCCTGCCTTTATTAACTCGTAGTTACTACGATAGGAAAAGCATAGTTATTCTAAATTTGGAATTTTATTATCACTCGATGACACAAAGATAGAACACAAAGCGCTTAATGATACGAACCTACAGCTGCAACCTTTTCCCGTATCCAATAATAATCCATTTCAGCAGCCACCCTTTTACAAACGTCCACCCTAAAATCGGTCAGTCGCTTTGGATCTGTCGCTCGAGCACGACACGCCAGTAAGTGTTCCGCTTGAGGCCACCGGCTGAAATAAAAACAAATGCGAGCCATCCAATCTCGCCAGCACCCATTTCACGAACTTAGCTTAGGCCTAAGTTTATAGAAACAGCGATTTCAGAGTAATATCTGTTTAGATTTTTGGGTTTTGGAATTTCAATTGGCGGAAGAGCGGCGGCGGGGTTCGGATGCATGTAGCCCAGGGTCATGTAAAAGTTCAAGGTATAAATACTGTATTATGATTACGTAATGGTATGAAGGAAAAAGACAATTAATGACGAGATATTTATGATGTGACAGAAAATGATAAGGACATGCTTCATCAACTCCAAATGGATTAGAACGGCCAAATGACAAAAATGAATTGGTTTCGTCTTACTAGTGGTGGTTTGGTAGTTGTATACAATACAAGTAGTAATAAGTTGTTAATGGTCATTATTGTGAAAACGCGATACAAGTGTTTTATTTTTAGTCATTTGTTCTTCATAAGTAGTTCCCTTCTCTCGTGATTATTTACTTTTTGTTCTTCTGCTTGCCTTATAGATTCTTGGAGCATTCATGCATATCGTATCCTTGATTTTCTAAATGCAAACGAGGTGTATTACATGTGCCTTTCGGGCCCTCCTTTTATAAATTGTTATTTCATACACAGAGTTCGCTTGGTAAGGCCTATAAAGTCTGTAGTCATAGTCCACATAACGGCGTCTCCGCTTTTATACATATACGAGTGCGTGATTCTTAAATTTTGGCCAAATGTCTTTAAAAAAATTACAATTTATTCTTACTGCTTATTAAATGTGTATTAAAAATACATATCAAAAGCATATGGACAAGGTTAATGCCCTCAGGAAATTAAAAAAAACTTGGGTGCATAAAGCGGTGACGTATTGTGCCTTGGTCATGACATTTTATTTATTTATTTATTTTTGCTTCGTTCACGGCAAACTCGCTCTATTCCCTTTGCTTCCTTGTATTTGATGAGATCTACTGTAATTTATATCGTGTCTCTGTTTAATACTCTTGCCTCGAAATCATAATGAGTATATAAACACGGCTGTGAAATATTGTGCATCGGTCGTGACATTTTATTGATATTTTAATTGCCGTTTTAATTCTATTTTTTCAAGTCGACTTGACGGGATCTACTTTAATTTTGGGCCCATTCCTCTTTTTCAAATTCTCGCCTTGATATATTATTTAATTCGAAGTTTTAATTTATTTCCTTTTGTGGCGTCTTTTATAACGAAAAACGAGAACTAAGTAAAACTCTATTTCTAGAAAATGCATGTCAAACAATACGGTAATTAAAAATAACATCCCAGCGTCTACATTTTTCAAAAGAGCTAAAAATACCACAACCGCGCATTATATATGTCACAACCTGTACTCAAAAATCCATGGTGGTGACACTTTCTTCATCCCATGGTCGTGACAATTCGAGACGTGTTCGATATAACTCAAAAACTGGTTTTGATCTCGCAAACATTAATTAACTAACTTAATTACAATGTAGGAGATACATATTAAGCTATAAACAATAGCATGGCAGTTGTAGTAACGCTTAACATGTTAACACGGTGGTGTCGTGTTAAGCTTGTCCCTTTTTTGAAATAAATAAAGAAGTGGTTTTGGCGCAAACACCACTCTGTTCAGCCATTTGCAAAACTGACATTAAGACAGTTTTTCCGTTCTAAAAAATGTTTAAAAGGGCTGCCAAAATCAAAGATAGTTTTCTACCGAGTACTGCGTCATTACAGTATAGCACATACGAGTAGTTGTGACAAAAAAATACGCATACATTTTATTTTATTTTTGATTCTGTATTTTTATGCAGTGACTTTGAGCAAACATTACTTTTGCATTATAGGAGTAATTTTACATGAGATTCCATGTCGTTTTAGCAGAAAAAATATATATCGCCAAATCTGGCAATCGCACACTACACGGTCCGCGACATTTTGACATTACAGTTAAAAAAACTGGTAATTTTATGTCTAAAATTGTATTTGAACATGATACTATTGGTAAAAATCTAAGTAAATTGATATATAGTTATTTGATTTTCTAAATACGCATAAGTGATTCTTACAAATCACACGAAAAAACGTAAGAATAAGAATCACCCGAGTATGTAATACAAACATAACATGGGTATAAGCCGTTAATTATTATCCACAGGATAGACCATTTTTGTTTTATCTACTATGTATGACCGAATTAATCGATTTAAATAACTAAAGCCTAAAAAAACCAATATGGCCGACCAGTTATGTACAGGGACAAAAAACACTGCTACATAATCCGGTTTTGTACGAGTAATGTAAAGTTATCATATGTTCATAGTATTTGGTTGTGGAGTTTCATCTATCGCTGCTGCCGCATGCTCGCTTCGCTCTCTCGGCTCGCGCGTTGTAGGGTCGCAGTTCTACTGACACTCCTCCTCGCTTCGCTCGTCGTCGTACCTAACTACCGGGAATAGTGAGAAAAAAATCACTAAAACAAAATTGGGTTATGTAACAGTATTCTTTTCGTGTCCCTGTACATAACTGGTCAGCCATATTGGTTTTATAAGGTGAAAGACATTCCTTCCCCGTTACTAGTTGTGTACCAGGAATATTTTTCCCTCTACCAGTGTTGGCAACATAACATAACATAACATAATGTAACTTGGTTATGTAGGGGGAACAAGGGGTCTCTTATAACTTGTGTCACTTAGTCACATGTTGAGTAGGAAACGCAATTTTGTTGTGACCCTACAACATGCCAGAAATGTGTAATTAATTCTCTGAGGGACCTCCTCCTTCAGGCGCTTCTACGGTAGACCCGTAGGACCGACAGAATTGAATTTTTTGCCCTTTATATGCGTCTCATTTTCGATTTGTATCCAAACTCTGAACAGGAATTTAAATTTAGTTAAGTATTTAAAATATTTAATATTGGATTTTGTGTGTGTGTGTGTGTGTGTGTTTAACCCTACATTACAAGGGGTCAAGTTGCGAACGCTCATGATTTAGAATCGTGGTAAGATTCGAAACATGACCAGCGATAATCTACTTATTAAACATAAATTACCATTTCGTTATAGTTTAATACAGTGAAATCTTAATAATCTGCCAGTTCAGTGCAAGTCCAGTAATCCGGCACTAAAAATAAGACAGCGGCGCAGCGGACCATTCAAATAATAGTGAAAAATGTTTTAAACAAAAAATAATGGCTAGAAAACCAAAACCCACCACCGATTTCTTTAAACCTAGGTAATTAATATATGAGATTGGTATATCATAAAAAAACGGCCAAGTGCGAATCGGACAACGCACCATGAAGTTCCTGCCTACTAGTAAGTGTGGTACAAATAGAAATCCTCTTTCCTGTGCTGTCAATTAAAAAAGGTCGTATCTTCGAAGGAAACTCACGGCACTTACGCCCGTTTGTTTGGGCAAGGCAGTTTTTCAGCGGTTATTCAAAAACGGTTAGACCGACTAGGTTCAAAACAATTATCGTTTTCAGAATTTTAAACTTCATGGAAATTAGAGGGGTATGGGGGATTTTTTACGCAGCTAATATCTCACAAACGCTTGACTTAAATGGAAAAGTTTTGTGGAAACCTCCATATCATTTTTAAAGGCCTGTCCTCCGGTGAATTGTATGAAGTCCCCTCCCCCTGATTTAATTTTTTTTTTGTAATTTCACATCACTTTTAGAATACTTTAGAATACACCTTCCTGCCAAATTTCATAATTGTAGTTCTTGTCTCCGAGTAAATCGGCTGTGAAATACGGACGGACAGACATAGCGAAAGTATAAGGGTTCCGTTTTTTCCATTTTGGCTACTGAAGCCTAAAAAACAGCTAACTATAGTTACAACACGCTTTTTAATATCCGACGTACAATGCAAAAGAGGGGCGTTATAAGTTTAACATTGTATTTATTCATATTACCTACAGTCCACTAATCCGAATTTTCCATTAATCCGCCACCCCCGTGCCAGCATCAGTGCCGGGTTATTGCGTTAAATTAATGTAAGTGTTAATTAATCACATCAAATAAATCGTTTGTATTCAAAAGGCCATTCCACCCGTCAAATATTGAAAACTGAAATACTAATACATAATTACTAGTACTAAATAATTAAATTCGTTCATTCAGTTTACTTTCCATTTAAAATAAATTATGAACACCAAAGCTTGTATGTAAAGAAATGAGACTTATGTTAAATTAGGATCACGAAATATATATTCGAATAGTTCAGAATTATTTTTACTGCTAATAAAATTATCACTTCCCTAAAAATAAACTGATCAGTATTATTGCTTGTTACCGAAATGGAGAAGCAGTTTAATGCGGATTACGAGTCTAGTCTTGTTTTTTTTACAATTTCCGTACAACTATTCAAATATTTATACGTTCACTTAAAACTTGTCCTGACAATTCAAACACAATAAAAATAATTATCCATATAGTTGCAGCAGCTCTGAAGCGATGCGCGAATATTAAGACCTACCTTGGACGTATTTAAGCCTAACCTACAATAAATAGCCACCGAGCCAAGCCAATAAATGTCAACTTCATGTTTTCCCACCAATGGCACATTCGGTGAAACATTCAATTAGTGGCTCTCACCACCATTTAAAAGATTTTAATTTCCGTAATAGGATTAACGAAAGCCTAAGCTGCGCTGTCCTCTTTCATATTGGTTGCGGTCCTTTGAGATTCCACTACCCCTTTCTATTCGTAGAATTGCGTGCTGATATGGTTACGGAACATTTCACTTCAGGCAAGTTGTTAAAATCCTTTGGGTGGAATTTACAGTAGAGGAAACTGAATGTCACTTCCGACGGGATGTGAGCCTGCCGGCCTTCCCAGCGTCGGCGACTGGGTAGATGGTGATAAGGTAACCATTCCTTTCTCTTCCGATGCATGGATGGCCTGGCCTGGTCGGCTCTTAACCCGAGTATGCCTGCACCCGGAAAGCTAGATTTTCAAAGTTTGTGGGACGGAATAGATGCGAAACGCATATTCGACGACCTCATGGAAGCCGCGGCCGGAGCGGACAGGGAAGGATGTTAGCAGTGTCGAGACCAGAGTCTGGGGCTTGGCTACGCGACTTTTACCTTCCTCGACGACGATTCTTTGCGGGTGGCCGTGGCTCTATGCTTGGGCTGCGATGTTTGCGAACCCCATCTTTGCATATGCGGCTCTACGATCTAGAGCAACGGCCATCACGCCCTAAGTTGTCGCCGATGTGCAGGAAGATTCCCGCGGCATCACGCGGTAAACGAAGTTATTTGAAGAACACTCGTGTCAGCGAACATCCCATGTACGTTGGAGCCCCCTGTATTAAGATGCTCGGATGGTAAGAGGCCAGAGGAAAGCGCCTTCTCTGGGACGCTACTTGCGTCAGCACTTTCTCTGCATCGCACATTGGCCGTACCATCCGGGCGGCTGGTGCAGCAGCGGCGGCTTCGAGAAAAAGCAAAAAATATGAATTTCTGGGGCTACTTATTCATTCCTTTAGCGGTGGAGACGACCGGCTGTTGATGCGCAGAGGCCAAATCATTCTTATGTGAGGTAGGGAGACGCACGCGGGACAGGGGCCTTGACCCCGCTCCGGGTCATTCTTGATACAAAGGTTATCCACTGCAGTCCAACGCGGCAACGCTGCAAGCGTTTTGGGCACCTTTGCATCAGGAATGACTCGGGATGGATTATTAGATTAGAGTAGGTTAAGTTTCGTTTTTATTTATTTGTTGTTTTCATATTTGATATATTTTTAAATATATTTTTTTATAACAATATATATGTGTTGTAGACTTGTAGTTTAGTGTGTTTTTTATTATAACAAATGACTTAGTAATTTAAATTACATGTAATTTGAATGACACGTAATTAAATTACTGGTAATTGAATTAAATGTAATCCAATTAACAGTGTCATTACAAAAATAAATCAAACTCCCAACACACAACACTGGCATTCATCATGCAGATCATCTCATTCTGATCAGTCATTTGACGACGCTTCTTGTAACCACATTTCGATTTAGGAATCACATTTTACTAAAAAATAACATAAAACGTGTCGAAAAATACTACGCAAACACCTACGTGCGGTCTCGGAGACAGTCGAAAAATACAATTCAAAAACCTACGTGCGGTCTCGGAGACTGTCGAAAAATACTATGCAACAGTGGCGGTGCGTCAAAAATTTTCTTAGGGAAGCCGGAATTAATTTTCCTTTCTTATTCGTCATGAGCCGTAGTAAAAGAACTGTAATGGCTGAAAATTAGGTAAGCCGGTGGGAATCGAGTTGTATGGACGCTCCGCTACTGCTATGCAAACACCTAAGTGCGGTCTCAAAGGCCGGCGACTGAAGTTTTATGCTCACCAAATCCACAGGAACACACGTCCGATCACGTCAATGGCATGGCTGGCACTGAGAGGCCCCCGGGGAAAGGTACAAGGCCATAGAGGTCGGTACTCCGCGGTCATGCCAATTTATAACATTTTAAATTTTCTAAGGTCTAGGAGACCGCACGTAGGCGGTTAAAGGTTAAGGGTCCAGCACCAACATAGGGCCTTAAAACTTCGGGTGCTTAGGTACACAAGAACCATAGTACACTAACTTATTTTCATACTAAACAATATTTTTACCCAATTAGAATTGTGTCCCTTGAAGTGCCGGGTTATAATACCCTCATTTCTTCCCATGGTCGTAAGGGTCGCTTATGGGAACCGGTTTGAGGTGTGTTGTGGGCCATAGGACCTCTATCACTGGAATATCAATTTGTTCCATCATTAAACATTCAATTGCTAGAATTTTCACTGAAATTAAATTTCATGTGCCCTGCCAACCCCTTTTGGGCATACAGGCGTGAGTTTATGTATGATTGTCATGACAATGAAAAACATATTTTTTGCTTGTTCCCAGCGCCTACTCCGTCCCCTCCAACGCTGAAACCCGAACACAACGAGCTAACAGTTACCTTCCCACCCTTGGAAGACATCTATAACACTCCTGAGAAGCACTTCACAACGGAGAACAACACAGTCGTGACGTCACAGACTGGCTCCACAGCGCTCCTGCCATGCGTTATTAAAAATATTGGTGATGGAATTGTAAGTATTTCACTTTAATTCATTTGTTTATCTTCGTAATGGACCACGGATCCACGCTACATAAATAATTCATCTGAAACCTCATGAATAAGGATCGTAACCAATTTAAGTCGCTTCATACTACAGTGCTCCATAACCTGCCCCTCTTCTGCCTTCCTCAAATGGAAGAAGTTTTATGATAGCTTTCTCTAATAATTCAATAAACCAACGTACCTATTTTGCCTCTGCTCCAATTACCCAGCTTTTTTCTAAGAATAAAGGGGTTTGTCCATGATATATATTGTATGAAAATTATTATTAGAATTGATAAAAGGTCAGTCAGACCTTTTATCAATTCTAATAATAATTTGATAACTAAATGACTAAATGACACCAAAAACTTAAAAGTAGGTACCCAACTAGTTATTTCTGTAAAATACATTTCACTACAGTATTTCGATAAAAATAAAATCGATCATTACAGAAACTTACGTAAACACGTTATAAAGATTTTCATTTTATTTGAGCGTCATTCTCTCGCAAAAAATATTCACGAATTTACATAAAGTAATCCGTGGAAAACACTGAGACATAAAATGAATAAGTAATTTTGCGTGGCCTTTGTTATATTTTCTGCGTCTTTACGCCTGCCTATTAAGCCCCACAGAAACTGAAAATAATTATTGAATGGAATGATCGTTCTTTTAATGTGCCTTTTTCCAGTTATTGTAAAATAATTACCCATGTTATTTGACCAATTGGTTACTAGATTTTTTTATGGTGCCATTCGAACCAGCTTTTAGAGAGAATCAAACATTTAATACCTATGGGACTACAATTAGAGCACAACAAAAGGCAGAAATATAGAACATACTTATTTCGTCCTTGGCAATCGAGGAAACGGATCCTACTAATTGACAGTATATTATGACGTCACAACAAGATAGTCGAACTAACCATTGTATGGGAAACACTTTTATTACTTTTGGACGATAAATAACCATAGTTATAATGAATACTTCGTGTGTAGTCTCATTCTTCACCTCGAAGAACACCCATATCCAGTTTTAATAAAAATAAATGTTGGCCATCTTGGAGTTGAAAATAGATGTCATTTTCGTAATCGGCACCTCGAGTAACCATAAAAATGACACCCATATTGATTTTTAAGAAAAAAAAATGTCCACCATCTTAGATTTGATAATGCATGTCATTTTCGTCCCGATCCGACTACGCAGAGATGTGCATATCCTGTCGTTGCTTTTTAACGTACTCTTTAACCTAGCTTACCCTCTTTGCCTATCAGAAAGATTTAATTATATGGCTGATGACTCTGGCTATTACACCGTCGCATAAGCACCGTGCCTTTTCCAAATCTTTCACAGTGCGCGCCGTAAAATTGTGGAATAACAAGTTACCGTTCTCTTTAAGACAGTCTCAGTCTGTAGCATCACTCAAGAGCAACTTGAAAAAATTTTGGCAATCCAATGACTTGTGAATTGGTTGGATAAGTATGTTTACTTATGGGTATATTTATATTTATATATTTAAATATGTATATATACCTAATTAATTTGCTAATTTCCAATATTAAAAATGGCATGCAATAAGTGTAATTAACACATTATTTTGCTATTATAACTTTTTATTTATAATTACTATGCAAGGCCTAGCTGCCTTTTACATAATTACTCTTAGGTAAGTACCTCATTTTCGTGCTAATTTAATTATACGGGAACGCCAGTAAACAGTCGATCCTGCAAAAATTAAGCGATTCGCAAACTCATAATATGGTAATTATAAACGGCCAAAGAAGCTTAAAATACAGGGCTGAATTATAATTCCACTTGCCTTTATGGAAGTCTTTTGTTTCATTTATATTTAAGACTCCAAGGCAGGCTAAATATATTTGACGGGAATAAATCTCGGTATTGTTCCGCCGAAAAGATACACAGAATTATAATGTAAAACGATCAAATTGCAATAATTAAAAAAGAAGTCGATTATTACTGCCTTATAGATTAATTTAAAAATAATTCTAAATCGATTTTGGTTTTCACATCGCTAAGAGTTTTTAAAATGTTCCTCCTTTATCAACATATATAGGTATGTACTTATATTATGAATGCAAATCAAAACTCTGTTTGTCTGGTAGGTACGTATTCACGCTTAATTCACTGAAACGATTGAACGAATTGCTATGGAGATAGTTTGATATATTTGTACTTTTCTCTCAGGAACGCATGTGAGTCATGGTTGTGTGTTGGAGATGTACATGCACATTGTCTGTGTGTGCGTCAGCGTAGGAGCTGTATGTGTTCATATTGTCTATGTGTTCGTATGTGTCGCAACTACAACTATCGCTAACCCGCTTTTGTGGGATAAAAATAATATATCTTACAAGAACATAGGTTTGTTTTTATCCCGGAATATTATATGGCCTTTGGGTAGTCTAGTAAAATATTTGGTGTTAGATTTTGTACAGGCGAAGTATTAATCCGAGTATACGTGGACAAAGTCGCGGGAAACCACTAAATGCAGCTATTGCACGTGCCAACTCAAATCAAATATTATTACAATACAATATAATACAAATACTCTTTATTGCACACCTCACATAATAAAACAGCGCATAAAAAAAAAACAGAGATACAGGGAGACAGAGGCAGAACAACAGGCGGTCTTATCGCTAAAAAGCGATCTCTTTTAGACAACCTTAGTAAAGTTGACTTATCCATATTTTACTATAAATAAAAAAATAGTTATTGATTTACAAGCGGTATAGACGGTCGTAGTTAGGGGCTACGATCGTCATGTTCCCACAGCCGCCGAAATGGGTTAAGGAGGACAATCGGCGGGTTTTTAGTCGGTGCAAGTCCAACATAACCGCCGCGCCGCCCCCACGGTGCGGAGGTATCCTTAACGGATTTTCCCCCGTCCAAAAAAAGGTCCTACGAAGGTGGAGGTCCGGGGTTCGAATTCCAGTAAGGGCATTAATTTGTACATCAGTATATGTAAGGTAAACATCCCTGAACTCGACACTGACCTAATACATGACACTTTCAATCTTATGTCAACATGACAGAGGTCAATAATAGATGTCATCTATTGGGCACTAAGGTGCCGAGCGCTGGGACGTTTACCTTATTTATATGTATCCTATATCAAGAATGTTTCCTATGTATTATTTTACCAACATAGTGTGTAAAACCGTAAACCGGGGTACGTACGGGGTACGGGGTAAATTACGTACCGTAAATTGAGGGGCGACTTAAAAATTCAGTTTTTATGCCGTGTTTTACTTTTTTATTTAGTTAACCTTGAGTCAAGTTATACCTTCGTTAATTTCCTAACTATTTACTAAAATGAATCAAACTAGAAATACTTTAGTGATGAATATATAAGTGTTTTATATGTATCAAAGTAGCCCTGTTTTTTCTTAAGGTAACCCCAGTTTACGGTAACGTTTTACTATTTCCGTACATTTAAACATGCTTACTTTAACTACATCTCTCAAACTAGCGTTTAGCCCTAACACATTAGTCCCATTTAACAGGGTGAATAAACGCGTCTCGTTACGGACGTAGGTATTAAGCGCTCCATTAATTTGCAAGGTAGGCTGCCGAAATGGTCCTCGGGTTACGATTGTTTTATGTGGTCAACTAATGATTTCCGGCAGCCTATTTATCTCGGTAGGTAAACTTGTAGGTATTAAAATTAATAATACCATAGGGGTAGTTACGTAACATTTTCACGTTATGATTCTATTCTAAAAATGACAATTACATAATCGACTAGGTGGCGCAATCTCGTTTGATGGTCTTTTATAATTTTTCTGTCCGATAAATTCACGTAAGTTTTGACTTTAGATCAAGTTCACAATTAGACGAAGTAAACTGACAGATGCGATGTTGCCAGGAATATGTAACTAGAAGGATACTTACAATGAAAGCCTTCCTTACTGAATTCTGAAGAAAGATTAATAAAGTAATAGTAAGTAATTCATTAAAAATGAATCTAAGTTATATACACATCTGTTAAAAGGAATCACTAGATAAAATCATTCAATAAAAAGCACATAACATAATAAACTAAATAAATTAATACATTAGAAATACACTATTAAATAAACGCGAAACAGAACTAAATATATTCGTATCGAGTACTTTACTCGACGAGTACAAATCCTTTTAATAGAGCGCAATTCGCGACCGTAAACGCATACGCGTGAGTTGTAGTTTCGTTTAAGCGATGCCAGCAATGCCAGCGATGCCTGCGAGTCTGACGATGCCGGCAATGCTATCAATGCCTGCAATGCTGGCAATGTTATCAATGCCTACGATGCTGGCAAAGCTATCGATGCCTGCGATGCTGGCGATACCAGCGATGATAGTTTTAGTTATAAATAGCCGTGCCTGCGGAGCGCATGTCACTCTTGCTCAGACTGTCAGTGACTCTGGTTACAAAACTAAAATATTTATTGGTGGGTTTTTAGTTCCTATATTGTTGAGATTTTGCCGTTGTGAGGGAATATATTGAGATTATAGTTTTTTATTTTAAATGGCCAGATCACTGTCTAGGTATACAGTAAGCCTGGTGGAATACGCTTAACCTTGATGGTGTTAACTAAGCTTATTTCACAGTATATTACTTTACCAGATTGTATGGAGGATCTGGCGTCCTTCTCTATCAAAATGGGACGAACATTACTCCGCGATTCTCAATATCCAGCTGGTAACGTAATTCGGTCTTATTAAACACACACACGGTAAAAATAGGGCCCTAACTATATTACACTCACGTAATAAATACCATACGACTGAGAATTGCATACACTATAGTAGGTAGGGATTATTTCTATTTGGGGTTGTATTTACCTTAATCCTATGCGATTAGAGTTTTTTAATTGTGTATTAACGTTTGAATAGGTATTTCGATACGTAACAAATAGGCGGTATTTTAATGAGCTCAAAAAATACTGGATTTCGTGGAATATTACACGTAATAAATAGGTGTTGCCACGGTTCAGTACTTTCTATTATGATTAGGATTGCAGAATTGGCTCAGAAAGATGAGCTAGTTCTGAATATGGCAAGGTGGAGTAGTCACATGGTTTTATCTTTTAATTTCGTGAGTGAAAGAATACTTATTGTTTAGATAGATTTCATAGTTTCATGATTATGATAGCAATGAAGTTCCGAATTTCGCAGATTTATATTTTGTGCAAAATAGATATTCATGAATGGCTAGGCTTGGGTTGTGAGTAGGCAAGACGGGTGAGTAGTTAGAGATGATCTTCAATCATCTAAGGCTTACTAATGAGCTTACCTCATTAGTATGTCTAGCATTATATGGGGTATGAGACATGTGGGGTAGGAAGGGTAGTAATTGGTAGTTTCGGGGATGTATTAATGAGGGAGAAGTTACAAATAGAAAAAAAAATAGTGACGATATTATGTAGAAAAAGACGTATCGATAAGTATAACGTTGTACTACCAAACTTATTCCAATGTTGTAATCTATGAGCTTTCAATTTTCCGATCACTAAAGGTTAATTAAGCGGGACAAAAATAGTGTTTAAATATAAATTTTAGCCCTTTAAATATGAATAAATCATGCGATTTACAAAATCATTCTAATTTGACAAATTCAGAGGATATTAGATTGAGAAAAACAACTGTTTTCGATTTTCGATGTTCTCGGCAAGCACCTAATGATACCCGATGGATTGGACCAAAAGATCGGTACCTAAGTCTAGTAAGGTCTTAAATAATAACGATATATGAACAGCACTGGCCATACTGTGGCAACGTTTGTGCATTTTGACTTGCCAAACAACGTCGCTTAATGGTGGACTTCACTTTAGTAAATTATGAGTTGGACAGACTTTTGTACAACGATTCATTTTTATTTCTGTGTCAACTATTCATGTGGTCTAATAAGACTTTTGTACAACGATTCATTTTTATTTCTGTGTCAACTATTCATGTGGTCTAATAAGATAAGTAAGAAAGTATATATGAATATTCTCGTCTTAAATCCAAAAAAGCCATACAAATTAACGTGGAACTTGGTCAAATTATGTTAGTCAGGTATGCCCTAGGGAGACGCTACAATCCTAATTTTAATTAGAAGTTCCAATATTTCTCTCTCACACACGCAGTTTACTAGTATTCTCTGAAGTAATAGACAACTTCATACATTCCAAATTTTTCAATTTTCTGAAATACATTGTGCCCAGTTTAGTCCGTTTTGTTCCAACAATGGGATTAAATATTATATAAATTCACCAGTGTATCACGCAAACAGCCATGGACAAACAGAAAAATCCGTACGCATATGTAAAAGAATGCTTAAGGGGAGGATTCCCATATTTTGCGTTTTAGAGCTTGAATGAAAACAAAGAATTTGTTTAACATACTTATATGAAAATTTTTAACTAGGAATTATAATATATCGTCGCTCAGAAAGGACCTGTAGAGGGCCTCCAATTGAATACATTTATTTATTGCTTCGTTTTTCTGCAAAATCGACTGAAAAACCACACAAAAATCAAAATATGGCGTCTTGCTAGAAAACGGGGTAATACGATTTTGTCTTTAACACTTAGTAATTCCAAATGTTATTCAAGTAGTCAATAGACTGGTCGAGGGCATCATGGCATTCTCATATTATTCCTCTCAAAGACCAACTAGAATTTCAAACGTAAGTCTAAGATTTAGTGTTTATTCCATACATTTTCCTTGCCACCATTATTTTCATATATCGGTAGATGGGCATTGGCCCTCGTTGGAAGCACAAGTATGCTGCGTTTTATCAGTTTAGTTTTGACAGGCTATTTGATAGCCTGCTCGTATATGAATGCATTGTTTACCACACGATTGTATTCGAGAAATATAGGTTAAATAAATGGTGACGTGTAGCTATTGAGGAACCTTTTGACATGGAATTTTTGGTACTACTCTTTCGTTCATCATTCGCTTGCTCTTTTCCCATTTATTTGGGGTCGGCGCAGCATGTCTTTTTCTTCGATACATCTCTGTCATGTAATTTTCTTTGGCCTACCTCGTTTCTTGCATCCATCCACATGCCCGTACCACGTAAGGCGATTGGCTCTTAGTTTTTCGGCAATGGGTGGTACTACTCTTTCGTTATAATAGAAAAATATATGTCTGATCCCCAAAGTTTACTAATGCGGCTAAATTATAATGATTTTCTCTCCTAAAACGAATTTGAAACATAAAAAGTTTACCAATGCCTTTCATTCCAGTGGAATTTAATTTAAAGAAATTGGTCATGTTTCGTTAGGAAAATATTTTATAACGCAATGACATTTTTCACTCACTCATCATGTTTCAAATGCAAATTTGTAAAACAATTTTTCTTCTTTACATTTCAATAATTTAACGTCGGTAATGTTGTAATATGCGTGTATATTCACGCTTTTTCGTCAAATAGGAATACGTTTAATGACTAAATATATCTCTGATCAAACGAAACATGTAGATATTCCGATATAGACGAACTATAACTCAAATGAATAGATAATTAGAGGATTTTATCAATAACAAACAACTAGTAAACAATAATAAGGTTACAATAATGGTACAGTGACAAGTTATGGCAATTACGGGTTCTCTAAGGAGGGTGACTCCAATTTGAGCGGTGGTGATAACTGACTGGTGACAAATTTACGGTCTGAAATCCCAAAAAGAAAATGGCAATGACCAGCAAAATGTAGTAGTATGTGAGGACTGTGGTATACGCATGTGAGAGTTAATTTGGAAAATTATTTCATAACAGTGAGATTTGACTGGCGCTGAGAATTTACCCGCATACAACGCGGTATTATTTTAACAGAAAATGTAAACACTCTGTTAGTGCATGAGGATTGAATTATTTGTTCTATTATTGAAATTCAATGCATTGTACTACTGGATAAGCCCCAGCCAAACTTATTATGTTCGGTAGAACGTTCAGAACTGGCCTTGATTTAATACTATCCTCAGACCGTGCTACAAGCACGACTAGCACGACTGATAAGGCCACTGCAACAGCTGTGTGTATGCATAAACGTTCATTTCTAGTAGGTGATGCTATCTGGGCGCGGTGGTACAGCGCAAGAAAAGAAAGTTGGGAATTAGGGAAAATTATGGTAAAAGTAGGTAACACAATGTTTAAAGTATTGTAAACAAATATGATAATATATGTATTGTGTAAGACAATTATGTAGTTCAGCTTTTAATAAAATATAAGGGAAATCCTATTGGTAATAGTATTAGTCGGAAGGATTAAGGTACCTAATATCCTACGAGAGCGTACCACTGCCCTCATTTCCTTCCCCTTCTGTTTCAAGTGGTGTGTCGATTTTACCTTCCGGTTCTGCGATGACCAATGGAGTTACTGCGGAAACAATGTTGGAGGAAACGAGGAACTGGGAATGAAATCGGGACGGGTGGTGTTGGGTGTAGGGGAGACAGGTAAGCGAGGGCCGTCTGCGAATGAGTCCATCGTGCAGCCGCGCCTTCTGACCACCCCACTATGATAGACGAAGTCAGTTCGTCACCAGTTGCATCCCAGGAAAAAGCTTGACGACTATAAGGTTTAACCATCGTTTTAAAATAGTGTGTTATTATCTAATCTAAGTCTAATTAGTTTTTAAATAGTGGTGGAGAGATGATTTAATTGTACATTATACCTTCGTAGTTATAGGGCGCCTACGCCGTTTCGTTCACCAGTAATAAACTAGCTCGCAATCAAGACGGTTGTTTATACTCTCAAATTTAATTGTCAATTAATTTGCTCACAATTGTAATTTGAATTCAATGGCACTCGGTATGCGTTCATTAGAAGAGGCATATACAGACGGATTGCGTTGCGGATATGATTATCCCGGGCTTGGAGATCATCGTATCACTAATATATCCCTGTATATTACCTTGACGTTTCTGTACTCATTTGTTTTGCTTTAATTATTATTATTATTATTATTATTATTATATATTTTAGACAGGCAGCTGACGCTGATACGTCTAAATCATAGTTCACTTGGCACTGGTTAGCACTGCTTAGATCTTAGTTTGTCAAGTTTGTTTTTAAACTGATTAACACTGTTAGCGTTCACTACTTCTGAGGGTAATTATCTTACCTTTTAAATCTCTCGGGTTTATGTACGTTTCTTTAACCAGCATAATACAATATTCAGAATAGGTTTCACATGCATCTAGTGCTACGTACTACGATTTAACAAATAATAATTATTGTAGAGTTGCATAGTTACTATATAACACTACTAGCGGCCGCCCGCGACTTCGTCCGCGTAGATTTTAAATATAAATGAGGTTTATTTGTTTCTGTCAGTTGCCTGATGCTATTAATCTTTTGTGAAAATTACTGGAAAGACAAAAATTATGTCCGCCATCTTGGATTTGAAAATGCATATCATTTTCGTAATCGGCACCTCGAGGAACCCCGACGGTGACATCCATATCGATTTTTAAAAAAAAAAAATGTCTGCCATCTTGGATTTGAAAATGGATGTCATTTTCGTAATCATCGTCCCGAGGAACCTCGAAGATGACACCCATGTCGATTTTTAAGAAAAATAATTGTCCGCCATATTGGGTTTGCAAATGCATGTCATTTTCGTAATCGGCACCCCGAGGAACCTCGAAGATTATTTTAGTCTCGAGTGCACTTAATCTATTTGACATAGCGATTACTGTTTATTGAAGCTCGCGGATGACGCTTTCGAGCGCCTTTTGCGCCATTATTTATATTTTATTTTATTAACTTTGCGTAAGAGCAATGTACCGTGCGGGGCTGCCGACTACCCGAATGAGGTCAGACGGGTGGAAGACTATCGCAGTGCTTTTTCCGGATTGACTTCGATACGCCAAAGATTAAACCAACGACCTAGGTCAGTGATTGCCTCCTGGAGGTATCGCCGGATAAAAGTGTACTAACAATGAGTCGTAAAGAGCGGGGTATCGTCCGCGAACAACCCCAGTTGCACTTTAGGGTACCTGGGATGTCGTTCGTGAATAACGAATAAAGAGTGGGAGAGAGCACGGAGCCTTGCAGGACTCCAGCCCGGACGGGGTCTGGGTCCGAGTACGTTTCCTCTAGTCTGTATCGAAAGCATCGATCCCTGAGAAAATCTCGTATAGCGAGTACGAGTCTGTCAGGCATACCGAGATGATCTAACTTGTATATCAGCCCGTTATGCCAGACTTTGTCGAAGGCTTTCGCCACGTCGAGAAAGGTTTTTTTTATACAATGCCGGTGGCAAACAAGCGTACCACCGTTGCAACGGTCCTGATCCCTGGAATCGAGAGAAACCGTCCAGCACGTGCTCCGTGACGCGGTGCACCTGTTGAACACACACAACAGACTCATATGAATGTGAATGTTTACCACATTTCAGTACCTAAAGTTATATTAATCATATGCATATTCGTAAGCAAACACAATAGATTTGCATTATTTAGGTACTGACTTACAGCCTCTAAAGCGCTTTCGTTTTAACCCAAAACTTGCGGGCCCATCGAGCCTTAATAACTTTACTGTTTATAAAATTGGAGATTAAATAGATTGGACGTAGTCGGTTGTTATCAGCATTGACTGAGCAGTGTTTTGATATATGCCTACCTAAAATAAATTATCGAACTGCCACTCCATTCCATGAATCAACAAATTATTTCCTATGGTATATTTGTCTACAAAATGAAAGAAAATCAACGTGCTTGAAATTCACTCTGAAATCTTTGCAGTAAAGAACGGACGGTTGAGAAATATAAAATACCTTCTCTTTAACCTGAATATGGCTTTATAGGCCGGGCCCAATATAGCGATTGGAGTGCGCGTTTGAAGAGTGACCTGTGGAAAATTCAGGGGACACCTCCGAAACTACCACGCGGGCGGTTTAAATACTGGAATACTCTAAGAGTGTGCGCTCCAGTGAGATTGGTTGAGCGGCTTCAACCAAATCTGAGGTGTGGGTGGAATCGAGCTACTGGCAGTTTTGTCGCTGGTTCACTAAACCTAGCCTAGCTGAGAAGAGTCCAGCAAGGAACTCAGCTAGACCCGACATGGGTCGGACTGACACTTGAAAACAGTGATTACCTAGCTGATTAGATATAAACAATCAAATCACTGGGAGGTACGGGTAGTAGGTAGGTATATGAAGAGGTTTTGTCCTATAGTCGTCCAGCGTCCACCTAAATTCGGTCTTCAGCTGTTTGCGCGTTTTATCAGGTTTTGTTTCGAATTTATTGGAATTAGGAAATACATGGAAATATATTGAGGGATTTCAAATTGTAAGTTCTCCGAAAAGAAAATAAAATTCAATCGTCCTAGCTTCAAATTGTAGAAAGTGGCTACTTAGAAGGACAAAAGTATCTTTAGGTAGCATTCTACCTCTCAGTTTTTGGGCTTACAAAAATTCTTTTAAATATAATTGTAAAACGATAATGTGCGCGTAGTTACTTAAAAATATTACTATTGTTTTAAGCAGTAACATCTGTTAACGAAAATTATGAATTGAAGTTAAGGAAGCGAGAGTCTTTTTGGTAGATGTCACTCTGCGTACGCCTCCCCAAGGCTTTGTGAAAGAGAACTGGTTGAAGGATTTGGTAACCGAGTGTGATTGTTCAGACAGCTCAGTTAAAGCGATTGGCTGTGTATGTCAGGATGTCACAGGTTCGATAGTACGTTGTGGAAAGTGTTTCTTCACTAGAAAAATACCCGCGATAGGGAGAATTTCTTATAGATTGAGAGGGTGCTGCCAATTTTTGTAAACGTGTTTGTCTTACTAAACTACAAATACCTATAAAAATGGTTTTCTTAGTAAACTAGAATTTTTCAATTATTTTTCAGTCAGAGGGATAATTGCCCAAGGTTTTCACTGAAAGTAGAGCGTGTCATATTGTTGTAGGTCATTACAGATCTTGGGTTATAATGTAGGACTCCTAACACGTAGCAATTCGAGAAACGTCGAAGTTTTTGAGTCGACGGCGTTCTCCGGGCTGGGAGGAAATGTGTATTTAACATCTGACTTACTTAGCCAATACCTATTACCAACATACATACATATGTATATATACATACCTATCTTTTGAAACAATATCTAAAATGGCATTTTGTCTACAGATATCATGGATAAGAAGAAAAGACTACCACCTCCTTACAGTCGGGCTGACTACATACAGCTCCGATCAAAGGTTTCAGGCTATACATCTTCAGCATTCGGAGGTGAGGGGTAGAATTGTAATCGACATTAATATTCTCACCAATTACGCGCATTAGACTACTCCACGATACAATGTACCCATTCTGCAGTAGGTACATTGAATCGTATTCAAAGTACCCTTTTGAATTAGACCCGTATTCATGGAATCAGTGTTGATTGGAAACATCAGAGAACACAGTCAAGAACAATGGACATATATTAATTGATTTCTAAGAAATAATAATAACCGCCATATGGAATGTTGATTCGACGATCATTGTCCCGATAGTCGTCTCTGCGAATGGTCTAATAGCGAAGAGTCTCGCCTCCAAATACCTTAAGAGAATCTCGCTAGATGGCTGGGTCAAGGGTCAGATACAGAAGGCGGTACTCCTAGACACGGCGCGGATAGTCTGCAGGTTCCTCTCTCTGAGGTTTTTATAATGATTTTATTAAAATCATTATAAAAAGATTTACAACAATAAGGCAAGTTCGCCAGAGTGAGTACAGTGTGTTGCAGTAACTGCAACACACACTGTACTCACTCTGGCGAACTTGCCTTATTGTTGTCAACAAAATGTATCCTCAAGTTAATAAAAGGTAGGCAATGCGCTTGTGATTCTTCTGGATTTGCACGCTTCCGTAGGCTACGGTGCCTGTTTACCATCAGACAGGCCGTATGATTGTTTGCCACCGTAGTTGTAACATAAAAAAGACGTTCCATGATGCCATTAAAATTATTTTTATTACAGGACTGGACATTGAAAGTGAAGTTCGTCCAAAATCGTGATGCGGGCATCTATGAGTGCCAGGTTTCGTCACATCCGCCCACCAGTATATTTCTACGCCTCGACGTTGTCGGTGAGTTCACCTGTTGAAATCCGTCATATTTAGCTGTTCGTGTCAATAGATATCTACATCACTTCGATCTTGACATAATAACACATAACATAACTTTCAACCAAGCCAAAGACATATTCACGGTCATATTCACCTTAAAAAATGTCATATGTGAATTCATAAAGTTACGTATGATTAGCTTGCTGGCTAGTACCGTCTAGGGCTCCCGATATCCGTGTTACACGCCGACCCGTTGCCCCGTGTTCTTAAGCCCGGCGGTATAAGAACCGGAATTACACGAACCGGCCTAGACCCGTCTCCATGCCTGAGAATCTTAGACACGGTCCCACCCGTCCGCAACGGTTTGAATTTACGCTCTAAAGTTTGAATGAAAAGTATATAGTGGTAAACAGAGATGGGCAAAATGTACTCGACTAGCGATTAAGATTAAGCTACTTAATCGCGACTAACGATTAAAAATTAAGATTAGTAATAAATAGTCTTAGTTGTACGAGTTCCGACTAATTAAGAATTAATTTGAAATTTAATTAATTTTATTTAGGCATAAAATATCATTAACATCACCATTGCTCATATTAAAACAGGTTTAGTGGCTAAGCATAATTAATACATAATAAGTCGAAACAAACACTCATATTTATGACGGGCGGACGGGTCGTGTACACGGATCTTAATTACATGGATCCTAACTACACGTGAATAACGGGCCTTAAAACCGTTGCCGTGTAACACGGAAACGTGTATTCGAAAAGGGGTACACTAAACACGGACACGACCGCGAGCCCTAGTACCGTCAACAAAATTCATGTCATATTTTGAATTCATACTTAAAAAATATAACTAATAATATGGCAAATACGTACGTTAACTAGCATTTTTTCATATATAATTTTTTTAGGGTGGAATTTGTGATTTTTGTAATGCGGGCAAGCAAAAAAAACAGAAATTTTATTATGGAAAGTTTTAGGTTTGTAGAACATGTTTACACGGCGCTGGCACCTGCGGCATAATTGAAAGGAGCGTTTTCAGACCATATAAGCCCAAAAAATTATAATATTGTTTGATCCTCAACGTTACCAGACACTTTTTTATTTTATATTATCTGACAATGTAAAAATTCATGAAAAACGCTTTGATAAATGCCTCGTGTTTTTCCCATATAGCAAGGTGGATAGTTGCCGAATATTCATTTCCAAATACAATTAATTGCCAAATCTTAAGAATAACATTAATATCAAAAGGGTTGATGATTTAATTTTTTTTTCTAAGTTATTGATTCAAAATTGTAGTCCTCTTATTTGCCTAGCCTGTATAAGTTTAAGTTCATAAATCTCCAGATACAATGAACACTAGTCAGCTTCTACAAGATTGAAGATCAAATAAAATATACAAGTATCTACAAGATTGAAGACAAATTAAAATATTTAAAGTTACACAGTGACCAGTTAAGCAAATTTATTACATTTTAACGAATTTTTATGGTATACATACAACTTGAAAAATTGCGTATATGATTGGTATTCATCTGAATTATTTTTTGGAAACAACAAGTAGATACCTATCTACTTGCCCACCTAGGCAAGGCGCAAAAATTGGCCTTATTTCGTCACATACAAAACGTGCAGGACTTTCATAAAAACTATTCATGCTGATCTGATGTCTGTCATTGTATCTCATAAAATAGTATTTTGAGCAAATTTTATTTTACAATCGTGAGATGCCGCGACTGTCTTCCATACAAATTAAACATGTGATTCCTGCACTCGAAATGAAAAATATTTTTTTTGGTGACCCTTTTAATATAGAGCATATTCAATGTACTCGTCCTTATTTCACTTAGATTGAGAAGCAGTTTATTACGTTTACAACTTGATTAAGTATTAAAAAACTACTTATTTCGTCAAAAAATTTCGCGTGATTGAATTTGCGCTTTTATGGAACGCAACTTTTGCTACCATATTTTTTACTTAATAACTACCAATAATTACCATATTTAGTCGTGTATGGACCCTCAAAGTGAGTCGATGGCGTTTCGTCATCCAATATGTAATATGTAACGTGGTTTTTGGTGTTTATAAAGATAGGTTTGCATTGTTTTGTATATAAATAAAGGCGGCATGTTAGATTTCTGTTTAATCTGTGATAAAAACCTCAGTGAGTAGTTTTATCTTCGTTGTATTGTCTTTATATTTAGTATCCGTTTTGAGCACGTTTTGGTTGGTATTATGTAACTAATAAATATATACATATTTGTTTCACTTTCTTTATGTACTGGCCTTTACCTTACTATTATAATACTTTTATGTACGTCTATTACATAAAGTTATATTGCCCTGTATATCTCGTCTGTAAGTATCTTGTTGAGATCAAGATATTGTTTCATATTATATTGACAAGATGTAAAAAGAATAAAGTAACCAGAAGTCAGCTTTCACTGAGCTTTCTCGCATTGAAACTCAAAACATCAAACGCCGTGAAAGGCTCACATTTCTAAAATATACGGAAGGCTGGACAGAAAGCTTTTACAAATACCTGTTTTTAAAAAATCTCAAAGAGAACACAACAATTTTCGACCACAAAGTAATCCTTGCTTAACCCGTGCTTATTAACTATGCATTTGTGTATAATATTTCCCTTTCATTATCATGTAACGGGTTAAAATGTCAAAACCATGAAACATTAAAATTCCATTTAGAATTTTGCTTTGTACACTTGGCTCTTTATTTTTGAATGTTTATCATGCGGCCTTAGGCGGATGGGTTCCAGGTCGGCCGAAAATGAAGTCACGTTTTGCATTTTTAATACTCTGCCCCGGTGTCCGCTTATTTCAAGTTAGATTTCGTCACGCGGGGCGAGAGCTAAGTTGTTTTCCCCGGACAACCGCGGAAACCGGAGACAATATTATGTTTATTAAGGGGAAACCCTTTAAAAATAATTTCGGAAATATTTTCAATACGGGGTTAGTAAGAAACAGGTCAACAAAGTGACAATAATCTTCAGTTACATAACATTAGTTTACTAGCTTCTGCTCGCAACATCGTCCGCGTAAACTTCCACTCGCTATCTTCTCCCTCTATCTTTGAGGCATGATTTTTGAGATAAAAAGTATTCTATATTTTAATTCAGGCTACATACATTTTTGTAAACGTTGTATGCATACCAAGTTTCATCATAATCCGTACAGTCGTTTTTCTGTGGTTGAGTACCTTAACAAACATCAAAATTTTCACATTTATAATTATAGTAGGAACTAGGAACCGTGGGATATAGCTAATTAAAAGTCGCTAAGACAATATTCATTTGAAATGACGCCATTTTTGTACGGTGGATTTTATGCTAAATATCACGTGACTAGGTTTTATAATAATTTGTTGGTTTGTAGTTTATATCGTTACATCCGACTATCGTTAATAAATCTGCACGTTCTTTAGCGGAATAGCAAAATAATGTTGTTGTAGTAACTTGCTATTAGGGAATGCAATACGGGGATACCGGGATCCCGCACCAATTATGCGGGATCAATCCCTCACCAAACATTTGCGGGATCCCACGCGGGAATGCAGGATTGAAGAGAAATGTAGTTTTCTTATAAGGGACACTACCACGCTCAATTTAATTTCTAGCCACAAGAACGTTTTTCATCCATGTTAATATTAAAATTTATAAAAAATTATTCGTCCGAACATTTCGTTGGACAAGAGCTAGAAGTGAAGTGAATTTTGTGAACTTTGTTGACAGTCAGAAATCAAAATTTTCGTTAGATAAAAACCATATTTTCGATTCCTCCAAATCAAAATCAAATAATACTTTACCACGTCTTATGATTTCATTCGTTTCATCGAGATTTGCCCAAAAATTCCATTCCTGGAAAGTGTTGTGTCTCTTTCTCTCATGGAATTAAGACATATGGTTTAAAAATTGCTTGCAAACATAAAATATATCTAAAACTTTTAGCAAATCAGTCAAAAGACAGTGTTTTAAAAAAACATAGCGTTCATTACACAAAAGTGCTTAAAAAGTGTGTATATAAATCAAAAAGACTTACCTTCACTCGGCAGATGATAAAGTCTAAAAATAAAAATAAAACTATGTGGAACATTGTAAAACAGGTAACAAATAAAAATACATCAAAATAGTATAAAAATATAGCACTGAAAATAGGTAATAACATTGAGCAATGCCCCGAAAAAATTGCAAGTACTTTAACGATTTCTACACCTCGGTTGGAAAGTCCCCTACAGATGGCGGCAGCGGCACCATCATCACACCCGCCACGGGACGTCCAGCAATACAAACTTCTGTTAACTCCATTTATATACATTCTGTAACATAAAAAGGCAGTAGAAACAATAATAAAATCCTTACCAAATAAAATCAGCTGTGGTATTGATGAAATTCCCTCTATTTTAGTAAAAGGTAAGTAGAATTAACCCCACCTATTACTAAACTCATAAACCAATCATCGGATAAGTTAAAAATAGCTAAAATTAAACCGATCTTTAAAAAAGGTGGAAAAGCAGACAATCCTTCCAAGTACAGACCCATCGCCCAACTTCCTGTTATATCTAAAATCTTTGAGAAATGTATGACCAACCGCATTTATAGCTTTCTGGAAAAGTTTAACTTGTTAGATGACAACCAATATGCTTTCCGAAAAAAACGCTCTATCAGCCTTGCAGCCTATCATTATATACAAACAGTAGTAGATTACATACTAAAAACATGCAGTGGGACTAGATATGTCAAAAGCGTATGACAGTCTCACATTCAATTTGATTACATAAATTAAGTGCAATAGGTATTCGCGGTAAAGCTCTGAATTGGATGAGATCGTACCTAAAATCGCGACAGCAATTACGTCGAGATTGAACACGTCGAGAACCACTCCGGAAGATTAAATTATATAAAATCTGACATGCAGCTTATTGATAGCTCTATTCCACAGGGCAGTGTTTTAGGATGCGTGCTGTTTCTTATCTACATAAACGACCTTCCGAAAATTACAACCCACAAAATAGTAATGTTGCCTGACGACGTATCCCTTTTATTCCAATATCCAAATGATGACAACAGTAACACACACATACAGGAAACATTTAACTCAATAACGCACTGGCTACGAGACCATAACCTCATCATAAATAACGATAAAACCAAAATAATACAATTCCGATCAAGACAAAAGCAACCACTTGACCTAAGCACTATATATATCACACGATCTAAATTTACAAGAAGTAACCGATTGTACTCTATTAGGGCTAACATTAGATTGTCATTTAAACTGGAAAGCACATCTTGAAAAAATTAAAAATAAATTATCTCGGTTCATATATGCACTGAGCATGCTGAAAGCAAATACCGGTGTGGAGTGCGCCATGGCAGCGTACCACTCGCAGGCGGTCGCATGGCTGCGCTACGGTCTCCTGCTATGGGGCCACAGCACTGACATCCACCAGATCTTTGTCATACAAAATAAATGCATACGAATCCTAGCCAACATTCACCAACCCCATAGCTGCAGATCCCACTTTAAAAAACTGAAACTTTTAACTCTCCCTTCACTTTACATATTAGAAACTGTTACTTTCGTCCGCAAAAAGCTACATTTATTTAAATTTAACCAAAATACTCGTCGCCGTCACAACCTGGAACTACCAGAACCTAAATTAGAAATATACAAGAATGGACAATATTATAGAGTAATAAAAATATATAATAAAATACCCATCCATATAAAAACTGTATCTACTGACATCTCCTTCATAAATATCCTTAAATCAAAACTGATCGAAAAGTGTTACTATTCCATAGCAGACTTTATGGAAGATACGAATTTGTGAAATGTTTATAGCCACTATAAGTAAATTGTACCTATTATATAACGAGTAACTTACTTGTTGCTACACCCTTCCTGGGTCCATTGTATCTTAGTTAGTATCTAATTATATTGTATCTAAGTACATGGTTGCAATAAACGATTATTATTATTATTCTCTTTATTTATTTTCCTTCTTAGGTCAGGCTTTTACAATATTTTTATAAAAAGTAAAATATAAAAATACACTTACAAAACATAAAAATATTATAAAATCCTAACCTAGGGTGCCGCCGGCAGCGAGGCGGGGCCTAAGCTACCGGTGGTTAGGGCGACAGAGAGAGGAACCTCCTGACTATCCGCGCCGTGTCCAGGAGTACCGCCTTCTGTATCTGACCCTTGACCCAGCCATCTAGCGAGAGTCTCTTGAGGTGTTGGTCGAGACTCTTCGCTATTAGACCGTTCGCAGAGACGACTATCGGGACAATGATCGTTGAATCAACATCCCACATGGCGGTCACCTCGTGTGCCAAGTCTAGGTACTTGCTGGCTTTGTCCTTCTCGGCCTTCACGAGGTTCTCGTCATGGGGGATGGTGATGTCAACGAGCACTGCCTGGCGCTTCGATCGATCTGTCAGCACGATATCAGGTTTATTGGCTACAATAGTCCTGTCCGTGATGACAGATCGATCCCAATAGAGCGTGGCACGACCATTTTCGAGAACTGGCGCAGGTGTATACTTATAGTACGGCACTTCGAAGTTCACAAGACCGTATTATTATTATTATTACATAAACGGCTGTTACTACAAGGGAGCGTGTGGTTTATGGGAATAACATAACCAGATATAAAATTATAACTGTTTGTGATATTATTTCTGAACCCTGTAGGATCCCGCAAAGCGGGATTAAGAGTCTACGATCCCGCAAATACCGGGAACGAAATCATTGTGCGGGTTTGCATTCTCTACTTGCTACGGAATGCCGCAAATAAGATAAAAGTGACGCCTGATATTTTCAATTAATTAAAAGACCTCAAATTTATCTCAAATTCCTACATCAATTTGATCAAATATTAGTATCTACGTATTGTTTTTTGTTGTAGTAAAATATTGTAATAAATTAATCTTTGAAAAAAGAATACACGATAGGTACAACATTTTAATGTAATGTTTTATTTACCTGCTAGCTTGGCAATGCACGAAGGATCCAAATACCTACCGCAGGCGAATCACGTAACTTTATGTACTAACGGTAGATAGATTTTACTGTCAATTTTGAAGTATAATGTATGAGATGACAATTAAAATTTGACATTAAAATCTACCTAACGGTAGTACAAAAGTTACGTGATTACCCCGCTGACAGTTAAAATTTGACATTAAAATCTATCTAACGGCGGTGGCGGCACGTCCTTTTTGGTCTAAACCTTTCCATCGCGTATAACAACTTGTATCACAGCCTAAAAAACTAGCGTCAGAGAATCCATCACGGCTCAGGTTTGGGCACTGACACATGAAAAATGGCGGCGCTTAGACAAATTAATCTTTCACGCATTTGTTTTCTCTGTACCTAACAATGTCATTAGTGGCGGTTTTAGATGACTGCTTAACAAATCGATGCCTAGAAAGGAGAAATGGGATAAGCGAGACAGGGTTAACTTTAGAGGAGAGCCAGAAATCTGCGAACATTTTTGAACAAAAAAAATCATTTAAATTATTCTTGTGACCCAACTTTTTAAATGAAGCATTCAATATGAGTATAATGATGTTTTCTATATGAGGTTTTTATTATTCTGCCACTAAATGTATTATTTTAGTATTTAGTGTCACTTAAGCAAATGTTCACGGAAATAGATAACTATAAGTAATATTATCTAACCGGCAGGTAAGAGTCCAATCAAAATTCTAGACAACAATTTATCAACTAAAAAATACCTAGATCATACTTATTTTATAGCCAGGGAAAAAGACATGTGTGATGACATTATGTATAAATAATCATAATATAAATCAAGAAAAATCATTTAAGCCATTTGAGGAAGAATATCAAATGAGATCCGTCGAGGGCTGCCATTGTCATGTCAACTCACAATTGCATTAAAATAGTAATCATAATGAAATTCGAGATAACTTAAACGACGGTATAAAATAAACTGCATACACTCTTACTTCATTTTTGGGCAGGCAATGCCAGCCCCTGAAGGATTTTTCTGGGCTTATAGATATGACTCGCAAATAGTTAACCATTTAAAAAAAATATAATTGTATATTAAAACACCGAATCCAAACAAACATAGAATGGTGGTTTTTAAATTACATCATATTTCTAAACTTTCAATTGTCATATATTTTAAGAATTTGAGCATATTTATTAATGTAATGTAATATTATTCATTCCGCATGCATATTCTCTTTTGCAGTTATAATATAATGTTTTTTTTTGCTCAGGTGGCCTATGAGCGTGATAGTTATAATATCTTAAACACGTGTTAAGTATTTGCCCGTTTTCAGCCTAAATTGAATATCATAATCCGATTACGTGTGGGTAGAATAATATCAATGTCAATATCTAAATTGATTTGAATACCCTAATGAGAATGACATACCTACTCTTTAATTAAATTAGCATATTCAATTTGGAAATTCAAGAGGTCGGTACGGAATCAATTTCTGTTGTATACATTTTGTCCGAAAGACGATATTATTATCGTCTTTAAGACAAGGTGTGTCGTTTGAAACATTTTTGGTTTCATTTTCTATCGATTAAACTTTTATGTCATCGTGAAACCATAAAATAGTTTCACTAGTTCTGAATTTCAACTAATGACCAAACTAACTAATGGTTATACACACAATTGGATTCATCGAATTGGTCTGTGGGTATTTCACATTAGAATTTAATTTTCACCGCGCATGATTCATGACAGTAGATCTTTACTTGTTAAAGTGCCGTGGCTACCTATTTGCTGAATAAAGTACATTTATTTCCTTCTAGTTTTTTCTATTGATTGATGTATTTAATTACAAATAGAAGCTCCTGCTTTTTCAGCAAACATAGGAAACTAAATATTACTGTTTCGAACTTTACCTAGTCTGTTCCTAAAAGTCTACGAGTCACTTTGCTAGTCGCTACGAACGCTATGATAGTCATAAATTAATTTTAAAGAGACTCAAACACCAGCTTGGTTTAAACTTTTCATCTTGTCAGGCCTGAGGTGTTACTAGCCTTTGTCATACATATGTTATGATTACCAATAATTCGTCCCCTATATGCCACAGAGTACACTGTGAGGAGGTCAGCAGTGAAAGGGCGAAAAGTAATACCATAGCTTTTACTCTACGTAATTTAAATTTTATTTTGCCCTAACACGGGAAAACAGAGACATTCTAGGTACAATTGCTCGTTGCTCGTGACAAAGGTGACCCACGAGAACCAATAACGCCGGGCAGAAGACGGAGACTGCTTTGTAAATACGCATTCTGCAATAATTATAGTAGTGTTACATAAGGTACGAAAATTTACTTCGGTAGGTACTAACAGTAGTTCGGTAGGTACACGTCTTGTTTTCTGAAAAATGTGGATATAATAGTAGATTGGAAACCGCAGGATAAAGCACTCTTTTATGTAACAGGCGCGATATTGAATCATGAACGTAACGAAGGACTCCAGATTTTATTCCCGATCGTCGCGAGTCCTTAGTGCAACAGTTTTATCCCCGAATAGTATTCTTTACTTTTTTCACATCCTAGAAGACACTAAAAAAACATAGTTTTTCGACATTTTATTAGTATCTTTTTTATAGAATCTGCAGTTACTCCGTATACTGCAGTGTCTCTTAACTCTCGTGGCTTTGTTTTAAGTATTTTAAGTGTGATCCATTTAGCTAGTGGTAGCCAGCACGATTTTCGAATAAATTGAAATTTAAAATCAGCGCGGCGCAGTCCCCGGTCCGTGGGACTGGGTGGGCTTCTCGAAATTGGACTTTAAGGTCATAATAGTATAAAAAAATGAGAAGTGACATCACATTATTAACCAGCGGGTTATAATGAAATTCAGTACAACATTACAACTCGTCTAAAGCCAAGGGCTCGAATGATTTTCTTTCGGTAAGGTTTGCATGATATATAATTTGGCATTGTCTAGCCGTTGTTGTAAAAAAAGGACATTGTGATACAAGCGCGTTACTACGTCTATTCTATTTAAATTCGAGCTCAACTAACACACATTGGCATTACATAAACCTTTTGTGTTTAACATTTCTTTTTTGGAACGGGGGAAAATTATTTATGGATGCCTCCGCACCGAGAGAACAACGAGGTTATGTCAGACACGCATCGGGTAAAGATCTGTCTATTGACCTCACATCGGCGCATTTCGGGCCGATCCGGGATTTCAAAGCCCCTGTTGGGATTTCTATGGACCATCGCATCCCTCGTCTTGTACGACAGACAGGGGATACTGTAGCCGTATTCAAATGCGCGGCCTACAATGCGCGTCAGAATACACCTAATATGATCGGATCCGAAATGTCAATCGCGTTCATACAAACGGTATTCGCTGTGGTTATTCAAGACTTAATTATGATTATTGTTATAGAGGCACGTGCCCAGATATCTGGTCCCACCGAGAAATACCTGAAACCAGGATCGACACTACGACTACAATGCGCCATCGTGCAAACTACGGAGGCGCCAGCTTTTGTATTCTGGTAAGATATAATTTTTAATCACCGCTCACGCTATTCCCGTTTGTCCGCTTCGAGGACTAGGTTTTAAAAGTTCCGTACTTAAAGGGTTCCAACCGAAACCTATTACGAGTAGTAAGCCTTAGCTATCAGTCCATCTTCCTGTCAGTGGGCTATATTACCTATCTCTTGAACCGTAATAGGAAGATACTCAACTTTTTACAAAATATTCATATTTATACTGTTGCCGTAATAACAACAAAAATTAAAAATAAATTAAGGGTATGGAAGTCCATAAATTTACACTAACGTGAGACATATGAGTGAGTTTCGACCGTTGTTCTCTTATTAGGTATGGAAGTCATACAAGCAACATTTTTTCGGTACATACTTGTACGGAACCTTTCGTTGTGCAAATTCGATTTAACAGTAAATTCCTAACAGTTCTCACCCATCTTCAATGCAGCCCATCTACACACAGTGCAAATATTGTTTAGACTAAAATATCGGCGTGTTTTTACTAGCTCTTGCAAATTCCGAATACAAGATAATTTTGAACAAATCATAAATATTCGATTACGGGTGAAATTGAATTTCTAAAAGTACACTGCTTAAGGTTAAAACATCCATTGTCCTTGTCAGTATCTCCCTCTGACAGTCTTTTATTTACTTTCGACAGCCACAAATGAATATTCACAGAAATATTTTAATAAAACTCTAATATCTAACACCGCTGCCGGCGAAGCCTTAAATCGATAACGTCCCATTTCTCAGGCGATTCCAGACACCTGCTCCCTATTATTCATGTTCTAAGAACTATTGAACTGTCAGACTTTTTAGGCATATCAGTTTTAGCAACAAATTAGTTTTGTAATCAGTGTATTGTAAATTACTGTATTTCGACACACGGTAAAATAAAAGAGGTATACCTACACTTAGGGCCGGTAATCAAACAATTTTACAAAAGTTACAGGTAATTTTTACTCAAAATAACGAAACAAGCAGTTGCATGTCAGCTAGTAACAGCCAAGATAGCAGAATAATACCGTAATACATTTTTATTATTCTAGGAGAATTTTTACGGTATACACAATACGTGTCTACTTTGCATATTACCAATTATATGATGCTGACTGTACATGCGTAATGGGCATGTAATGGTAATTGCCTAATTTAGTATTAGTAGTAACAAACATTATTTACTGCTACATAAACGCATATTGCTTGTATCAGAGCAACCTCAACAACGTATACATACGTTTATATACGCGTCGTGTATATACGCGTATTTACACCTCAGATTTGGTTAAAGCCGCTCGACCAATCTCACTGGAGCGCAAACTCTAAGAGTATTCCAATGTTTAACCCCCCGCGTGATCATGTCGGAGGTGCCCCCTGGAATTTCCCCAGGCTACTCTCCAACCGCGCACTCCTGTCGCTTTCTTGGGCCCGGCCTATAAAGCCACAGTCAGAGTCAAAAAAGAAAAAAAAACGCGTATTAATTGCCACAGAACGTCCGTACGAAAATTTATTAATAATTCTATACTACCGACAACATCGAGCTTACCTCTCTCTACTCTCAATACTCTCATACGGTTTATAAGCCTGGAGTTCAGGCAAATATACGCTGAGGTGACCGCTTACCATGGTATAAAAAAAAATACCAATCTGTACTTATAATACGGAAAACAGTACATTGTTGTACTGGCCACTAAGAACGGACTAGTTTAAAGTAAGAACTTTAAACTAGTCCGTTCTTAGTGGCCAGTACCAAAACACATATTAAAAAAATAAAAGCTGCATGAAGGTCTTCGCTCACTAGATAGCCTGGCTGCTCAGCCACTGCAGTGCACAGAAGTGCGCGGCAGGCTTAAATAGTAGATTGTTAACCAAGGGTTGAAAGCCACCTATTCCAGACGAGATATTTCATTCAAGGCTGAAATGGGTGGTTTCATCCGACTTAAACACTCTGCTTTTTCTGAATCAGCGAAAGAACCGTTTTAGCGGGAACTATTGATTGACGTGACAGTGTTTGTGTATGTACCATTATATTTAATTTTTTAATTTAACAATAATGTTTACTGCCCAATCTAACCACGATTCATCGTATTGTTTTTAATGCTTTTCTGCTAAAGAAGCAAAGTACCACTTTCAGCACGCCACCTACATGAATGATCCACTTTCAGAGTAGGTATGAGAAATGAAAAAGTTAACGCTGCATCGTTTTTTCATACTTAAAAAAATATAGCGTAAGTATTATGTATTTGAGAAAAAAAAATACTTTATAAATGATTCATTCTCCTTGGTTAATTTAATTTCACAAGAAGCAGACAATTAGTTTTGATTGGTACAGTCGCCATCAAATATATCTGTACTCTTCAGGGTGCTCAAAAATATCTGAACATGCACTTTAACGCCTTGACAATAGAGTCGTGTTCAGATATTTTTGAACACCTCGTTGGCTCCGATATATCTGATGGCGACTGTACTATTGTCGTTTAAGGACGCCAAAAATATTATTCTGCAATAATTTCGAAAAAGTCGTATCTTACTATAAAATCCACGAATAGATAACCCGTTACCGTAAGGTGTTACATTATTGTCGTGTTTGCGAGGCTTATAGACGTATAGGTATCAAATGTACATATATAAGCACATAAGCAGTTTTGTGTAATGGATTAAGTTCATCGATGACCACATTTTCGAGCCGGGTCGTGAAAAACAGGTAATGTGATTTTTTGAGTGCAGAGGTTTGAGATATACAGTATATTATAAAAAATATATTTTACACACAAAGTACATGGGTGTTATAATCATTTATAACTATAATTATTTATGTGATTGGTGCAAAATGAGACGTATTAATACAATAGCGTGGTTTTAAAGATCACACGAGTGTTTGAATGTCTAATGTATGCAGTCGCATACATAACTTTATCTACATGCATATATCATAACTTTTCTACAATATATCAAAATATAGCTTCAGGTAACTTTGTTATCTGTTTTTCGATTCTAAAGTTCGAAACAATACAAATGACTTGCAGTTATTTTTTATTCATAGATGTTCGAAATTTTAATGTAATTAAAGTATTGACTTTCTATACTTTAATGTCAACATTAAGATTCAACCACAGAATACAAGGTATCATAATATAGGCCATCTGCTTATCGTTTCTAAGGAGGTTATGATATGGATCTAGACAAAATATGTATCAGCAATGTACTCGTTCTGTAATTTCGATATCTGTGTGATCAAAATGTCAGTTTTTCAACTTTCGATGCCGAGATTTTCCTATCATAAAGTTTCGAAGTGAAAAACTAAAATGAGTAGCAAAATTGATCTGGGAATAGGTATGCCGAGCTAAAATAAAATTGAAGAACTATTCCATCCAAGCCTGCAATATTATTATACCTTTAAATAGACGTATTTTCCGTTTCCTTATTTTGATTAAAATGGTTTTTCAATATAATATCTAAAACATACACACATACACGTTTATTTTTGTTTAGTTCTTATTACGGTAAATAACAAGTAAGTTGTAAGTTTGTATGTTACGGTTAATTTCGTGATAAATTCGTTAGTATTTACCTTGTTTAAAATGTAGAATTAACCTTCGATACGAACATAGGACATAGGCTACATTTTATACCCCGGCTTCGCTTGTTTTCTTTGTAATACGCAGGTGTAGCAGCGCGGGCAGTTGAGCTACCAGTACCTGGTTAAGGATCAAAATTAGAATTAAGTCGAGTCTATAAGTTTGTGTTTAAGGTATATCATTGTGTTTTAAAAATTAATACATTTAAATACTTAGACTTTCTAAATGTTTCTAGTCTGCTGGCTACTACATTACAAGCCCGGAACTCCAGACTTCCCACCAATTTAATCCTACAAAAATAAATCCGACAAGTAGGTAATACAAAAATAACGCTAACCGAAGTAACTTATTGTTCATGCACGCGATCCTGTTTGCAATCAATGTTTAGAAACAACAGTACCGCATATTGTTTGTTCCGTGTTGTTTTGGTTTATTATTTTAAATATAAAAATCCCGTGAGTTTCATACATATCGAAATATAATAAACGGGTCACTCGCGGCTTTTTTTACTTTTAAGTAACTTGGTTTGTTACGAGCGATACTTGACCTTAAAGATGTGAGTGATCCGTTTATTATATTTCATTAAGGTTTATTACGGTTATTCTTTTTTCACCACTTAATTCTGCTATATGAATAATCATTTGAAATGAAGGATAGTAGCCGAAAACTTTTAGATATACTACTTAGTCATTTCACACAAAATGATAGTCTATTATATTAACCCTCCGCTAACCGTGTGTTTTTTTTTGCACACCGCCAACCGTCACGGACGATATCGTCTCAGACGATAATTTGACCCACTTAAACGTAGGGAAAAATTCCAAAAAAATTTAGGGAATGTGTTCTAGATTTCCTTTATCTGTTCCCATAGTTTTTGACTTAAATACTTTGCCCCCTGATGAAAAAAAAATTCATAATCACTGCAAAAACCGTAATTTCGGCGGTTTCACTAAAAAATCGATATCTTGGATATAACTTGGTTAATGGTGGTAATGTTTTGGGGATTTATTCTTCATATAAGGGGCTTTAAAAAAATATTAATTGGATCTTACACCGCTCAAAAAAGTATATTTATTTAAACACCTGAATATGGTACATTTTTAAAAGGAACGTTTTTCAATAAAAATAAGTATTTTACAAAATTGTAATCCTCATCGACATCTTGGTTATCGGAGGAGTGATGTTCACTTTCACATTCAATTTCAGACTCCGATTCACTAGTTTCATCGTGAATTATTACGGGTCTATCATGTAGATAATAGTGATGTTCGTGTCTGACTTCAGCCATAATAACAAACAATGAAAATTCTGGAAGAATCACACCTGATTATTTTATTATACTAAATTTTCATTCAGAGCACTGATAATGATGATAATGCGATGAAAAATACTTATATTTCATATACCTAAAAATTCGTAAAAGTTACGTCGCCAACCGTATAGGACGATATCGTCCGTCCACAAACTTGCACACGCTCGTACTCACTGACGTTACAATGGTTACTGACGCGCTTGCGCCTGTGAGGTGTGCGCGAGTGTAAGTTTTTTTACAGAGAGGTTCGAGGCCTCTTCCTTTTCTTGTTCCAGAGATATGCATCAGCTCCAAACTTGGCACGGACGATATCGTCTTGTACGGTTAGCGGAGGGTTAACTTTAAAGCAACGATCCATTTCACCCACCTCGACCAAGGTATCGGAAATTCGGGACAAACACTGTATTTAATAACCGTTGTCGTATTATTTCGACTTTATATTCAATTTTGTAGTTACGTTGCACGAGTTTGTCTTAAATACAGTTACGAAGTAACTAATTGTAAAGGAGCTGTCACATAGGTCACTAATAAAATTCCTTTCATTCAATTATTTTTTTTATACCACGTCGGTGGCAAACAAGCGTACGGCCCGCCTTATGGTAAGCGGTCACCGTAGCCTATGGACGCTTGCAACTCCTGGGGTGTCAAATGCGCGTTGCCGACCCTTTAAAAATTTATACACTCCTTTCTTGAAGAACCCCATACTGTAGTCCCTCGGGAAAACCTCGGCAGGGAGCTCATTCCACAACCGGAGCGTCCGTGGGAGGAGATTTCTCTGAAACCATACGTGTGAGGAAGAATGCCCTCCCGACGGCGAGCGGTGCGATGGTAGAAAGCGGCCGTGGGCATCATGTCGAACATTTCTTCGGAGCACAACCCATTATACAAGCGATAGAACACGCACAAGGAGGCAAAGTTTCTCCTTAAACTTAACGGTTCAATATCGCTTGTGAGTTTGGGATCGTCTGCAATCCGCACAGCACGTCTCTGAAGCGAGTCAAAAGGCCCAAGCTGGCATCGAGGTGCTCCCGCCCAGAGGTGACAGCAGTACTCCATGTGGGGACGGACTTGTGACTTATATAATAGAAGTCTCTGTCCCGGGGTGAAGTACCGCTTCGCAAATTATCGATCGAAGCATGATTGTGTTATTTGTAGCAGCGGTGACATAGTTCAATCTACGATACATTAAATCCCTGCCTCATCGTTGCAATAATACATTTTTAAATACCTAACTACTAAAAGTCTAATGCAGTTTGCCTACATCGTAAAGATTTAACAATGATCCTGAATCATTTTGGTGTTAGGTCGTCTACCAATCCCTGGCATCCCAGGGATCATGGCTAGTGCTTTGAAACTACAATTTGTACAGCAACTCATAGTGCTAAAAGTAAGTTATTGAAGACATTCAATGCAACCAACATGAAATATTGTGCATTATTCTAAATAGGTATCATTCTCTCAATATTTCTAAACCGACGCTGATATGACATGTGCTAAAATCAATCGACATATTGCCGTTACAATTTCACGACAGTACAAATATGATTGATAGCGACAAGGGAACATCGCATTAGCCAGCCACAGAATAACCCCATTGTAGCACGGTGCTGAATTCCATCAAAGTTCCGTGGCAATTTTTTTGCTCCTCAAATTGTTTCCTAATATGCCACAAAGTAAGAGCTTCTCTTTCCTCATTTTAGTTTTAAAATATATATCTTGTCTTATGATCGGCTGTCAATATAATTGGATTCATTTCTTTGTTTTGTTTGATTTTAATACGGCTGTCACGTTTGAATGACGATATACTAAGTGGTTTTCAAGGAATCTACGAATGAATGTATATAAGTATATTATATTTATCCACCTATTTCAAAATATAGTTTTTCTATTCCTGTACTTTTTTTCGCGACTTAAGCAACCATGAACTCTAATATAAATACATACTTTATTTATTCTGTAAAAAGTCTATCTAGTCTATTGCCCAAAAACACACTCCTTACCCTATTTTAATGAAAAATTAAAGCAGAGTTGGGTGCCACAGACTACTACAAATACTTTGTTTAGTAGTTATTCTTTGGTGCGTTCAAGTGAAACTTTTATGATTAAAATCAGTGCTGCTAACTTAACGCCAGCCCGCTACACGAGCGTTGGGGGAGTACCATAGGCCTGTCGTCGGGGCTCGGGGTAACCCGCGATTTGGAGAGGTTCATATTAATTTATTGTAATTTTAATTTTATCTATTCAATTTAATTTAATTCAATTCAATGTCATTTTTAATTTTTATTTTTATTTTATAATGCTATCTATGGACTTGTTCTGGAATAAAATTATTTTCATTTCATTTTAACGCAACTTTACTACAATTTTTATGTATTAATTAATGCATAATATATTATTTACTAATATAAATACATACAATTATCATCTTTTTTGTGTTGTTTAACAAGTTTTATCTATTTTCGGATTTATTTATGAAAACGAAACAGTTAAGATTCGATCCGGATTTGAATTCAGTTTAGGTCGGATGCAAAGTAGACTTTGCAAATAAAAATAAAAAAAACCATAAGCAAAGTGTCATATTTTTGATTTCCCACCAAATTCCTAATTGAAAACGAAAACATTCAAACTGATAAATGATTATATTAATTAAATCACACGATTTTTTTTGTATTCATAAAGAAAATGTGTAGGTTGTTTGTTTGTTTGTCTATAGATTCTTTAAAAAATCCATGAAGAAGTTATATAGCATTACTGAAGATATTATGATTAAAATGGCGCATGAAAAGTATGATAAATACTTACTTTTTATTTGAAATGAGTCGTAGAAAAAGTATTGTATGCAACGGTGTATAACTGGTATAAAAAGGCGCGTGATGTCTTTACTTGCGATGTTCGCCAAGGCTCACATCGCAACCCGTACTCACCTTTTTATATCCTTCTTATGCAGCAGTTGCATAATATACTATTAATGTAAAAGGAAAAGATGTATTCATCAACGAGGGGAGATTACTTAACTTTTCGAGCGTGCGTAAGTTTGATCTAAATGATATTTTCAATAATAACATGACAATTAGATCTTCATAACGTAATATCAGGAAAAGCATACAAATGGATAACTACGTTTTATGATTATTTTCCCCACCAACATTAGGACCCCCCAATGTTGTCTGTTTACAAAATATATTTTACCCACTTAAAATATAAGCGGGATTTATATTATCTATCCTTGATAAATGAAATGTTAATTACATTATTCAAAGCCTTTGGTATCTTTCTTAGACTTAATAATAAACACAATCTTTGGAAAAAAGTTACAAGTAATGAAATAGTTCGTAAATGGATAAATATGTTTACAGATAATAATGAATTTTCGACGAGATTGTCGTTAAGATATCAGGACGAAAAATAAAAATCTGATAGTAAAATAATTCTGCCAGAAGTATTTATGGTAATTTTTAGATTGCTATTCCATCTCATATATTATTACTTTTTTATTTACATTAATTCATTCTTATATTAGGTTTGACAGATAAGTGTCGTTAAACCCTATTGAGTTTGTATCGACACCACACTCGTGGACAATAAAGTGAGTGAGTTTGTATAAAATGACCTAAAAGCTATGTATGACACATTGAACAAAGACATTGACATGAACAAAGAGATTTGAATAATACTGCTCATAATAGAATTTATACAATATTCTCGTTAAATATAAATGCCTTAGACAAATACAATTTACATAAATCTGATTGTGAGAAGTGAATTCGCAATGAGTAGTCAAATTGAACAGTACTTAGTAATTGTCAAATAGGAAAATACTTTTATCGATTACCTTGAGAATTCCATTCTTGATTGAAATTCATCTTTTGCTAGGACGGATGTCTAATAATAATTTTTATTTTACGAACATTTTTTAGTACTACTCCTATGAAAATAATAAAGTAAACTTAATTAAATGGAACACAACATGTCACCACGCATTTAGAACTATTTAAAAGTTAAAAAATATAACAATATTGCTAGGTTAGGCATATTCTTACAATTTTATGAGTTCAAAAACTAGATGAGATAGAGATAGGGAAACAATAGTGCCATAAACATAGATACACATACGCATATTTACTATCAAACTGATAACCCTATGAATGTTAGTGATTCAAAACATTAAGAGTAAATGTATTTTTTTCTTTTAATTACTTGAAGTTGTCCCTTTAAACTACTGCAATGTGATTTGTTTACATGTATACTAGTATAATGAATAGAATATAGCCATTCTATCTGCCATAGGTAGTTTAGTTATTGACATGTAGTGCACCATGGCAAACTAAAACGAGTTTGTTGCAAGGATGTAAGATGTTATAGAATCTGTAGATGTCGAGATATTATATGATAGACACGCTTGCCTCGCTGGCAATTGTCCCAACTTACTTTGCAAATATACGATTAAGAACATAAATAAAGCAATCTTGTCACAGTAACTAACATAATGCTGAACGGTGACATTATGAGCCCTTTGCAATTAAAATCCTAAATAAATAGAATATATTAACAATGCCCAATAAATAGAGAATAGACATTAATAGTTTAAGTCCTCAGTCTCAAAAACTACAAAGGGAGGCATTTGGCTATAATCTAATACGAATTCATGTTAATTTAACTACAAGTCGATTTGAATCTATAGATAGTTCCAGTGAGCTGTTAAACGGGATAATGTGCCATTAATGAATAGACAATTGTGTAGAGTAAGTAAGCGTTCTAGAGACCTATGAATTTTATCACTAATAGCATAGAATTGGCTATTTGACAAAAAAAAATGCCATGCGAAGCAGTTTTTAGAAACGATCAAACATCGATCAAATGGTTGTATGGGATCAACTACAATTAGAGCTACACAAAAGACGAAAACGAATAGAATAAAGAGTCAGAAACAGAATCAGAATGTTATTTATTTGCATACTTTGTGTACTTCATAAGTGTTCCTATGGCTGGTGGGCCGTGTAGGGATGAGTCAGCTAACTTATGCCCTGATGGATCTGTGTTGCATGTTTCCTATTTAGTCGCAATAAATTTATACAAACAGATTGCGGGTTTTATTATTTTATATGCTTACAGACTATCGTATTCTACGGGGACACATGGCTTTCGTTTTATCGATAGGCCATCGCCTATGTACTTTTTTATTAGGGTCATATGATATTTCGCCTATTCTGTAATTAACCCTGAGGGGGTTGAATTTGCCGTGCGCCATGTAGGCGTCGACGGGGGTTTCAGGGTTTTTTATTTGTAATATTTCGGTGTTTTTCAGCATCTTGGCGTTGAGATCCTCGGTACGCAGGTGCCACGCTTCGAAGTTAGTCATCTCCCAGATCACTTCTGTGGTTGTTCTCCTTGGTAATTGTGCGGCACTTTTCAGTTCCATTCTATATTGGCGTTCAATCTTGCACAGATTCGTTGCGATAGCGCAACGACTACAACTACTGTCGTGCCGTCACTCCGTACTCCGACTACTCCGTAGTCCAGCAGCAGAAGGATGCATGTCTGTATAATGGCCAGTTTCGTTTCCAGTTCCGTCTTTGCATAGCATCCTATTATAGGGCCGAGGGCTCCTCTGACTTGCTTCAGTTTTTAACTACTTTATCGGTGTGTTTGTCGACAATGACGCCTGGATATTTGATCTGTTTTTGGTAGTACAGCGTTTGTCATTTAAGTTTCACCGTTGATTGGTATTGTTTCTTTTACGAGAGCATGATGCACTCGGTTTTATCTATATTGCACTTGAGTCCCCATCTCGTATAGTACTTGATGATAGCTCCCGCTGCCCATTCCGCGCGCATGGTTGCATGGTCTGGGCTCCGGGCTCTGTTAAGTATGCAGAGGTCATCCGCATACTGAGAGAGTTTGAGTCCTTTGATGTAGTCGTGTCTGTCTCAGATGTTATTGACGTACAAATTGAAGAGACACGCCGTGAGCTATCGATCGGTTTGTCGTCGGTTTCGGTAGTTCTGAATCTTTTAGGTTTCTGCCTATGAAGTAGTTTTCAATTATTTTAATCAAGTTGTTGGGGACATCTTTATTTTGAAGATTGTGAATCAGGACCTTGTGGTTAATACTTAAATCATGGTCACCTTAGCACTTTTGCACACATTGACAAACGTTGTGTGGCTAATCACGTCTCCGATGTCACTGTATAAATACTATTATTATGTCAGCGCAGGATAGCAGCGATATCCGTATTTTCGCGAAAAATCTTAGGGGTTTCGCGAAACTACGGACGGATAGCGTAATGAGTGTAATTTACGCTTTTTAGCGAATCCTACTGAGTCGACGTGTAGTAGCTTGATTAGCATGAGAGAAGGCGCGACACACTTATTAATCAAATATTACTCGGTTGGTTGCGCCCGCTTCAACAAGCACAGCTGACACATTTTGATGTGATGCGAAACGAGAAAATCTACCCTCCTCTTCCCAATTAGCGCAGTGCGAGAGTCAGTGAATCGAGCGACTTGGTCTTACACTCCCTGTGTTTGTTTTTTAGGGTTCCATTCCCAAAGGTAAAATGGGACTCTATTATTAAGACATCGCTGTCCGTCCGTCTGTCACCAGTGACATGAACCGTGATAGACAGTTGAAATTTTTACAGATGATCTATTTCTGTTGCCGCTATAACAACAATACTAAAAAACAGAATAAAATACATACTAACGAGGGCCCCCATACATAATGGTACGGAACTCTTCTTGCGCAAGTCTGACTCGCACTTGGCCTAAATACCGTCCATTTATTTAATCTTTGGCCTATCTCTTGTTCTCAGGTATCACAACAGCCGTATGATCAACTACGACGCCGAGCGTGGCATCAACGTAACCACCGACACTGCGCAGCGCGTGTCGGACTTGCTCATACCGGCGGCGTCCGCGCAGCACGCCGGGAACTACACCTGCGTGCCCAACAATGCCGTTCCTGCTAGTATATACGTCCACATATTTAATGGTAAGATTAACTTGAATTCTACGTCGCAGGCGATGCAAGCGTGTATAAAAATGCGGAAGATTACGTGAACGCTGTAAGTAGGATAAGGTACGACGGCAAGCGGACAATTTGAAGAAGACTGAACAGAGTGAAGAAGTACATTATAAACCGTGTATTTTATTCCAATAGTGTCGGTATAATGCTTCCGTAAAAACTAGTGCCTACGCCAAATCTTGGGATTAGGTAGCAGACCCCGGGCATCCTTCAGGATGCAACTGTATGTGCCTACTGGGTTTAACGCTAGGAGGATGATGAATGTCGGTGTTGGTGCTTCGTAGATTTTCAGAAACTTAATGTCGTATTTTCGTTTCCGAAAACAATTAAAAATCTTGGTTCTTTTGTAACACAATTCATTATTAGGTCCTCAGCTAAACAATAAGGATGATCATGTTACAATTTATAACAATTTGGGACCTACTTGAAATCTAACGAACCTTTTCATTCCGCGAATATAGAAGCGATTTTCATTAGCCGTTTCATATTTAATTTTATTAGGTTTATTACATTTGTTAGCCAGTCTCATTGTATCTTGACACGTGCATCCGATCCCAAGGTACGTAGAATTGAGTGGGTATTCATTAATATGCGACATGATAACGAAGCAACGAATTAAAATTAACCTTTTGACAGTATTTTTGAGTTACGCTCATAAATATGAGAGAATATTTTTACGTAGTTCTCAAGGAAAGCTACCGTTTGCTCTCGCTTCAAGAGCTCGGAGTTAACTGAGGCAGATAAACATCCAAAAGTATTACATTTTTCTCGTAATACCTACTAGAGACCGCCAGTGTACATGTGTATCGAATAGGCGTTTGTATATTATGGGTATGTAACTTTATTCTCACACTCATAAAATGATAGTTGCTACCTACGAGTATGTCCTAACCCACGATTGCCAGGTTACGTGATTACAGATAAACTACTTTGGAGACGTTTTTGCATTTGTAGTTGTGTACGGTCAGCACATAAAGAAAAACCAATACTTTTATATATTTTTTTATAATTTTTATAGTCAGGTACATCAATGGAACTAATAATATTAAACAATATTTAAAACGTGAATAATATTGATATTAAACATAACATTTAATTTTAATACTCTTCAACTCCAGATATTTCACACTCATTCTCATCCTCACTTTCATCCGATGAATCATTTGTGTTAACTATAATTTGTTATGATGTTATATCTAAAGCCTTATCCGTGCCTTATTTTTTTTCCTGTTTAATAGCATGTAGACAAACATTTTATTTCTGACTGTAGAATGAAATTTAAATTTTAGTTTCCCTGTAAATATACAAATACTTCTACAAATGCAAAAACGTCTCGAAAGTAATTTACCTGTATCTAACTGATAACCCTGGCGGAGGGGACATGACTTAAGACATACATATGTGTAAAATACCTTTGTCCGTACATGGCGGGCCAAAACTGTAAACCCAATTATATAAAATCAAGTATTCTGTTAATTAATAAATGAATTAGGAAGAATATTGAAAATGACAAAAAAAAACCTTACGATATCGAACAACGATCCCAATATTTAAATTTTTTCAATTGTTGTACCTGTCGTCATAGCAATACATATCTTGAAAACATTGGGATTATTTACTATTTTTTCAGTTTTATATATATTTTTTTTTCAATTATCAAATCAATAACTTATGTTGTTTGTGAAACTAAATTTTATTAGATCTAGTGAAGAGTGCTGACGATAAAGAAATATTCTAATATTAAAATAGCAGTTTCGTTAGATATTGTTAATACAAAACCCGTATATAAACCACCACATCGTAAAATCGTTCATTTGTGCTATCAAAGCGGGTGGAAGCAGAAAGGCCGCATCCGCAAGATAAGTAAAATGTATCTATACTTACAAGTGAAAACATTTTTGAAATCGGACGAGTAACATCTAGTTCGGGAGATTACCTCCTACATGCAAAGCTACAACCTCAAGCATTTTCCAGTTGGTAATATTACCTATTACGTATACTTGCTGCCTCAGCGACCCGGCCTGCTTGTTACAAAGAACGCAAGCGGGACAACGAGATAAAATATAACATGAAATTTTGTAGTTGTAAGGGCATTTCCGGAGATTATCTCCTACACAAAATTACAAAAGTACAAACTCACAACTTGTTTACGTAAAATGGTGTTTTCAAGTTCTAATAATGAAAAGTTTACGTTGATGTCTTTATTAGTTTTAAGACTAGCATTTCCCGAGAAAGGATGTTGTCAACACAGCGGATATTGCATCGCCATCCGTATTTGCATAATTTCCAGATCGATTTAGAAACCTCATCCTGTTAATAACACAGCTGAAATACGGGAAGCAACCATGAGGATAAAAGCCACTGCCACATTTAGGAGATGCGGATCAGTCGACCGTCAGTAGGTATCAACTCTCAGTCAAGTTAGTACAGATTCTTTTTCACATTTGTTCCACATTTAAATCAGTGTTTTTCATTGACGCGGGATGAAAACATAAATCTGGAATACCTCTTTGTTTTCCTTCATAGAAAAGTTAATGTTAGAAATTATTTTTTTTCCGTACATACATTCAAAAAACTCATTGGTACGACCCAGGATTCGAACCCCGTGACCACCGCTTGACAGTTGGATGCTTGAATCACTAAACTACCGTATTGTCTGCAAAAAAGTTGATCGGTATGCACACTCTTTTAGTAATTTCGCGTAATAGTGATATTAATCTCGGGTCGAGCATCCCACAAGTTGAACATCAAAGTACGTGACACCTTCTCGAAGTAACTCAGGCCACTTAAGTACCCATTATAGCTGCAATGCCCCACTAAGCCAAGGAGCCGTAATACTCTTTTTATATCTTGAACTACTCAAGGCTACTTTTTAAGCCTCATTGTCTTTATTAGCAGAAAGTTGAAGGCCCGAGACTGATGTCTAGAGCACTCAGTGAATTTCATTAGCCCTGTTACATGAAAGGTAATATGGTCGGAATAAATAGACACTCACTGTTTTATTAAAGACTAGCAGTGTTACCCGCAGATAAAAGGTAGCCTATGTGTTAATCCAGTGTGTAAAAGCTACCTCCCTTCCAAATTTCATTTAAATCCGTCCAGCCGTTTTTGAAATTACGAGGAATGTACGTCCATCCATCCATACATCGGCACAAACTTTCACGTTTATAATATTATTAGAATTATCCAAATTCTAAAATAGGCAGTACTAATCTAATCGAATCGACCTACACACCGGCCGCAATTATATTTATATTATATGTGCCTGGGCTACATACAGATTGTCCCTATATCGTATACGTTTGTAATCTACATAAGTACCTACCTATTGTCAGATTCAAAAAAATAAATTATGGAGTAAAAAAATCATAATGGTCATTCCGGGATTCCTGTCTATAAGCCCGTTAAGCTTATTATAGCCCTTTTTTGTAATATTAAAATATTCGGATAGGCCCATAAATTGTCAAGTGGCGTGAAAGGTCTGTTATAAAATTTAAAATATTACATGAAAATTAAAAGAATTGAAGCCTTTATTTGCAATGTATTTCTGTTCGGGTGGATTTATCTGTGTTTAAAACCATGTTTCTGTATTTATGACATACTCGTACTAATATTAAATTTTCACTCGGGAAACAACTATTTCCCGAATTAATATCTGTTATAATTATATATGTTTATTTGAATTGTTACCGACTACAAAATAAATTTAAAGGAAAATAAAAGATATATTACTCTCAGCTGAAGAGCGTACGAATACGATTAATATGTATTCTTAGAGATGTCAACGCCGTACTTGATTTCTGCGTGTGTGATTGCTTAACTTATGAAGTATTTTATCAACTTCAACAACACCGGACTCTAGAATTACTTTCTTCAATTTTGAGCCGAACTCAATGCAGGAACTCAAGGCTAAATTCCGATGGAGGGCTCAAGATTGCGTCCTGGCGAACAGCTGAAGACTGAGTCCTGCGGAGGGCTGAAAATCGAGCGCGCTTCTTTTCGCGCGGTCTTGCAGCCCAAAGGCCCAAAACCTGTTCATTGTTCATAGCCTAACTACCAGTGATTTGATATGATATCAAATGTGTACTTAGAGGTAAAAGATAGGACAGTTTTTAAACAAGTACCATACTTCATATCAAAAATAACCGTAGAAAGTGGATCCTATAGAAGGAGGATTATCGAATACCCAATAGGGACTGACTTATGATAACCTGACTAAATTGAGGTGTATCAAAAGACTGATACATTCATTAGCACAATTCTGACATCTGATAATTAGGCGTGCTGTATACACATTGGCGCCAAATTTAAATTAAGCTATAAAGGCTTAAATACATTGATGACGTTCCGATGACACAGGCCGGTGACAAATAATACGCGATGAGGAACAGGAGATGACACATTGTATCTCGTTCTCACGTATGTTATTGTCTATGCTTACATCTCTCTCGCACATCTGCGTATGTGTGTATTGCCGGCTGCAGTCTTATCCTTACTTCATGAAAATAGCTAATCAAATTTCACTTAAGTACCTATTTTATCTATTTTAACTGTCCCCTAAATTAATAATAACTATTGGTAGAAAGAGATCAAGGTGCTGATCTTTCAATACAGAAAACCACTAAAGTTTTCCAACCTATTTAAAAAATTATTACGGGTTTAGGGGTCAACATTTTTTTCAAACAATTACAAATTTAATTGCTCGAAAATTATGAACTTTTTTACAACCTATCTCTCTTAATAGGTGATCGCCGAGTTACAACAGAGGGGAAAGGGATGGGAACGTAGTCGACAGCCTTCCTATGATGGGGAGCGTTGTCAAAATAGCATCTGGCAGTCTGCTTAAAGAAACCGTACATGGTGCTAATTTCCATATCGTGGTTGGCTTTGATATATGGAAATTATCAAACTCGACCACACTAACAGCCTTCTAGGTGACCCCTGAAGACATCAATTATAGGTAGATGGTTTTGAAGGCACTGGTTTGACAATGTTGACAGCGACTGACTCTAATATAATTAAATCTCTCATACATTTACTATGGGTTGAGGGATTTTTGGTTATTTGTCGATAGCCCCCTAAGCACTTTTTTACCCCCCCCCCCCCCCCTTTTTTCACCTATTCATAACACAATTTTTGAATGGGGTTCTTTTTACTTTGCTTCCAAGTATGTGCTCACCAATGTTCAAGCCTTTAAATCACGAATTGAAGGACTTCTCATACAAAGTTCAACCCCTCTTTTCACCCCAATCTGTATGATTTTTATAGCCCATAACCTGGCCGAAGATTCAGTAAACTTATTAGTGAAGGATGTACTAAAATCTATTGGTTAGTTGTCACATAATGCCTAGACAAATAAACAGACAGACAAACAGACACAAATTCTAAAAACTATTAAAATGTGTTCTGTTATCGGTTCTACGACCCCTCAATTGTTTCTTTGCTAATATCTTCAATGTACAAAAACATGTTTTCTCCATTACAATTTTGCACACTTTATCTGTACTTGACTTTTCTCTGCGTTTTTCGAGGTATTTTTTAAAGTTACCTCGAGAGTTTCTCGAACTTTCGTTTCGTTCGACGCTATAGTAACGATTTTAAGAAATGTTTAGAAAATATTCTTGGCAGGCTTAAATAGAAGCTTGACGAGGTATTTCTTATATAAAATTTATTGTATTGAATTTTTTGTATAAAAACGTTTTCAGTATTTTCTGAAGTATGTATTTGTACCTAATTTTATTGCCAGCATTTTTTGAATATAAAATAGGTTTAATCTATATGAAGATAACATGGTATGTACCTACTTCTCTTATCGTTGTGCCTCAAGGAGCCCGTGCTCTGCTGTGATTTGAGACCTTATCCCAAGATTTGGCGTTAAAGCGACGGGGTGGGCAAGCGCTCCCCATACAAACTTTATGCAACTTTTCCTTCGTTTGTGTTTGCACTACCTACAGTTATGATTTTTGGTCAGTATGCTTATTTTTCTATTAACCATAACTGGAGACACAATTTTTTTTGTTTTTTGATATGATTTTTTTTGTTTTTTGATATAAAACTTGCCAAGTCAAACTACGAATTAGCAAATAACATAAGAAATCATTTTGAGCAATTAAAAAACGTTATGCATGACAGGAGGAGTGATCTAAGGAGCTTTGAAAGAACTTGGTTTCTAGTTATCTCACTTCTTTAATTAGTGAAACCGTTTACGAACTTGGGGTTTTTTCACATTTATGTTTTTATGGGATATAATTTCCACCAAGAAAAACATTCAATGACATCGGATTTTTTTTTATTTGGTTTAAGGAATATGTTTGATGAGATCCTGGAGATCTCCGTGTTATCAATTTCATCAATAGTAGTTGACTATTCGTTGCGTGTGGATAAAGATAAAGTGTGGGTATTTTTTTTCTTGAACCTGACTGTGGCTCTATAGGTCGGACCCAATAAAGCGATAGGAGTGCGCGGTTGGCGAATAGCCTGAGGAAAATCCAGGGGAAAACCTCCGACACGACCACGCGTGTGGTTTGGAACAGAGTATTCTAGATACTCTAAGAGTTTGCGCTTCAGTGTGATTGATTGAGCGGTTTCAACCGAATCTTAGGTGTGAGTGGAATCGAGCTACTGGGAGTTTTGTCGCTGGTTCACGAAATCTAGCCTAGAAGAAGAGTCCAGCAAGAAACTCAGCTAGGCCCGACATGCGTCGGACTGACTCTACCCGGTGTGCGGCGGTACCGGGATGAATAGGGACTATATGTGTCAGTGCTGTCGCGATCGCGCGATGGACGTCCCCGCTGGCAGGAATGCCTAAGTGTACGCTTCGTGTCTGAGTTGGACGCCATAAGCGAGGGTATTTATCAAACATGTTATGGATAGCGTATGTTTTAAACAGTGGAGTTTCAATTTCATTTGGCCATGTCCACGAACCTGTAAAAAACTGAGTGTAATTTGTACTTTAGTATTAAAATGTACTACATCAGTAAGATTCACATTAAGGGTGTATTGGGTGATCTTAATGTTGTAATTGAATGAGTGTGTGTGTGTGTGTGTTGAGTGTAAGTAGAATTTGTGTAGGGTAGTATTTTGTTCTGTAGGTGACTTGTTTCGTGTTCAAATTGCAGCCCACCATTAATACCGTACCGTTACCGTAGTGTACGTTATCAACAATTACTTCACCGTTATTACATTAAAAAACTGTGTATATCAAAGATTAAGCGCCAACTTCTTCTGCAGAAAAAGAAACTTTATTTTTAATTCGCAAAAACCTTCTCCGTTATTCCGAACAAAGGCTGTCATGCTTTTGAAAACGGTCAATTTACTTAAAACGCTTTTATGGTTGCTGAAAGAAACTTTTCTTCAAAATTCATGAAGGTTAATATTTTTTCAATACTTACTCCGCGTACATTTACTTAATTTGAGATATGAAAACATCAGAGAAAACGAATTGCTTAGTTGCCAGAACTAACAAAAAGGTTAGGTTGTTTTTATTCAACAATACAATACACATATCGTTATGCCCTCAAGTGCAAAATACAAAATAGGAAACATAATGCTTTGTTAGTAAAGTTTTCTACTTTACTTTGATTTTGGAATCTGGCCTATATCTAGAAGTCTTCATGAATCAACGTATTATTTTATACTTCGCATCTCGTCATCGTTTTCACACTCGTAGATAAGATTAGCCCTCGAATGTTCATAATTATCAACGATGGAACACGAAATAAGAGTTGAATCGCCAGAGCTCCCGAGGATGCACTGTGTTGAGAGCGAAGGACCTAAATTTGTCCCTTCTGGTGTCAACACAGTGCATCCTCAAATTTTATAAAGGGTCGGCAACACGTACATGATTCCTTTGGAGTTGCGGGCGTCTATAGGCTGCTGTGGCCGCTGACCATCAGGTGAACCGTAAGCTCGTTTGCCACCCGCGTTGTATAACAAAAAAAAATCGACCATAGACTATTGCTCTGCTATAACTATACACATTGCACATTTTTTCATAATAATTTATGTGCAGAATCTTATTATATTCTTACGCCCAATCATAGAGAAAAATATAATAGGTAATAAATACAATATTTAGGGTGCAACTCATTACACAGAGACATATTTGTTTAAGGCTTTTCTTCCGTAAATTATCGTAAATTATCGTATTATTCCAATTAGAGAAATTAATTAACCGAGTAAAATTCACCTGTAAAATATGAAATTTAATTAAGATAATGTTGTTTCATCATAAAACTTATTTTATTCGATTCTCGTAAGATTCGATATTCGTAAATTTCGTATGCGGCGACGAGAACATCATATGGATGCCGCATAATAATATAGATTTGTATTATTGTATTTTCATTAAGAAATGTAGTTTCAGACGTCATTACAAAATAGAAAAATTTCAAGCTAAAGACGGGCTTGACCCACTTTGATGAAAGCATCGTGTCCTCCAATCAGTTTATTAGTATTATCAATACTTTTGTCGCACCTAATCCACGTTTAAAATATTTCAAAATGTCTAAGGCCTCTTAAGTAGTAGCAAAAGCTACTGTTTAGAATTGCTGCTGTATTATTACAATGTTGTTACAGGTGAGAACCCCGCGGCCATGCAATCTTCATCGCCGAGCTACTACATCCTGGGCCACGGTTTTCTATTACCCGCACTAACAATATTAAACCTCTCCCTACGGTGACAATTGTAAGCTTAACTGCCTCCGCGGACCGTATCTAACCTTAATATGTTCTCTAAAACATTTGTAGTACAGTTCGTTTTTGCGTGAATTAAGTTAAGAATTGATTAGTTTGACAGTAAGATTTTGTTTTTATTGTGGTTTTAAGTGACGGGTATTTTGTTTCTGTTGTGCCGCGATTGGATGCCAAATATCTTTGCCGGATAATTGAGCTTTCGATGGAGGTATAGGTGAAAAGTTTAAGTAAAGCCCTTCTTGCATATCGCTGTGAATTATTCGAATAGGCATTTGCTATGTTTTTGTTTCAAATTTTGAATACGATACATTTTAATGTCTATTCGAACACGCCACAATTAGACAGAAGAGGAGTTTCGCTAAGTTACCTATATACAGCTTAGAAATTGCTTTTCACGAGGGATTTAGTTTCTAGGCATCTTGTTCTCCTTAATTTCACTGTTCTAATTTAATTATGGTTTGGTTGGTTTGGCTACCAACAGAAGCCGTTGGAAGCAAGTCGTGCCGTCCAGGAAGACTACAAATGACCACGATCTTCAGTCATGAAGGAACGACAAAGAAGAATTTTATTATTTTAAATTAGCCAACCACATACAATAATTAAATATCAAAATATCTCGTGTTTCAACATTTTTTTAGGATTAAAATACCAATAATAATACTGAATAGAAATTGAAAGGCACTAAATTCTTTAATAATGCTAATATATATAAAATCTAAATAGACAGCTCTTTCCATGAGAAAGTAACATGTTGTCTGTAGGTATTCTAGTTATCGTGTACCGTAATTGTATTGTCATGTTTTTTTAACAGGAATTGGAATGCGCAGTGATGAAAGAAATTGAACAATTTATTTCATCACTGCGCATGTTAACGTGACTTAGATGTCACCGATTTCGATGTAGCATGCCAACTTAACATGTCAAAGCATATGCGCACGTGGCGCACTTCGCAACGAATTGTATTTACATCACATGGACATGACGAATCCAATTGATCTCCCCGTCTGAGCTAAAAGTCAACGTTGTACTATTGACATTATGTTGACTACATATTGGATCTGATCGAAAGGATAATAAGTACTGTAGAGATTTTGTTATTTTTTAACTGAACAGGTTAGAATGTAAAATGTTTCTAGCTAACATAAATAGAATTTATTGTGCAATGTGTTCATAAATTTATTTACTTATTATAATTATTATTCACGCAAAAACATTTTAACGTTTTAATGATTAAAATGCAATTAACTTTAAAAAGCGTTTATTTTACTGTCCGTGTATAAATCACATCATTAAAATATACTTAGTTATAAGTATCAATGTGGAAATTTTACACTATATTTGTATAAAACAGGGAAATATACATGTACATTCGTCTAGTCAAAACTAATTTAAGATTGATTTATTGTAAGGAAGTTGAATGTTGACAGATATTTGAACTTAATAAAGTAATATTATTATAGTTACCTATGCATCCGTATGTCAAACCGCTATCTGAGCGGACTATTTTTTTGCTTAACCCAACTATAGTGAGTTTACGTTTCCAAGAACATTGGAATGTGCAGCCGTTGTTACCGAGTTTTCGAAAATATTTATGCTTTTACTTACCATATTCAAATTAAGCTGGTTATTAACTTATTTTTTACATGCGGCAATAACAATAATCTAGGTACTGGGAATAGCTATTACTTATGAGGATTGACATAACGTCGTGCGATGAAGGCTTACAAAGTTGTGTAAAATCATGTAATTTACGGCAGGATTAAAAAAACATGTCTATTCATACTCGTATCTTAGTCTCCATCTCGACTTGTCATTTCTGATCACGTCTCCTGAAACACTCTCTCTCTCCAATCATACAGTAAAATTAAATCTTATTTATCATGAAATTATGTGAGCAGGTAACCGGCTCTAAATTATTAATTCCGTTGCCAAATTGTAAGTCTATAATTAAGGTACTTACCAGAAAATTATTTTGAAATGGAATAAGATTATTATTTTAGTAAAATCATCGTTTATCGAGGTTTGGTAGGTTATTATAAACTAATTGAATTATTAATTTATTATTTATTCATTCCCTTTTTTGCAAGATAGCTGATTATAAATATAAACAGCTTTTGATGAGTGTTTGGAAGTTGTATTCATTATTAAATTTATAAAAATCATAAAACTTTACGTATTTTGGTGCGGTTTTAAGTCCAAGGAGGGTAAATATCATGCGTTATGAAATTTAACACATTTAGCGCCGAGGATAGTCGGGATGTCCATTCGTAGACTGTTTTCGCTACAAAGCGAAAAAACCATGTTATCGCCCACGAACGTAGCCCTCGTCGACAATGAATGTGTTAAACACGTCTAAAGTGGGATTTAACAAATGTTCTGTTAGTCTTTTTGTTGACAAATATCATTGTTGTTGTCATTATAGTTGCTCCTAGATTAAACATTTTAAAATTAGGTATTTATTTTGTAGAACGCTTTGAGGTTATCTGTTCAAACAACCCATCTTTTTTTATGTAACACGCTAATTCTCTTCGCTTCTTCTTCGCTTTTTTATGTAACTTTTTCCCTTATATTTATTTCAAATGGTTATAGTCTAAATCTGTTTACATTCTTTTTGCCTTTGAAATAAATATATTGTGTCTGCTCCATAACAGTGTAAAATCACTATAAAATTTTGTAAATAATATATGTTAATGTATGTGATATAAGTATTGTCATTGTTAAAATTGTAAATAACTACATTGTCCCTAGTATTAAAGCAGGCTACGTATGTAATAAAGATGTTCATTTTTATATAGTTCTTATTTACCCACAAGCAGTGTTAACGACTCAAATTTTATTATTACTTAAATATATGCCGAATTTTGTAAATCCTATCCTAGTATCTCGAAAATGACGAAATTGTACCTAACTGTTTTTAATTTTGCTAGTTAGAGAGACAGAAAGCGCTGTAGTGACGTCACAACCCTCTAGCTTCTTGGTACTTAAATGACGATCGTTCCATACCAAGGTACTTTTTGCGCAAAAGGGACAGGAGATGCCCTCTCCTAAAACTCTGAACACATATAACTTTATTCTCTTATAAAGGCTGTTTTTTAACCATTTCATTCTAATTTTCATACTCCTTCGAGCAGGTGTATGTAACCCGTTTGTTAATCCTCCAATTTTTTAGAAGGTCAAATTAAATAACCACTTTTATTGGATTCCTTGTTTCAATACTTATGCTGGAATAGCAATGCGTTAATAATAACGAAGTAGCTAGATTTATTGTAATATGTTGGTTCCTACGGAAGCTACAGTAGTGCAGTGGTTCAAGCATGTGGATGTCAAGTGACGGTCGTAGATTCGAACCCCGAGTCAATTAATGAATTTTTCGAAGCTACGCACGGAATATCATTTGATATTTACATTTTTCGGTAAAGTAAATCAGTGGGAGTAAACCTGCATACATTTGCGAAGAAAATCAAAAGGTGTATGTGAAGTCTCAAACCCGCACTATGCCAGCGTGGGGACTACTGATCGCTGATGATGACGATGACGACGATGAGTTGGCTCATGCCATAGTTGCGCGGGGCGAAGGGGACAGCGGCAAAGACAAGGCGCCATGTAGTATAATATATATTATATAAAAAATGATACCTCGGCGAGTTTCTTACGCCGGTTTTTGTCGAGGCAAAGGTTTTTTATGGTCCGGTGGTAGTTTTTTCACATTCGTAAGTGCATTTAATACGCCTAAATTGAAGAATAAATGATTTCATTTCATTTCATATTTTCATGTGCGTCCAGCGTGACTGAATCGATATAAGAGACACCGGCCGAAACTGGCCCAGCCCAGTGCCGGTTTCGTACGTATAGTTCGCAATTGGACTCTTCAAAAGAAGATACACCTTATCGTCATACAAACCCATCGAAGACCGCACAGGCACCTCCGAAACCGACACAGCTAAACGATCACGAATTAAATTCTATCTTGTGTACATACAAAATTGTATGAAGCACTCGTAGCCTTGTTCTAGCTTTCTCTCTCTTCTAACGAAACTTAAATGCCCGAGAGAAGCGAAAAACATATAATTTGTTCATTTTGATAGAAACTCAGGGAGCCAATACGTCGCTACCTATTTGATTCAAATATGTGTAACTCTTATGCTCTTACTGACATGTAAGCTCGACACACGTGATACGAACGTTACATCAAATTGTAATGCAAAATACGTGTCTTAAATTGACCCCATACATATACATTTATATATTACCCACACATAACATGGCCCACAGCATAGTGCACTTAGAGACTGTCACGACACATTATCAGAGACCAAATGGAATTAGGGTAACGAAAATGTTACGAATACACAGATGCTTATCGATATAAAAGAAAGGCTTCTACCCACGACTTTCTCAGCTTATACTCGTCAATAATCTTAAAGGATTAGTAAATCGCTATAAGTATACAATATAATATATGGAAAGGCAAATATGCTATTAGAGCTTAGATTTGCCACTTTGCTTTGCTTTGCTTTGCCTTTGCTTTGATGACTTTTCTTTAAAATGTTTAAGTTTTAATAGACGACTTTTTTCTCATTTTGTTTATATTTTTAATCACATCAGTCCTGAAATACATTGTGTGAAAACAAGGTAAAATCAATATTAAAAAAAAAAACAATCCTGAAAGCGCGACCACTCTAATTGTCATTTCTAATTAAGCCTTACTCAACGGTATGTCAACTGATATTCAGTTTGATGGTTAAAAACAGAAAAAAAAACTTTGGTATATTTTTGTGGTCTGGAAAGGTTCTCGAATGGCGACTACGTACCGCCCATAAGGAGAACTTCATATTATTTGAATTGAAGCTATTACATGTAAATATAAATAAGCAAACTATTAATTCCTATTACTATCCTTTTAGATTTCGATTTTAATTCAAATGAAGCCTCGAACTAATTAAGAATATAATTATATATGCGTTGAACCCAGGCTAATATTATTCTCATTTTGTATTGCAATCTAATAGTTCGAAGCCAATCAGTGAAACTGTGTATATGTATATGTTTTCGTCTTAGGCGGCATTTTGAAATTAAAACCAGGTTGGGGACAACCCACCTTGATGAGAAATTAGTGCATGATATAGTTTTTTTTAATTATTAACTGAATTAATATTATAGCTAATGCCCGAGGTAGATAATTGGGATTTCTTTCCAAAAAACAATAGTACATTATTATATAAACTTTCTGCATCTGCGTTTCCAGTCTTGCCTACATGATTTATTGTTTGGAAAATTGAACCTGCTCGATGTATGATTTTAACTTGAACAGTGCAGAAAAATATAATGAAAGCGAAAACATACGTGCAAGTCAAATGATATTGAATGTTTTCGTAAATTTGATAAATTAAAATATTTTTTCCACCCGAAAACAGCACATAAAGGTATTTTAACGACGCTCTTCACACGCCGGGAACGATTTCGAGACTGAAGTGTAATTGATTAATGAAGTAGTCGTGGCAGATTTTTTTCCTATAGCTTTGACAGATGGGTAAGTATATCAATGGTGTCTCCAGTTTTAAATGCTCTAAGACACAAAGACATTAATTTTTCAACAAATATCAAATTATTTACTTGATACATCACGGGATATGTCACGAAACCCGTGTCTGTGAACGAAACTGTGACCTTCATTAGGTACGTTTCCGTTTAAACTTGATTTGTCACCCAAATGGGATGTTGTAAACAAATTGCTCTAAACGCGGGCGTTTTACGGTGCTCTCATGCGTAGGTTAGCGAACTAACTCGAGAATTGTCATCTGACAATAACCCTTCGACGTACAGTCAAGGACCATGGAAACACGTACCTTTTTAATCCTTGTTGCTATGCGACAAGGGCGAAAAAGAAACGTGTTTCGATGTCCTTCACTGTAAATTGCTGGGTCGATAAATAACGATGCATGTTTAGCGATCACCTTTGTGTGTCGACCCAGCAATTTACGTAAAGTTATCATTGTCAGGTGACAATAGTCAAGTTGTGTTGATCTCTATTGCACCCAAGAATTGGGTCAAAATCTAGAACGAAAACTAGAAGAATGCCTATAGTTAACGGTTTAGCTAGCTACATATGAACTTATGTACTTACTGATCATTCTCTCTCTCTTCATCAAGACCTTTGAAATAGGTAGGTACCTGTTTCCATTCAGCACCAAAAGTCGCCTTAAAAGCTGAGAAAATTTTAACTCGTACTAAAAAATGATTTTGTTCCGCGATCCCGCAAAGTGCTTTCTTTATTCATTTCAAACGGAGGATGTGTCTAAAAATGGATAACTCCTCAAACGCTCTTATGGTCGTAAATACATATACACTCAATGTTATTAGGAAGTATTATCTTTAAAGGAAAGTTCATGTTCATGCCGGTGATTAACTCTACCTATGTTGTAAACAGTACACGGAGATAAAGGGATTTTCAATGAGTTCTAGGAGAAGTGCAATTATATTTTTCTATTTTTATTTTTCCCGTATTTTCTAAAGGTAATAATTAGGTAATACAGAAACATCGAGCAAATCTTCGGAAATGTTTCTCGGGAAGACGAAAAATATAACAGCAATCATCCCGTTAATTGGTACAATATTAAGTGTATAATCATGTTTTGCCGAACAATAACAATCCTTTTCAAGTTACTCGCAAAGTAAACATCAAACAAACGTTAAAAGGTGGAAAATAATTAAATTTACCTAATAAGAATATTATTAAATTTACTCTCCATAATATTTTGAAAAACAGATAATATATGAAAATGGATATGGATTTAAACTGTCATGTTACACAATTGTATGATTCAATAAATTATTATCTGTATGTCGGTCCCCTTCAATAGACAATGGAATCCCGGACCTTTGAGAAACGTGCGAGGACCCAATGTACCGAGGCACAGAAGTACCAAATGAGTACAGTCAGCATCAAAAGTATATATATATGAAGACGTCAAAAGAATTTATTGTAAGGGAATAAGCGTTTTTGATCTTTACAGATGCGTAGTTTGTTTTTATGGTTACTCTACCCCATATCCAACATGTAGACCCTTTTGAAACTTAAATGAAATGCACCGAGCGGATGCTGTCGCTGTCCGAGTCATGAGATGCACACAGTGACAGCAGCCGCTAGGGTGTACAGGGACTATTTCTGGTTGATGAGATGAACTGGGTTATTGGGTGAAAATGATGGACTAAAGCCTGGGCTATTAGGTGAGGTAATGGACGCCTGTCTAATAAAACTGACTCAGATGTTTATTTCCGGCAGGCGGTGACTCGCTCTCTGCTAGATGAGTCCCTGTTAAATAGCCACGCTATAAAGGTGACCACATCCACCCCCAAGCGACAGCTTTTGCGACTCTATTGTAGACGGCCGGTTAAGGCAAGCCAGAGGTAGCGGGGTGGCTGCCAACTAACCACCCGATCGTCTCAGCCTGACCACAGGACGCCGCCAAGAGCACTCAAGCTGGCTTACTATAAGTGATTCCATTGCAAAACCAAAAATAAATAGAAATCCCTAAATCATAATATGTATGTCTTTTCCCATGGTATCCCGGACCTTTGGGAGGCATGAGTGGAGCCAAAGTACCGAGGCACCGAAGTACCAAACGAGTACCACATAGCCAACACGCGTGGCCCTTCCGACGCTTTAATGAAATACAAGGAATACACCTATTGTCATCTCAAATCGGGCCCCTGATATCACTTACATAATCAGTCAAAAATGTTTACCAAATGTCGGTTACATAGTTTACGGTAAACATTATTACGAAGCATAAACATAATAGTGAAACAAGCAGCCACTCCCGAAATGTTTACAGTAATAATAGGATGTACCTGGCATGACAAACACTATATAATTAACTATGTCAGTAATAAGATAACAGCTGTGCATTATTAACTTATTATAAAAAAATAAAAATAGTTACTTACAGTTACAACAGTTAGGTTTATTTTTATTAAACGACTTCAAAAAAGGAGGAGGTTCTCATTTCGTTTTCGTTTTTTTTATGTGTGTTACCTCAGAACTCCGTCATTTATGAACCGATTTCAAATTTTCTTTGTTTGAAAGCATATGCTTCAAGGTTGGCCCGTTGTTACCAGAATTTAATTCTGATGATGGGATCCATAAGGGAACTCCTCAAAAATTCAAGGGAAACATAAATAGCGATTTTAGTATTTTCGGTAATAAATCGGGCATTTGCATTCAGAAAGCAGAATTTGGTGAACGAGAACTGATGAAGAAGACCACGGATGGTGATCCAAAACTTCTAGTGTTTCATGGGTAGTCGAAGTCAATTTAAATGGTCCTGATGTAATGTCACCATCAACCTGATCTGGTAATTGAAGCCGAAAGGTAGGCAACGGATCTCCGTAATAAAACAGTGTAGGTTATCCGTGTTTAAGCTTATTAGAATCGTTATCGTAGACGTACCTATTGTAATTTTTGTAGTCGGTGCCATTTCGTCATTGCAACTTTAGACAATTTCTTTGGATGGCACTTCAAAAATTACAATAGATACGTCTTACATTGTTCAATAAGAAGCGTAAAGTCTCATGTTAGAAGTAAGGCAATTATTTTTATTTACGTACCACAAACGTTCTCCACAAAGGCTCAAGAATCACGTTTTTTATTTCTTTGAATAAGAAAGGTTCTCTATCTCGTAAGTATTGGTTGGGTGCATGAAAAACGTATTCGGGATGTTATAATAAGATAGGGCAAACGTGTTAGTTGGGATTCAGCTAGTCTCGATAAAATTTGGTCAGTAAGATTGCTACCAACTGATGAAAAGTGATTATTACATCTATCCAGGGAATCTAAAGGATCGGAATTGTCGCTTTTGATGAAGTAGACAGCATCATTTGTATTATTTGGGGTTTCACAAATAGTTCTGATGGTTTTCCATAGTTTCTTGGGTTTGTCTTTGCTTTCTTGTAATTGTTTTTTTTTGCCACTAAGTCTTAATGTTGTATAATAGTATTTTGCAAAAATTTCTATACCTAGTATACATTTTATGTAAGACCTGGTCATCTGGAGAGGCTCTTGTATTCATGTGGATTTTATCTCTATGCTTAATGCATCTAACTACCCCAGGTGTGACCCGAGGCTTGACAGTGAGTTTAGCGCGACTGATTTAAACTTTTTTCGTGTGGTTTTTTATTGCAGTGCTTTATGAGAGAGTTAAAACTATTAGCTGCGGTGTCAACGTCGCTACTATTAGCTACTAGACACCAATCGGCCTCACTTAACTCTTGAGCGACTTTTTGGTAGTCTGTTTTTAGCACCCAGTGAGTAGTTTTTTGGCGATTATGTTTTGGGTATAAAAGGCCTGCCATAGCAATATCATGAACTGTCACGGAGCATTTGCAAACAATACCGACCGATTCGACATTGGATTTAATAAAAATATGGTCTAAGCAAGCATTACCCCTCGTGGGTTTGGTTTGGATCAGGTAAGAGTCCGTGCACCGACATGAGATTCAAGTAGTCTGACTGTTAGTAGTAGTTTTTGACTTGTAAAAGTGCCGGCCTACTTGCAGAATAAAGTTCATTTATTTCATTTATTATTTCATTTATTTCATTTGTTGAAGGTTAGGTATGCATTATCTGAGATGTCAATATTAAGGTCACCCGCAATAATTATTTGGTTAGAGCTTGAGTTATTGAGGATTGTGTCCAGGGAATTTAAAAAATTCTTGATGTCAGAGAAGGAAGGAGATCGATAGATGCCCAGTACTAGTTAGACCTTCAATACTTAAAGCGAGACAGTTTGCACCTTCAAGAAGTGGTTCAGACCAAGTTACAGAGAACCGTTCATTGACGTATGCTACAACTCCTCCACTTTTGTTTATTACCCTTGAAGTACGAAAGGTTTGATAGCAAGGAAGTAAATTTATGACAGTTGCCTCATTTAACCAGCATTCTGTGAGAATAATAACGTCGAAGTCTATGGTTATTCTTTTCAATGACACAAGAAAGGAATCAAAGTTCCGTAGAAGACTTCTTATATTTAAAGTGGCCACTTTTAGATTATGATTAGCAGTAAGATATTGTTAACAATTTTCAAGAGCATCGAGTGCGAGACATTCAATTACTAAGTTGTTTTCCAAGACATTATCAAGCTTAAGTAACGCCATCTATATGAGCTGAAAAGAGGAACAAAACTAGGATATACAAATGTTTGTTCTTGTTAGTCATCGCTTCTAAATAACTTACTTGTGTTTTACTCGCAGTCTGTGTATGACGTAGTGTAAAGTATGTGTAGTGTTTTTGTGTAAGTGTATATGACATGCTTAGTATAAGCACATCTGAGTGTTGACTTTAAAAGATAAAATTACTTAATTAACAAGCTAGAAAATATAAAGATACAGTGAAACTAGGGGTGTTTAAGCTAAACATTTTCAGCTTCAGACCAGAAGATATCCAGAGATTTTTCGGTACCAGCACAGGGAGAAGAGTCCAGCCACCGGTCGAGGTCAGCGACGGAACGAATACGTAATGCAACGCTGCCTTCTAGTTTTCTGATAAATATACATATTTCCGTTTCTTGTCCAACAGTATTTGAACCCGGCTTTACTAGATCGGTTTCGGGCGTCTCGAAATAACAACCGGTTGGACTTCGTTAGCCTCTCATTGAAGAATACCTTATGTTCAGGACCAGCTATCTCGAAGTCAGCCGACGTTAGGTTGCGTCTTGATTTTGCCGCTGTTAGGAATGCGTTCCGATTAGTGCATCGTAATAAACGCACCACCAAAGATCAAGATTTTGTGTTGTTGGAGTCTCCTTAGTCGTTGTTCCTATTTCGGGTACCGACTCTAGACACTTAGTCAATGTCCTCTTCTATCAAAGAAATTTCTATCTTCGCTGCTACACACAATGCAATATGCACTGGGTTTTCTTGGGGTAATTCATTGACACCCATGATCTCAATCTCATTTTGAGTTGTTTTTTCGTCCTGGTTGTTAAGTTGTTCAGTAAGTTCGCTGATTTTTTGTTTCAGAAAATGATTCTCAGTTTCCTGTTGTGTCCAACCTTTTCTCGAACTGACTGAGACTATCAGTGCATCTTGTTATGTGATCAGATAGTTTAATAAGCTGTTGGTTCATTTCATTTCGAAAAAGTCAATTTCTGAGGTGAGCATTGAGATAGCATCACCATCTTTGCTATTCGTTATGGACGGGTTTTATGGCACATGAGGAGTTTTTTTGCAAGGTGGAACTTTATTTTTACCAGTGACGGTTGGGATAGACGACAGTGGAGTAGGTCCATACAGAGCGCTCGATGGGCATGGTTTGTTCAGTGGAGTGAACGTCTTCTTCTGCTTATTTGCGATTTTTTCGGACATCATCGTGATAGGGTTTGATGATGAATTTTCACAGCAGTAGCGGCATTGCCAGTTTGTGCGATTATCTAAGGTCATAAGGGAGTAGAGCTTGAAGCTAACGCCGATAGTGTCTAAGCAGTCCAGACAATAACAGACGTTGCAGGCGGAGCATTCAAGAAATTTTCTCGGGGCTATTTTACCATTACATTTTCCACAATGCCGGGCATGATAGCACTAGACGGATTTTTTCATTTACACTAGAATTTATTTAGCTTTACAAAAATAATATAATGTTGGAAAAAAATGATTTAAGAAATATGCAGGAAAAAATACGTGTGAGTGACGTTGTCAGATTTTTATCCGTTCTCTCTCACTCGTTCACTTCATCATTCAGTTAGTCATTCGTTAGCCTTGCATTCATTCGTTCTTAAGCTCAATACTTATATCATAATGAGTGTGCGTGTGTGGGTGTGAATTTGTGTATGTGTGTGTATATTTGAGGAATTTCGTCCATTTCTCATGGTTCCCAGGATCAGATCTTGACCAAAATTATCCTAAAATTGTATATGATCAAAATTATCCTAAAATTGTGAGAATTATCAAAATTGGTCCACAATTGCCGAAGCGCGAAGTTATGAAGTAACAAACATCTACTCGTATTCACCGCACAAACATAGTACCTCCTCCTTTTTGGAAGTCGGTAAAAAGTGATTTTGTTTGATATGAAATCACTAGTTGAGTTAGATCTAAACCTAAATAGAACTTCTTATCAGGAATTCCCTTGGCATTTGTCCTGATTTTGCTTTAGTGAAGATACTCTGATTATATTGTTTGGAACTTCGGTTCCGGGAAAAAGCATCTAAGCCTCTTAAGTGATAATGGACGTAAGTGGGTATTCGGTCTCCGATGTAGAAACTTATTACTTTGTTATCTGTTCGGAAGTTTAAAATTTGTGCTTTGTTTGATAATGATAATGGATGTTTACTCCAGGATGATACATTTCCTATAGAATTCTTACCTATCTATACATATAATAAAGTTGTAGAGGGTCAAAAATCTCGACATTGAACATATTAGCAAAAAACCGATTGAGGGGTCTTAGAATCGATAATAGAACACATTTCAACAGTTTTTAGAATTTGTATCAGTTTGTATGTTTGTTTATTTGTCTAGGCATCACGTGACAATAATAAAACTCATACGGTGTAAAAATCTTTTCGGCCGGTTGAAATATGAAACTTTGAAATGCTGTGCATTGGGTACGAATACTGCAAGTTGAGTGTTTAAATCACGTCTCACTTCTGTTTTTGTAGTCGCAAAGTTCGTGCTCCATCTTTCTGTAGTTGTAGCAACCACGGAAAAGTAATGACACAGCGAGTTAGCCAGAGCTAGATGATACATTTTAATTACTGACGTGATTGATTAATGGTGTAAATTATTAGTCCAGTTATAAAAATGTAATAGCTCATCGCACTGTAATTCTTGTTTTATTAGGAGTATAGTAAAAGGCAACTTTAAGTTAACTAAGTTTAGTAAATGAAATGCGAAAAAAAATTAAAAACTTTATGAAAAGGTGGATATTTTGGTGGATATTTACACGGGCTTTTCACTCAGTAGATTTGCCTCGATCCTTGACTAATTTATCTCTGTGCCTTGTTCTGATTGGGTTTAATACTAAAAAGTTACAAATCGGCCTGGGTGGGGCACTACAGTCACCAGGCCCAATTACGAGTATTATGTCCTTGTAATGCGTTTTTAAGAATTACTCAAATATTCGTTTTATTCGTCAACAAAATAAAAATGTTTGTCGGCAGTCCTGTCATGCCATGATCACAGGTATTCTGTATAAAATTTGCAGCAAAATCTTAGTTTTATTAAGAATTGTATATTTGTGAACAATTGTAAATTGTTTGTTACTTTTTAGTGCTTGTCAAATAGTTAAATAAATATTTCTAAAGCTCAACCAGAAATGTATGACCGTGCTCCATGTTACGGAATCTCATTTTATGTAATTTCTTACACTGGCAATAATTTTGATGATGGGTTGTCAGACTTTCAATGTCATAGTTGCGGTTTATTTTAATAATAGTAATGTTAAAAATGAAATAATAAATAACAACAAATACCCAAAACGATTCCTAAGTCCATGCAATAAGCAAATTTTATTAAAGTTTCGTATTTCACTTCTCAGATTTGTTACTAATTTGCTGTTTACTAAGAACCCAGCAATGTGACTAGCAAAGCACGGAAGAAAGCGTGACAACTCTATCTCAGTATATAATAACTTCCTCTAGGGATATTTAATTCCTTGCCCACATGGTATATATACTGTAGCAATTAAGAAATAGTTTTAACTAAAATAGCAGCATGTTATGTCTAATCATGAAACCGATTTTATTGCCGATATAATACATAACGACATCCTATTTCCTACCGAGGAAAAATTCGCATATTATAGGTATGTACTTATATCCAGGCTCGCGCAACTAGGAACAAAATTTACAAAATGTCACTTTTGTATGGAATTTGGCCAAAAAATAATGGCGGATAATGCTATCTCGCTCCCTCAGTTAATCCATCTCAGTCACAATACATGTCAATGTCACCTCTGGTCACCTCCGTTCAACTTGAGTGATCGCCATATTGTTTCTTTGTTGATCAGTTTGTAGTTTGTTATTTTGGTATTTATAAATGGTAGAAACCTTAATTTAAAGTGAAAAAGCATGTAGTAAGAAGGCAGTGTGTTTTTCAACATGCCACGGACTATTTCGGCCTATATGGTATGTGTTATTTGTGGTTTTCGTGCCGGTCGCAAAGATGACGAGAAAAGGAAATTAATGACAAGATTTCCTTTAGATCACGACCGGTAAGTAATTAATTGGAGGTTATCTATTAATATGTACCACAGCAAGTTACATGTAAGCAAAATAAGAAGCGTTATATGCAATTTAGTTTTATTCGTATACTATACATACTAGTGTTGGCCGTAACATATCGATAACTAGCTTATCATATAGAACTCTGGTATTTTTCAGTTGCAGACAGTGGGTGAAAGTGATTGGCAATGAAGACCTAGCCTACGTTCCGATTGAGAAGTTGAACGAATTAAAATTTGTTTGTGGTGACCACGTTCAACCCAAAGATTTTAACCGAAAGAAAAGTCGTCTAAAGAGATGGTTAATATATTTAAAGCAACACAACTTTATACTTTTTTTATTTTAATTATTTCTAGCCCTACCCACTGCGGAATAAGCGCATGGACGTCGTAGTGTAGTCGTCATAACCTAACCAGTTGAGAATGGATTCAAACCCCAATTGTTAATATAGGAGCATCCATTATTAATGTGAGGTGTTTTTAAATAGTTTGAAAATAGAATCCTGAGCGAAGCGAGTGGTTCAAAAATAGAATCCTGAGCGTAGCAAGTGTTGCAACACACGAGACGTAAAATAACCTTGCAGCCGTGTATAACACAAATCTTTTCACTTCACTAGAGCGAGGAAAAGATTTTATTTTCAGTAGAGTTGCATCCTAAATATAGTTGGATGCCCGGGTTCCACTACCTAATCCCGAGATTTGGCGTAGGTACCAATTTTATTAACACAACAGCACAATATAAAATTATTGGTGCTGGACTGTCTGGATTGGCCTTTATATGTCTTATATCATGTTTAAAAAAATTACAAATACCACGTTCGGATTTCAAATATTCTTTGCACTCTTGTGGATAAAATGCAATTTTGCTATCTGGTTTTAAAGAATAAAAAAGGGCTTTCCGAGCTAGTGAGGTGAAAATGTCATTCTCGGGAAGGAAAACAAACGTCATAGAATTTACCGATTACCTATTCAATTTACAATTATGAAAATAATATTAATAATAATAATCACAGTAATCCTGCATTTCTCTTTTCCAGCTCTGTAAAAACTTTTTTTAACAAGAAACTGTTTCAGTTTTGATTAAATTGTATCGGCAATAGTTTAATCGGCAAAACAATAGTTTCAATTCAATCGGCAACTTGTTGAACAAATTGACTGCCCGACAGCCAGCCGCGTGTCCTACAATTTTTAAACGGGGTAAGTACGTACAATTTTTGGCACATCCTTTCTCCTCGTTACCAGTCTGAGCTCCCTTTCTTCATGAATTTCATACTGAGGTAGATTTTTAATGATGTCATTGAGAACTAGAAGAATGTATAAACAAGGTACCTACTGTGAGGATTCCAAGTTTAACAAAGTGGTCCCTACAAGAAACCGTTTGCGGGATTCAGATCATTGTTTTAATCGCTCGGTTTTGCATTATAAATGGCGCTTCAACTATATTTACAACTATTTATGCTACTTCCCCATAATATAATATTTTCCTTTTCAGTTTTTTAGATATGAGGATATAACGAGTCCTTCGGCGTATATTTTAAAGAAACTCATTCAGCCGTTTCCGGTCAGGAAGAGCCCAAATTTAGTGTTTTGGAACTGATTTTTATTTAACGAAACCACTGGCTGAAATGTAATCTCCATACGCGAACTTCCCTACAGGATACTTACAAAGTGCTGGACTACTACATCTCATCTTAAAATATGTAAGTCTAAATTAAATGATCATCGCTATCTTTTGATTATCTTCTTTTGAAGATTTCACCATTGCTCTTAATTATTAGGTTAAGAAATAATCCAAAGACCGACTAAAAAATTACACTCAAGCTCAAGCTGCAATAAAAAGTACAATAAAATCTAAGTTAACTGTTTAAATTCAATCTCTGGCTAGCAACTGGTGGCCGACTTAATCCTCTGTCTGCCGTCCCCTGGGCTACCTGCGTCGGGTTGTAACGTTTGACAAGCGAAGGGTTAACTGCCACTTTGGTTCTCGCTCGGGACGTTCTATAAAGGGATCGTTGTCGTCAAAGGTTGCGATCTGCTACTAAGCCCCGTACGTACCTACCCATTTAATCTTAGTCTACTTAGACGTGGCTAAACATTCCACACACTCCTATCGCTTTATTGGGCCGGGCCTATAAAGCCTCATCAAGCTCAATAAAAAGCAATTACTGCGTTAGACAATTTTGACTGACTTGGGCTCATTTGTACAGCGAGTGGCGGACATAGATAAGTACGTACTAGGTAGTGAATGTTACCTGCCATTGAGTATTAATTGACCAATCGAGCGAGGAGTCTCCTTTTCAACTTAGGCAAAAATGATTTCGTGTATCCGGCTATTCTCCTCTGCAGGTCGCATTTCTCAACCCATTATCGTCAAATTTTATGAGCAGGTTCCATAATAATTGCCTAAGACTTTGATACTTTGTTCGATTCAGTTGAGGCATTAAAAAAAATCACTAGCGAGGTAAGTTTACAGCTCACGGAGCCACTAGCCATTAGGTATTGATGAAATAACCAACTAGTTGATAGATCAACCTTACGCATACGCTCGAAATCTTTACGTAATCGCCCCTATAATCAATCATGAACAATTTTTTATTTCATTTCCGCATAATAAAATCGAGCTACCACTAGCGAACGAGCAAGACAAATTTTTGGGAGCACCGGGCCTTAAGGCGTACCCGCCGAAATTATCAATTTTAGTGCATTTTGCATCGTAACTAGTTCAAGGGGCCTTAAGTTATCGCATTCAAAAAAATATAATGTTGTAGAGTAGTCTTTTATTCCTGTAAGTCCTGTACACTTTATAAAAAAAACCGCAGGAAGGCACAAAAAAACACATAAATCGTAACTACGTTTTTTTGGAACTACTTATGACCAAAATAACTATGTAGAACCTGCATTTAAGCGCCACTTTTTCCGTATTTGTTTCTGCGCTTTTTTTATTTACTTCATACTTTTCAAGAAAAGTACAAAAACCAGATTATTGACGTAAAAGTTACAGTCTTATCGCGGTATACCTTGGTTTCAGTGACTGGTTGAGGTAGACGATCGAGAAAGAGATCGTGTATTGTTAAGGACGGTCGTTGTTAATACGAAGTACGAACAGACAAAAACATCCCGGAAAAGTGAAGTTACAGATTTAAGGTCATTGAGATAGAGTAGCCCCGTAACACTGACATTTACAATAGGTACCCAACTTTAATTACTGGCACTAGCGTAGCTTTATACGTATTAAATACTCCGGGCAAATGGACAGATTGAACATGACGCGGGTTATTTTCAGCGAGGACGACCAATTCGTGAAATTGCTTTTTATCGATCTGAAACTTTTCTAGTTCAAATTCAAATAGAGAATAGTATTCGTCTATTCGTGCTACTTTTATTAATGATTATTTTATATCAATTTACTCAACCACTCCCTTGCTTTTGGTAACTCTGGTTGCCAGTCGTCACCCTTATTACAAGGGAATAGAGTTACTCAAAATTCAAAGCAAGCGAGTGGTTAACCGGTAATAACTTGGTAACATCTAAACCTTACACTTAAATTCCTTCATAGCCCAGGAATCGTATAGGTTATCAGATTGTAAAGAGTAAAGGAGAATGGGCAAAATGTCCCATCGGTGTATACAGTTGAGACATACCTCGTTTGAAAGGTCTTAATCGTGGGAGTATTTCATTGTATGGCACCAATGTTGGACAGCGTGCAGGGGCCGAGTAATTGACAAAAGTATGTATCGCATAAAAACGTTTATTATACAAAATGCAAATGATATAATTAAATATAAGGTATCTCATACGAAAGATAATGATAATTGGGCCACGTAAGGCTGCCGATATCGTCGCTGAAATATTTACAGGACTAGAATTAAGTAACCAAAGATATGTGTGAACGAAAAATCAGCTACTACTCAAGGATGCCTACGTGTATACACTAGTGACTTATATCACGTTAAAGGCCCTAATGTAAGCTATTTTTTGATATATACAACTTCGAGCTAACGCGTGCAGGGATCGGATTATATTGAGTTTTAGGATTTAACTCTCAGTTAACTCTACGTTAATTGAGTGTTATAACTTATTCTACTTGACACCAGATGTCTGTAGTTGTATACTTTTTTCTAGATTTATATTGTTGACAACAAACAGATAATCCGGTGGTGTATCTCTAGCATTAAGATGTTCGATTACTTTTAAGGAAGAGGTTGAATTACTTTTTAAAGAAATATCTGACAGATCGTGTCAATCAATTATCTACATGTCATATCATAAAAAAATATCAACATTTTTACAGGGATTGAAAATAGTGAATAATATAAAAATAAACGGATAAAATACAGAGTCCACGTATTGGACATACATTCGTAAGTAATCTGCATTGATCTATAATACATTTTTATTAATCTAGTTATTTGCGGGCGTGAGCCCTGATATAGTTTGCGAAGCCGGAGCCTGTAAATCTGGTCGATGCTGTGATGTACCTAGTTGTACTTGGGGCCAATATTTCCTACTTGACGTCGTACATCAAGGTCTATGAGACGGGCGTCTTCAAAATGAGATATGTGTGTATGGTATGTCTGTCTTATTTTGCTTGCATTTCTGATATGCAACGACAGTGGCAAACAAGCTTACGGCTTGCCTGATGGTTAGGTAGACATCGTAGCCTGTGGATAATGGCGACTCTAGAAGAATTAGAATTCCTGTGTATATGTGTCGATATTAACACAGCACATCCTCGGGTACCAGGCGGCTTTACCACATAATAATTAATAGTACCTTCTTACATGGAAGGTTTTCATTTCGGCTTGCCGCATATATAGTAGGTACTTAGCTCTATGTTACTAGCGCGATAGGGTATCTGGATACCACGGAGGTTCAGCCGAAGAGGAACAAGCCTAACTTTACTCACACCAGGAACACTACACCTCATACCTAGAAAGGAACTGTGTTATTATGGCTGCGCTCTTCTGTAATGAGAAGGTAATCCCCAGTTGAGTAAGATGGTAAGAAATATGAATAAGCTGATAGTCCGCTGTACCCTACCTCTATGCCAGAAATATAACCCTTGACAGAAAATAAACTTTGAGTTAGATACAGGAATCTCGGAGCCTTAATATGTTGATCTACAATATTATTATGGCCAACTGACAAATAGATACCGCAGTTTACTAAGGATTAAGGTACTATTTCTTGCTAATGTTACCCATAAAGTTCTAACCTGCATAATGAAATTATATATATATCTTGTGTAGGTAAAATAAAAAATGAGATAATTCGGAGTTGAGTTGCCTACTACATTTTCTTGTTTTAAGATAAGAAACAGATAACATCTCACCAGCACCCTCAAGCTTCAATAAGGGATTGAATTAATTGTACCCTTTCAGTAGTACATTTTTTGTTTTATTTGCCCATGTTGTCAGGGAGCATACCTTTATATATAAAAAGCTTTCGTCTGTTAAGATATTCGTGTACGCATTAATAACAAAAATGTCACATGTCAACATTTTGGCTACAAATGAGCGAATATAAATTATATGAATATGATGGCAAGAAAATTACTTTGACAGAAAATGCCATAATGGTAGAAGAGTCCAAGAGGGGATTTTTGGATTTACTTGAGCGAGTCAGATTAAGACATGGGGGATACCTTGCACTCTGAGAACCTCCTCCATTTATAAGCCCTCATGTGGGGTGCATATACTCTGATGCCCGGGAGTATGTTCGTGTTGTTATTTCTTGTTATTTTTGCAGACGCTCCCCCCACAGGCAGAGGGGTACACCTATTAAATATTTTCTTCCTACTATCCAATTTTCAAAATCCAATAGGTCCTAAATTACGCTCGAGTAAATCAACATTTGAATCGTGACCTTCCCTATAGTTATTACCCGTCAGCGAATTAAACTGCCGGATAGCAACAGGATCTCATGACCAATACCCTCTTGGGCGATAAATTATAAGGTGGTTACCTAGTAGGTCACTAGGCAGTGGTGGTGAGTTTGTATTCTGAAGCCCCATGGACGTCATCTGGAGTTCTCTCCACAATCACTCAAACACGTAAAAATATAATGTTTTTTGTCATTTTCTCTCGATTGATAATATTATTGAATGATAGCTAACCGAATATCTTGTTAGATTACTCTAGTGGAAAATACGTAGTATAATAGAACCCTCTTAACCATCGTACAAGTTATCACCAGAGAGAAAATTACTGACGATGTTTCCTTCTGGCCCGAGGACTACAGCCAACCTCGGCAAGCTCATGATCTAGAATAAAACCTTATTTACACACGTACGAGTTTTGCATGCGAGTTTGGTTATATTGCAGGTGAGTCATCGGGGTAAAATGACTTCAATCGATTTATCAAACCGCGCAATGTAGTTAAACTCGCATGCGAATCTCGTATACGTGGCCATAATAAAGCAAGTATATAGAACATCGACGTTCAGTCTCAGATTGATCTTTTTCAGCTCTAATTGTGACATTTTTATGCGAGAAGTGCATGAGTAAAGAATGCGAGAGTTAAAAAAGATGTCAAGGGCAACACACCTACAACCTAGGACTTATGAGCATCGGAACCTCTTTAGCCAGAAATTACGTACATAGCACCGGACTGTCCCATTTCTGGACCCCATAACATAATGAATAATTTACGCCTCCAATATTGCAACCACCCCCGGATCAAATGGGCTAACACTAGTTCCAAGATGCTTTTCACTCCGTTCTTAGGCCGCATTTACGCACAGGCGTACTCAGAGCAGTTCTGGCTCTTCAGGTATACTCGACGGTAATCACCAATGCAGCTTTCTTTCAGCAGGAGCAAGAAGTCCGCGCTCTCTGACATAGATTTTTGTAACAAAGAAACGGTAACATAGCAATGGTAACATAATACACGCAAGAGCAAAGAAAAACGGTTTAATTTTCATTAGCTTAGATGCACGAATATAGATTTTTTAGCTTATTATTATATTAACCCACAGTTCGCCTTTTGTACTAAGCTGTATTATGATGAATAAATAATCAAATATCTAACGGTTATTTTATTGATTGCATCAAGACCACCAAACCACCAAAATCAAAATTCTAGTTTCAATATTTGAGTCTCTATCACACTTATGTTATTTTAGCGGCAGAGAGAGAGAGAGAGAGCGATACGTTTTTGTAATTAGTACAGTCACAAGTCCGAATATGAATCCGCTAAGATAATTCGGCGGCTTATTAGAACACTCGTAGCATTTATTATTTACATACTAACAAAACTGTTCTCATGGCTCGGGAATAATAATAGGCATTATGGAGCTCTCTTAGTCGAATTCCCGAATAGTGGCATAGCACCAACGGGGCTCAGATAATCGCTTATATGTCGGACATACAGCATTCATCCCTTACTGTCATGTACGAAAGTGCGAGAGGGACGAATGATCCGATATATACGCGGTCATCTTAGTCCCTCAGATACAGAAACTTAGCATTTACTGCGGGCCTTAGATGCCAACTGTCATATTGTTAGCGTGTATAAACGACCATGTGAAGCTATCATTATTTACTAGCGACATCTCGCGTGCAGTAGCAGAATCAAACGACACTGTATTTTTATGTAATTAATTGATTTAATACAGTTATTTTGTATTTATTTGTTTAATAAAAATACAAGCAACTCATTCCCGTTCATTTCGAAGCTCTAGTAATGATTTATTAAATTATTGGCGCTACTGTCTATGCACAAACGTTCCATTAGTATGAGAATATTTAGTTCCAGTAATCGCCACATTACAGTTATAAAATGAGCTATTCCAACTTCCCTGCACGCGATCGGCCTTCGGCGTCATACAAGAAATTAAAGCTACTGCTGAGAGCTTTCAAATGATATATGTCTCAACTGTATACACCAATGGGACACCGCCCATACTAATTTGCCCATTGTCCTTTATTATCGTACCATCATCATGTCCAATCAAAGTACCTATACCTATATTTTGAATTCATTTCTAAATTTCCACGGCCTCATCAAACAGCCCGGCTGACTAAGGCGCAAACACAAGCCTATTAAGTATAGGTACGAATATGTCACCAATAAGTGCAGACTATATAAAAACAGTCCGACAAAATGTATTTCCTTTCCATTCAGTTTCCAAAATTTTGTTATGTTAGGAATTCGGAGTAGTCAATAGTCTAGACAGAAACCTCGATTTTTGACTTTTACTAAGGATTATTAGTCGCGTCGACGCTGCCGTTGTCTTTTTCGCACTCATTTCCGCTGGATAGATACGTCTGCGCGACAGAAACAATTTAGAATTCTGAAATAGGGTCAGCTAAGCAAGCGTTACGCAATTACTGCTTCGTGGGCAGAAAATATATATAACTTCCTCTAATGTACGGATATCTGCTAGGATTAAGGTAACTACTTCATTTGAAAAAACTGCAAAAAGTACGCAATTAGCAAAGGCAAATGAGTGTATTATATCAACATCAAACACGAATTTATTCTACCTACAATAATAGGTATTATAAATACCCCAAGGTACATATTTACTACCTAGCCCTGGTAGAAATATAAACCCGATAGATATTTGCGCGATCGTTCTATTGCTGCAAATACCTTTTTCACTTCTCATGCTCGAAAAGTGTGTCATATTAGACTTGTCAAGCGGGGCTAAAGTAGTACATTTAACCCCTAGGGAAAATATGAATACATATTTATGATTTACAAAATATTTGAATTTGACCAATCAAAATACTTCACCTATTAAATCCACCAATCACAGAACACTAATTTAAATCTTAAAAAAATATTTGGTATTGGGTATTAACCAACCAGAATACAGCTTTACCAAAATCGACCAATCAGGAAACATAATTAATTTTTCTAAAGAGTCTAAAGATTAATAATAATAATAATAATAATTCTTTATTTTTCAGGCAAAAAACCCATAAAAATACAATAAAATGATTAAATGATTAAAAATAGAATAGACTAAAAATAAAATAAAACTACTTACATAAATCAATTAAAATATTAAACACTAATACTATACTTGGTCGTTCTCAGACCGGTGCAGCTTGCGCCAGTGTTTGTTAAACGCGTCGTTATAATCCCTGGCTACTAGCGAGATAATCTCATTTTTGGAGTCTATAAGTCTCTCCCTGAAGGCAGCAGACCTGGCTCTCAGGATGGCGAAGAAGTCAGGCACTCTCGCGTCGGCAAACATACCCTTCGCACTGCAAAAACGTGGTAGTTTCAACAGGATGCGAAAGGCATTGTTGTATTGCACCCTTAGCGCGTTGAACGAGTGCCTGGTGTACCTATTCCAAAGCTGGCAAGTGTAAAAACATTGACAGAAGGCTTTGAATAGGGTCACCTTTACCTCTCTCGAACAACGCGCAAAGCGCCGAGCCAACATGTTACACCGTACAGCGAGAGACCTGCGTTCCCTCTCCATGTCGGCATCGTCCTTGAGGTACTCGCCTAGAATGTGCCCCAGGTACCTAAAGCTCTTTACAACCCGAATTGGCGCTCCACTCATACATACCGTGGGAATCACCTCCGGACCAGTTCCAGACCTGAAGACGAGCATTTCGGTCTTGAGCACGTTATACTTCAGGCCGTGTATGCTCGCGTAACGCTCACAGATTTTAATTAATTTAAGAAGGCCGCTTATCGAGGGGCTGAGAAGCACCATATCGTCTGCGTAGCTCAGATTGTTAACACATACGTTACCAATATGGCAACCGACGTTAGTGCCTCTCAGCTCCTCGATAAGGTCATTGACATACAAGTTGAAAAGGCCCGGAGATGTCAAACCCCCTTGGCGAACTCCACAATCTAGCCTGTAGTCGTTAGACTGCGAGTTACCCCATTTTACATTATTGGTTTGGTTTTCGTACCAGACTCAACAGATTCACAATTTCGGGGGGAGTACCAGTTTTGTAGAGTTTCGCCCACAACATGTCATAGTTAACTAGATCAAAAGCGCGGCTGAGATCTAAAAAACATGCGTATACTGAAGTATCTCTATTAACATAATAGTTCACAGTATACTTCAAACCTAGTATTGCAGAATCCGTTGAGAGCCCCGAACGAAAACCAAACTGTGCCTGATCTATTTTAAGACTCCTGGTCAATTCGGGTTGTAATAGCCTCTCGAACACTTTACCAATGATAGTAGCCAGGGAGATTGGCCTGTAGTTATTAAGACTAGACAGGTCGCCGGTTTTATTTTTTGCAATGGGCACAACTACTGTTTTCATCATGTCCGGGGGCAGATAACAGTGCGATAAGCACGCATTAAAAAAAATCTGCCAAAACTCGGTATAGCTCGTCACTCGCGTAAATAATGTGCTCTACGCTGAGGCCATCGTGCCCCGGGGACTTACCACGCTTCATAGATGTAATGACGTCCGCAATATGCTTCGGTGTAAATGCATTTTTTAAGTCATGATGAGCCCCCGGATCCGGCAGACCAGGTATGGGGACAGCCTCCACACTCAAGGGCGTAACCTTGAAGTGAGTGGCGAACTTGTCAGCTATAAGTTTGGGATCGCTTATATTATCAACTGAGGCTGGCAACCCCTGTTTATAGTTCAGCGATTTCGTTGCTTTCCAAAATTTAGAAAAATTATTATTGCTTCTTTGTAATGTTAAGATATTCATTTTTATTTGATCTTCATTTCGTTGGCACCATTTTAATTTATTTTTGAAAGCTTTACGACTACTATGCATATTTTCGTAATAAATGCCTGAACGGGGGTTACCAGCCTCAGCCCAACACTTAAAATACAGTTTTGCTAATTCATGCGATTCCCTGACATGATGGTTCCACCCGACGACCTGTCTACTCCGCACCGCACCGGCCTGAGGACGGTGGCAAGTACTGATGGCAGAAGTCTGTAACGTTTTTACAATTTCATTATATCGGTCTTTTAAAACATATTGGTATTCATTAAAATTATTACTGTTATTACTTACATCACAGACAATACAATGACTAGGGGATATTATATTTTTAAGTGAATGAAAGCAATTTTCGCCATATTTATATGATTGCTCTTTACATTTATTTTTCCAGAGAATTTGACTTAGATTATTCGATTGGGACTGCACGACTTTTTTAGTCATGACTGTCATGTCTACTTCAATGAACAGCGGAAAATGGTCAGACCAACACACATCATTGTCAACTTTAATATTTTTTATCATGTCACTCGTCGCGGCAGTGGCCAAACAATGATCGAGCCACCGTCGCGCGCCACTCGCCTCACACATATACGTGTAGGTATTGGAATGGGCACCTAGCAAATTCACGTCTGCCCAGTCCCACTGTTCATCTCTGCAAAAGTCCTCGAGTTCTCGCGCAAACCGTGAACCCGGGTGTGCATTATAGTCGCCTAGTATAAACGCGTTCTCCACGTCACTGTCACTAATAACCGCGCTGATGACTCCTAAACAGTTTGTAAAATTTATAAGGTCCTCACTACAATTGCTATCATATGGCATGTATACACTAAACACAAGAAATGAACTATCGTTGACCTGTACACGCACGGCTATTATTCTGTCACTACTACAGTCAACCACGGACACCTGATTGAAGACGGACTTCCTCCACATAAGCGCAAGTCCACCGTACGGTCGTCCCCGCAGTACACCGGCCGCAATATCTACCGACGACGTTGAAAAGCATCCAAAGTTGTTGTCAATCTCATTTATGAAATGAATGTCGTGAGGCAACAGCCAGGTCTCTTGTAGGGCAATAAAGTCTACCGTATTGCACAGGTCTCGTACGTGCTGGACGGATCTTTTAATAGACTTACAGTTGAAAGAAACGAATGATACTGTTTGTTGTACGGCCATAATTAATTACTAGTGTTAACAGGCTTGCGCTCTTTTTGAGCGAATCGGTCACGAAAACGTCTGAATTTTAAACCTTTCGGCCAGAAGTCTTGTTGTAGAAATTTTGATATTTTATCAGATGTTACTACGACCTTAAACGATGCAAAGTCTACTTCTCGGTATTGTTTTAAAGGTTCAACCGTAATACATTCTTCATCCATTTCTTTTATATGTGCAATAATGTCATGCGCAGTGATAGACTTTTTAGCTCGGGACAGATAAATCGCGGCCTTTGACTCGACTACTTGTATTCTAGTCGTCCTCAGCGACGAACCGCAAAGATTTTGTTTACGCTTATTCTTTTTTTTGTTCTGAACTAGAATATAATCATCGTTTTTTTTACTATCTTGCGGGTAACTACTAGTCGTCGCCTTATCACAACTCGTTACTCTCGTTTGCGCTGTCACGCGCATTGCGCCCTTGTTCGCTTGTGTAGGACGAGTGCTAGTCGCTTGAAGCGGCCGCGGGTGCGGACTGCGCTCAACAATGTCTCTGTACGTAGGAACCGGTTCAAGTTCTTGTTCACCTGATTGTGGTCCAGGTTCAGGCGGCTGCGAGCCGCAGGATTGCTGTCGTTTTCGAGTAATGTTATTATCATGTAATCGTTTATCATTTCGTAATGACGCGTCTTGCTTACTAACAGCCTTCCTAATGTCTCCTAAGTCCTTGCGAACGTCAGATTGCCACTGTTGTAGTTCGGCTTTTAATACGGCGTGTTCTCGCGTCTCTTTTAATTCGGTTCTTAGGAGTGTTAAGTCCTTCAGGAGTCGTGCCACGTCAATGTGTTCCAATGTTACCGCTGGTATGCGATTTAGATCCTTGGCGACGAACATTGGCTGTTGGTCAGGATGGATGGATTTAAAAAGTTTAATGACATCTTTTACATTTTTCTTCTTTTTATCTTCGCCTTTTCTTTGTATGTTTCTGTCCGGCCCCGGACATGTCTTATACAGCTCGTTCTTGCCTGTCTCAATTTCCTCGTCCGAAAAGTGGGATACACAAATCTGTGTAATAGTCAGTTCATCCAGTTTATCTATCTTGTTCTGAACGAACATGAGAAACTCGTCGATAATAATACTGCCCGCCATCGCTATATCTTGTGCATTTGTACCACACACCAAGTTGAGCGCGCACACATTACTGCACTTATTATTGTAATAATTACGCACAGACACGTCTCACCTACACGGGTACGACTACCTGATTAAGTTTGTAGTAGTCCCTATTTCACAATAATTAAAAAAGTGGTTAAATCGTTCGAGCAACACTTTGAAGTGCTCAATAGAAGGTCAGTTAGCTTTTTTCGCGCGTGAATGTTGCGCGCGAACCGCAGTCTCTGTGTTTTGTGTGTCAAAGGAGTATAGAAAAAAAATCATGCTGCAAAAGTATATATCTTCGCCGTGGAATCTATTGTTAATTTTGGGTGGGTTAACCTTTGTTTATTTATTTTCTCGCAATCGAAGTGAAAAGTAGAGTGTATAACTCTGGTCTAAAAGCCATATTACCCCTCGAACTATTTTCCCGAACGAAGTGAGGGAAAATAACTATCTCGTGGTAATATGGCTCGTTTTAGACCCTTGTCATACAATCTACTATTAAGTAGCCTTATCTATGTCAAAAATACGTTTATTTCATATTCGGAATCTAATTTTCGAGCTCTAAAACCTGGCTCGGCCTTTTCGATACGACGTACCGTTCCAAAGATAGGTAATCGATTAAGGCAGCTTAATGATCATTTTCTTGCACAATGTACACGAAAAACCTGCAATGTGTAGGATAATACACGATTTTAATAATTTATCTCCAAGTTAAACATGGAATGTGGTATATAGTTTTTTTGTAATGGGCCTTCGGACTCACAGCTGTGCTAAATCATACTGCCACAAGAAGTTAAAAGAAGTTAAGTTAACTTATTATTGACTATTGGTTTTGTTTGTACATATCTATTTCAATATTCATCCAACGTGTACTAAAACCCATTAAGTGTTTATAATCAGCTCCGAATTCAAGTTATAAGGTCACTTATTCCGGATTTTGCTCTATAAACTCCAACAATTTGTATAGGTAAAACCGATAATTGATATTTAGTCAATATTACCGCAGCTAAACATAATTTTACCTCTGAATGGTTTTAATCAATCACTAAATTGTACTGTATCGTAAAAGTCGTTCATATGAGTCACAACAGTGGTCTTCTAGTCGCCCAGAAAAGCGGAAGTCATCTCGTGTAATGTATTAAACTACCTCCAGATTTTATTAACATTGTGTCTTTGGAATAGAGGATCGAGACAGAATTTAATTGTTTTTCTCCAATATATCAAAATAGTAGCTTGTGTGAGTATATTTCGGATACAATAGCATCAGAAAACCAGTAGTAGGATTATGTTCAAAAATATCTTAGAGATCGTTACCGTACGTGAGTTCGTGTTTTTAAGTAAGAACCTAAGAAAGTAAAAATTACTAAAAAAACAAAACGCACAAACCTAGTTAAGGATGTAACGAATCGATCAATGTCAATACTGTCTTATTTGATAAAGGTTTAAGGGGTGGAAAATGTTACCTACCGCCCGAAGCACTAATTCTGCGAAATTAGGCGCCAAACGGCCGACGACGACGACTCTCTCTATCCCACGATGCGGGCGCAATACCACGACGGGTGGAACAGAAAGAATATTCCAAAGTGCCCGTTCTCGCCCCGCACAATAATTTCACAATAGTCTTAATTCTTTTTTATTGTGTATAAGAAAGAAACTGTTTCGGAATTTGTAGGGAATACCTACGTGCAATATTTGGATCATAAATCAACTGTTGTGATGCGGGAAACAAACGACAGAAGGAAGACTTTCAAAAATATTTAGGTACAGATTAACATATTGTGGTTATTATAACGTACCTACTACACCTGTCTACTGATCTGTTACGGGGAAGGATTGGTGTCCAAGCTGGGGTGAGCACCCCGTTTGGTATCTAGTCTGATGGGACTATCCCATCTAAGGGTGGATATCCACCAGAGATGTACAGATAATACAGATATGTATATTTTCATATTGTATTAAATTAACGATGCTTGACAGCTTGGTGTCGAATTTATCAAAACACAGCCGCCTCGCGCACATTCTCTTGTGGCCTAGGCCCTTAGCTACCTTAAGGGCGACTATCCATTGTACCTACTTAACTAATAACAAAACTCTTGCTTTAGGTATGATTGATTATTATAAATCACCTATTTTTTTATGGTAATATAATAATAAATAGATACTTAGGTATATATTATCTTGCGCATTTTAAGTCAGTCGCTATATTTCATAAATTTTCGTTTAAAGTTGTAGTTATCTACTGCGGATAATAAAAACATATAATTCTCTGGCTTATTCATTGATTGCAAATATTATTGCTGTAGGTAGGTACTGATTGTAAATGGCAGTTATGAAACTCTGAAATGTTTAACTTGCACCGCAATCCGTAATAATTTAGCTCTAAATCGTAGAGGAAGCGCTGTAAGTTATGGGTTAAACTATCCCCAGGGTATTAACAATTTTTAATACGCATATGAGCGAGATCAAATTTAAGGACCATAGTGTTATGGCCTTCAATTCATTTATAATTTAATTGATTCCGTAATGACGGTAGATTGATTGACTAACTTTCGTGTCACAACGGAATCTACGGTCCTAAAATTTGGTCCTCATCCAAATATAATAAAACGGATTAAATAAGAATGCCTATTAAATCCGTAGGTATCTACTAATATTGCTCTCAAGAGTATTAAATACAGGTACCATTTTTATTTTATTCCCATACAAAGTTTTTAGTTCTTGAGTGTAGGTGTACATAGATACGACAGATTTAGGCGAGATGTTGTACAACATACGAAGACACCAGTGGGCCATTATGGCGCAGACAACCACGCAGCTATGCGATGGAATGAGACAAAACTGTCTATCCCTTTGAGTGTAATTAGGCTTTAGTCTCGGCAAATAAATAAACAATACTTTACATTACCATAGATACTATTCCAAAAAGTCAGTAAAGTTTTTTTTTAAGTCGGTAGGTAGGTAAGAAGTCGGCAAGCATGACAGTTTGTGACATAAGGCAAAAACAAGACTGAATGTATATTTCTTTCTTTGTAAGTACCTAAGTAATTACATATGGAACTATGATCTTTTCAAGTAAGTCATAATACACATAATAAGTAGTCATTTTACTAGACATTATTTATTTAACCAAGAATTCTCAAATTATTATGCCAAGTATTAAAATTGTAGAACTACAATTTACTAGGACCTACATACCTACATTAAACCTGTCAGTTAATTACCAGAAAGCTTCATCGAAATCCACTCAGCACTTTTTTAACACATTCAGTACCCGTAACACGGATTAGTGTCATTTTTGTATGCGTCGAATGTGTTAAGTAAGGCTTGCCACAAACAGGCTGAATAACGAGACCTATTTTATTTCACAGATACAAAAAAATACAATTAATATTGGCGGTAATTCAGCCGGTCTGATTCCCTCCGCAGCTGCTACATCCATACACATTACACAATCTGTGGCTCTACTACAATTAAGTGGGCTGAATTAATTAGTCTTCATGTGGTAAATTCAGCCTGCAGGTATGTGCCGAACCTGGCAGATTAACAAACATTGTCACAACAGATTCTCACAAACATTATAAAATTAAAATAAAATAATTGGGTCATTCTACGGTAAGAGGGACAATAGGTGGCAACATAAAAAAATCACACATTATTTGAAAATTTTAAGGAAATGACAATCAATAACTACAGTAAATAACAAATACTTTGAGACCACTAAAATGCAATACCTTAACTAACTTAGTTTGGTTATAATTGCATGTTTACCGACAAAAAAGTATCTACCCTGGCCTGTCCCTTTACTATTCTGTAACAGAGTTTTTGAATTTAAATACATTTGTGATACATTCTGATTTGAGCTGTATTTACTACATAAAGAAGCGCAATCAATCATTTTGAATACTTAAATCAACTCCCAAATAAATTGTATTTTCTATTTTTAAAAATAACGCAAATTTTGTCCCTCGTATTTTATGTATCCTCCCCTGGTCATTTTTCGACCGTTTAAAAATGCCATTAAAGTACTATGGTGTACCAAATTTAACCTTGGAGCATTCGTTTCAAAGTTAAGTTAGCCACAAACGTCGCTCGAGTGAATCGCGTGCTCTCATAGGCGGACAGTCCGACTACGCCACTCGGCTCGCGCGGATGTGTCGGTCATTGCCGTCTCTCCACTGCTAAGTTTTATTCAATTGTTATTTATAGTAAAACTTTGTTTGTAATTTGTTTTTACTTTAATTTCTGCCTAGTTTACCGTGTTAGTTTGTTTTTTCGTAACAATCCATACTTTTCTGATAGTTTCCGTTTTTCAATGAAAACGTCTCTATACCCTGCCGTATTTCCCCTGTCTCGTCAAATGCCAGGGTAGAGACCTTACATCCACATCCCCTACGCTGGATCCTGTATCTCCCCTGGTACATGAAAACTCTTGTAAAAATAGATAAATTAACTGGCCATCTTAAACAAGTATACAAAATACCTGATAACATAGTTCTATATCGGAAGAAGATATTATTTCAAATATTTATAGCCTGCCACTTTTCTTATTATCAGATGCCCTCTTAACTTAGAATGACCCAATTATTTCTCAGGAAGAGAACACAAGTTAAATTAGCCCATGGTCCCACACTAGGCATGCCAGTATGACTGATGACTGTTTGTATTATAAACTGTATAAACTTTGTTATCAACTCCACCAGGCTCAGTTTGCACCTTGCATCGATTACGCCGCATTCCAGAGAGGGGCAAATTTAGCTTGGTAGGGTTGTATTTAATTTTGTTTTATTTTATGGGATATTTCTTTAGGCTCAAACTACATGTATTACATAATGGAACCCGCTTCCTATTGTCTGCACTATTCCAGGATATACTAGCATGCAGTACAAGTTTTCATTTTCACAATTATGAACATGTAGTTTATAAATTGTCTGAAGAACAGGGGCCTATTGCATAATGACTTCTAAGTTAGATTATGAGCAGAAGTCTCTTTTCAACCCATTCGGTTTTAAAGATACTTCCTTTCATATAAGTTAGGTACAAGTTACTATGCAATAGATCCCAGTTTGTATATATGACAGAGATTTTACCAATGGCTCAGAAAGTGTTAAATTATATTTATTATTATTACCAGCTGAATCCAAAATTCAGAACTCTGGCAAGTGAATATTCAAAAAACACAGGTTTAAAAACTACAAAATACTAAAACTGCAGGCTCTGACAGGACAATTACTAGCTAAAAAAATTACCCTGAAGGTTCCAAGTTTCTGAAAAACAACTTTATATATTAACTATCAGCAGCAGAAACTTCAAGCATACAATCAATACAAATACAATGTTAAATCTAAATTATGCATATAAAAAAATATTTTAATTTCCTTATTATGCAAAAAAACTCAGGTATTAAAGGAACTACTTAATAAAAATTTACCCATATTTTATTAAAATTGAGATAGGAGTCAAATTCACTCCGGTAAGTCCCCCTTTCCTTTATTAATCCTAATAACCTTTCCTTGCATTTCCCTTGGAATTCCATGCCTTTCTGTCAAATGTCGCCTGACTGTTGCAATCTTAGCGTAAGTGGCACCGCATCGATTACACAAATACACATAAATTCTCTCATGTACATTATTACAATGTGCTAACATTTCACTACGCAAATAAAATTTACGTGGGCACAAACTACATGCCACTGTTTTCTCATTATGGTAGATCAAATGCTTCTTCCATACAAATCTTCTACGAAATGTCAAGCCACACTTTTCACATGTGTAAGGTCTTTCACCAGTGTGTATTCTTTCATGCTCAGTAAGGTTGAATTTCCTCGGTGCTTTATATGGACACTGGCGGCACTGCAGGTATGGACCAGTGCCATGAACAGAGACTTGATGTATTTGTAACTCAGTGAGGACTGGGAATCCTTTTCCGCAATGTTCACAAACAAACCTGCATCCATTATGTCTTTGCATGTGATTATCATAAGAATGCTTGTTAGCTAAAACTCGTTGGCAAATATTGCAGGCAAAAGACTCTGTTCTGCTATGCATAAGCATTTGTCGTCTTCTTGCCAACTTTTTGTGAAGGATGAAGCTTCGCTTTTTGAAACAGCTCTTGAATTCTATTGATGACATGTCTGGATGTGTCCCTATTAATTTCTCAATGCGATCCAGAATGGCATCTCCATTTTCTTGTGAATGGGTAGGGTTTTGTAGGGCATCTGAAGTTTCTGGAAATTCATCGCTGAAACTGTCTTGGGACGCTATTTCCATATCCAAGTTTTCCATTCCGGCCATCTTCTGCATAAATTGCTGGGATTTAGCTTCTGAATCATGAGATCCCTCCATATCTTCCTTAGTAAAATAGTTGGAAAACATTACATACTCGACAACTTTCGATTTGATTTCTGTCTCAGAAAAACAAGTGCTGACTAACTTCTTAAGCTGTTTATCACTTGTTTCACACTTTAGCTTAAAATAAATAGCTCGTTTTAGACAAAACAAACAGTCATTACACAATGAAGTAGGAAAAACATCGTATGGTTTGATGTCAATACTCGCGAATGTTAAAACAGCTTTCCCAAAGCAACTCAAACCGTCAACACTTGAAGCGTCAATTAAAGACACCATATTTTCTTCATTATTTTGTTTTAAGCACACGCGACATACGGATTTGTAAATATTCTCGTAAGCTTCCATAGTAATTCAAGTAGGAATAGAAATTAGAATATTATCTAAATCTAAACATTGTGGTGTGACAATGTCAGCTGTCACTGTCAGTCACTCAGTTATGTCAATGTAATTATTATTATTTTGGTACGCAAAAGCATAGTCCGAATTGAGCGTTTAGATAAAAGAACAGTAACAAATCGTTACTGTGACGAATGTTAAAGATTATAAAAATCAGTCCCACATTTTCGCTAAATTCTACACACAAGGTACGAAGTGGTGGAAATCAAATTGGTTGACTGTGTATAAAATAAAGACGCAGAAATGGTTTCAACTACTTTGCTAGAGGTACGTACGGTTGCCAAAACTCATTCGAAGGTCGTATCAGTTTTAATTGTATAATTAGGCATTTATTCAGTCTTAATTTCACAAAAAAGAATATCGCCATAGATGGAGTTGCATGTGAGAAAGCATTCTATCTACCCTGCAAGAAAACCTGAGTAGTTTATAGCGCCTATCAATATTGTATAGTGATGTCACTTTTTTGTTAATTCGTAGACACCTATTTTAATAGCACTAAACTATTTTGAAACGGTCTAGCGGCTAGACCCCTAGCCAGTTAAGTTAACCTAGTACTTAATATAGAGTTCCGTTGGTATAGTAGTTCAATAAGATCATAACTTTACTGCGATCTAAAATTTGGCACTGAGAGCTATTGGGGTGACGAGGTCTTCAATACGAAATGTCAGTGCTCCTTCATTCTTTATTTTTGGCGGAACCAGTTAAGATACAGACATAATATGGTGGTGAGCTTGCGATACAGGTTGCCAGAGCACTCGAGGACCCCCTGTGTTGAGAGTAAAGGACTTGCATACGTATCTAGCTGTCAACACGAGGAATTTTTAAGTCAATAAGGGTCGGCAACGCAAGAGTATGGAATTATTGTTTTTTTTATCTTGTGACCAGAGCGCTTCCTGGGGAGCTCTGGTTACCTTACTCACCGCCTTACTTACTTGACTTGCAAATATTAGTGCGATACTACTCAAGAGCAATACCGTGTATAAACTGGAGTTTATCGGGTGTAAATATTATATATATAATAAAATTTCTAATAGAAATGACTAAATTAGAAACATTTTTATGCAAAGTGAATTTTCGTTAGGGTGTTGTTGGTTAAATTGAATCATGTAGGTGTTGTAGTATATAAACTCTTTAAATAAACTGTCTGTCTTCGGACATCCAACATGACATGGTGTCAGGTGTGATACTAATATTGAAAAAATGATTTAAAATTTGTTTTAAATACAATAGAGAGTGAATTTAAACAATAAAATAGAGGTGAAAAAAGTAATTGAACGAACTATGGCGGAAACAAAAAGCGTGTATGCCGCAATACAGCAACCGGAGCCCTTGCACGGCCAGGGGAACATGGCTGTCAACTGGAAGGAATGGAAATCCGCGTTCGATTTCTTTCTGATCGCGTCGGGACGAGACACGGCTTCATCAAAAGTGTGCGATTTTCCTTCATGTAATAGGTAAATTTGGTAGAGAAATATTAGAAGAATTTGAACTTGATGATAAGGCCGATTACGATAAGTTAGTCGAAGTATATACAAATCGTTTTGACCCTAAAAGAAATGTTAATTTTGAACGGCATGTATTCTTCGAAACATATCAAGAGAATTCTTTCGACGAATTCTTGAGCGTATTGAAAATTAAGAGTAAAAATTGCAAATTCGGTGACTTAAAAAAAGTTTAATTTTAACTCAGATAAGTAGAGGTTTAAAAGATGAATAAATGCGTGAACGACTACTATCGAGGTCCTCTTTAGAATTGGACGAGGCTGTGACATGTTGTAGCGCATGCGGCGGCGTGTCGGGGGCCCGACTCACAGCCAATCGCCCCTGCGTTGGAGGAACTGGCGCGTGGTCGCGGCCTTCCCGGCGGCAGCGGCTACGGGGCCGGTATGAAAACGCGCGGAGAAGGAATGAGAGGACGCGGAGGTCGTGGTGGTTTTGTACGTACTGCTTCATATGGCCTGATTTTGGCTGTGAGAAGTGCGGCGGATGGAACACTGTTAATGACATATCCTGCATTTAATGTTAGGTGTCTTAGGTGTGAGCGCGTGGGACACTTTGCTAAAACCTGCCGTAAGAGACTACTATGAGAGATTGAGGTTGACGGAAAATACGTTGAGGACTGCACGGGAGACGATGGTGAGTTAATGCTCGAAAATATTACAGTTAACGCTATGGATAACAGTGGATTATTTTGGTCTGAAGACATTTTGATTAATAATGTGTCAATAAAGTTCAAATTGGATAGTGGTGCTGACACGTCTGTAATGTCATTGAAGTGCTTTGCACAGGCGGGGTTTAGTATCAGTATATTACATAAAACAAAAACAGTACTAAAAAAAATAAGTCGAAATCCCTTGCCAGTAGGTTACTTTATGGCAACAATGAAATATAAAGTGTACATTTCAGTTCAAAAAGTTTTTGTTCTAGATATTGAGTGTAATAACTTATTGGGACTGAAGGCATGCACCGCATTTATTGCTCGAATCAATGAATTACAAAAACATGATTATTCCATCTACGAGGGCATAGGCTGCTTGCCTTCAGTAATCAAGATATCTGTTGATGAGACAGTACCGCCTGTTATTTCAGCGTCCAGGAGAATACCATTGTGTCTGCAACCTCGTCTGAAAGAGGAACTGGATGAGATAGTTAAGTTAAATATTATTGAACGAGAGGAGGGCCCTACAGATTGGGTATCACCCATTGTAATTGTGGAGAAACCGGATAAGAAGTTGCATATCTGCCTCGACCCTTTACACTTAAACAAGGCTGTTCGCAGGAGCCACTTCCAACTGCCGACGCTGGATGAGGTCGCAAGTGAACTGGATGGTGCCAAGTACTTCTCTAAACTAGATGTGTCGAAAGCATTTTGGATACTTAAGCTTGACGAAGCCAGTTCCAAGTTCTGCACGTTTGCCACTCCATTTGTTAGATATCGGTTCCTGAGATTGCCTTTTGGAATTAGCTGTGCGCCAGAAATATTCCACAACGAAATGGTGAAGATTTTTAAGACAGAAGGTGTTGCAGTTTACATAGATGACTTAATAGTTTATGGACGTACAAAGAGTGAGCATGATTCTAGACTGTTAGCAGTTTTACAAAGAGCAAAGGTAAATGGTGTAAAGTTTAACAAAGCGAAATGTGTTTTTAATACGAACGAAGTACAGTACCTGGGTCACCTATTTAGCGAGGGGATGCGCATAGATTCAAAACGAGTGAAAGCCATAAACGATATGCCTTTGCCCTCGAATAGAAAAGAGTTAGAACGATTCCTGGGTATGACTAATTATTTGTCGCGTTTTATTCCTGATTACTCAAACATAGCCGCTCCACTGAGAGATTTATTAAAAAAAAAAGTAAGTTCACATGGAGTGCAGAACACAAAAAAATTTTTGATGAGCTAAAGAAACGAATTTACTCTGCACCGGTATTAAAGTATTACTCGCCAGACGAAGAGGTAACAGTGTCAGTAGACGCAAGTTCACGGGGTTTGGGTGCTGTTTTGCTACAAGGCGGACGACCTGTGGCGTATGCAGCGCGTACGCTTACGCCGGCTGAGTCGCGCTGGGCACAGATTGATAAAGAGCTCCTAGTTCGTGTTCGGGAGTACGCGTTTTCATCAATATATCTATGGACATAAATAAGAAAGTCACAGTGGAAACCGATCACAAACCACTAGAGTCGATTTTCAAGAAACCTCTGAATAGTGTACACCTGTGAGGTTACAACGCATGCTAATGAAACTGCATAGTTACACATTCCAAACTCGCTATAAGCCTGGAAAACTTATGTAATTGGAGGACACATTATATCAAGCTCCATCCGAACAATGTATGCAGATGTCACTATTCATGTCAATAGTTTAAAAGAGTGTCTTAACGTATCAAAAGATAAAATGTGTAAAATTAAACAGGAAACGAGCAAAGATGAGATCCTACAACGAGTAAAAGATTACTACTGAAGTGGCTGGCCTTGTAGTAAAAATAAGATGAAAGATATTACTGGGCCTTACTGGACGATTCGAGATGATTCGCATGTAATAGACGGAATAGTATTCAGAAATAGTCAGATTGTGATTCCTAATACAATGCGGAAAGAAATACTTTCAATCTTCTTTCTTTCACGAGGGCCATTTAGGAATAGAAAAATGTAAACGACGACCTAAAGAGTTGGTACCACACCAACCCGGCCGGGCATTGGGGCTGATATCGAGCAGGCGATGCAGCGCTGCGCAGCCTGCCTGCGGTGCCCGCACGCGAACCGCTGTGTTCGCATCCAATACCCAAACTGCCTTGGAATGTAATTACCGCTGACCTCTTTGAATTCCAACAAAAGCACCACTTAATAGTGGTAGATTACTATTCGAAGTTTTTAGAAATTGCATCCTTAAATAGTCTTACGAGTGCCACAACAATTAATCACATGAAAAACTTTTTCAGTCGTTTAGGAATACTGCAGAAGGTAGTCACAGATAATGGCCTCAGTTTTCTGCGCAAGAATTTACAGAGTTTGCTAATTATTATGGATTTGAACATGTGACAAGTTCATCATTGTATCCACGTTCTAACGGGTTGGTAGAGCGCAATGTGCAGACGGTGAAGAAATTATTTATTAAGGCACGGGAGGACAACACGGATTGGCAATTGGTGCTGCTCAATTTCAGAAATACTCCCATTATGGGAGAGGAATATTCTCCTGCTCAACTACTAATGGGCCGCAGATTAAGAACACGACTACCGGTCACTGATGAAACCTTAAAACCAGAAACGGTAGAACCAGCTATGGTACAGAAAATACGTACAGAAAAGACAACACAGGTCAAGGAATATTACGATCGCGGTACAAAAAAGCTATCTGAGCTTAAACCTGGTGAGCCGATTCGCATGCGTGATAAGAATATTTGGGTGCCCTCCATGGTGCAAGGTGTTGCGCGCGGCGAATGTTCGTACCAGCTGGATCACTGCTGACAACGGGCGTAAATACCGAAGAAATCGTACCCAAATTCTACAGCGCAACGAATGCAAGTCTCCAAAACAACGCAAAAATATAGTTACTTTGATCCTATCATCCTCCAAAATTCCGACCAGGTGGCAGCACGTTACTCAATCGCAAACCCTGTCCCCGCGCAGAGCGTAGACGTCTCAGGCAGTAGTGGCCTCGTCACTAGGAGTGGGAGACTTGTGCGCCCTCCACAAAAATATGGTTTTCACACCTGCTATTCAGAAAATAGTTATTGTTGCCTTCGAATGAGGGATCAAAGATGTACTTTTCTTCCCTCATTTGAGGGCAACAATGACTCTTTTCCTCATAGAAGGTGTCAAAAGCAGTATGTGACACTGTAGTAAAATAATTTGTACGATATTTCATGTTTTTAGCAGCGGGCCTCATAGACGGTGTGAAAAGCAGTATGTGTCACACGGTAGCAAAATTATTTCCGTCTTGGGCGTAAACACTTGAATCCCTCGCTACGCTCAAGATTCTACTTTAGAATCCCTCGCTGCGCTCAGGATTCTATTGTAGAATCTTTCGCTTCACTCAGAATTCAATATACCGCCCTCGCCGTAAATATATCATTTTGCTCCCTTGAGACACAATCTACTATTTGACTAACATTATTATGTATTGAGAGGAAAGAAATGTTATGTTACTTTTATATACCTAAAAAAATGTATTTTCTATCTAGGTAAGTTAGGTTAGGTTAGGTTAGGTTAGGTCAGTAGAATTGTTTTGTTTATCCCCTTGATAAGAAGGGAGATGTTGAAGTATATATTAGACTCTTTAAATATCTGTCTGTCTTCGGACGTCCAACATGACAGTAGGTACCTACCTAAGTACAAGAAAATCAAAGCAATTTTCCGGCCAAGCACGTTTCCAACCCGTCAACGTCTGAAATGTGCGTTGATTTCCTTAATTTTATTAGGAAACCAGAATTTTCAATAGGAAGTTGGGAAAGAAAAAAACTTTTAAGTCCTTTTTAATGTTTTCCCTCGAGATTCCGAAATTTTATTTAAGCTAACAATACCGATCCCTAGTTATATTTCGTCTCCGCTGACGTTCCGGTTCTAATTATACGTTCACTTAAATATGCAGGTTGTTGAACACAATTTCGAAATACTGGTTGTTAGAGAGCCTACGAGTGTTTGAATTTAAATCAAGCCTACCGCGCGGTCACTGCGGTCAGTTGCACATTTTCGCAACTGAACGCAGTTTTTCACAGCGATACAGGTAAGGATACACCAGAATTAATGCATTATATCTAATTAACACAAACTGGTGCGGCGTGCTGTGGCGGGCTGCGTTACCATTATCACGCAAAAGCAAACCTCATTAACGTCAACCAATATGAAAGAAGTGTTATTAATTTTTTTGCGCTTTTTTAAGTTCAAAATAAAAGTTATAATAGTAACCAAAAAACAAGTTTGCTTACTTTTAACACTCAAAAGTAAACTTACTATACTACAGTATCGGGTACAATAATATCTAAACTATGCAAATTCATTTGGGGCCGCGCGGTAAGCCGCGCGCCTGTCACACACGCGCGGTGGCGGAGGTAATACGCCCAGCGAAGAGGTAAGGATGTCCATAATAACATACTAAGGCTCGGTTTTATAAAGATCCGTTAGACCTTATGTCGGTTTGTTGTGTCAAAAATAGTACTGAGTTACTGAAATTTGATCTGACATTTGGTCTGACGGATCTTTACAAAACCTGGCCTAAAAGTACTGGTGGATGGGGGTGGAGCTAACCGGTAGAGGGGGATGTAAAGGTCCCTTTTTTAGTTTTTGTAAAAACCTCTCTTGACCCAAATCTATAAAAATTGACAAAAAATATTTTTACATGTTTATAAGGGGGGCTTCCATACAGCTAACCCTTAACGCCTTTAGGGCGCGAAAAACAAAAATTAACCTACCCCATCGAGTGGGGTGCCGTTGTTTAGAACTCGTTGAGTAGATAAACACCATTTGTTTGTTTTTTAAAATGTTGGAAAACAAAGGAATGAGAAGCCACTTAAAATTAAATTTTTCACCCTTTTAAAACTCATTAAATATTGATCTTAGCGAAAAAGTATTGAGAATCTTTTTTATAGAGAATTTTATGTAATTTTTTTGTCTCAGAATATTTTTTGCTACGGGCCCCCGTTTACGAGTATTTTACAAAAAACTAATAAAATGGCCCTTTAGCTCCCCTCCCCCATCCGCCAGTACTTTTGGTAAGTTGTGTAGGACAAGGACATATTTACCTACAACTGTGCCAAAATTCGCTTATACACGAATTATTTCCGCCAATTTTCCTTCGTTGGGCGTACTAAGGGGGCATGACCTGCGGCCGCCGAAAGCCGCTGTGCCTCTGCGTCAATTTGAATCATTCTTGGGATTATCGTAGTGTACCATTACATACAGTATTTGTGTTTTTCTCGTGTCCGATTCATTGCCCTATTGTGCGGTTTGCTACCATATATTAAGTATGATCCGCCATATAAAATAAGCATATTTCCCAAATTAAAACTGCATGTGCATTAAGACTTCGGAATCTTGAAAATTTTCGTTCATTTTTAATTTGAACGTCGCCGGTCACCAATTTAGCACCGCCGATGGTGCTATATGATTATATATAGAAATGATACGCGAGAGTAGGATGGTTATTTATAATGAACTGTTTTATGAATGTGTACAAAGGATTAAGTATTTTACAATAAATTATATTACAAGGTTTCGGTCGCGTAGGAAAAATCTAATGTAACGGAATGACATTGACGCGCCGATCGTAAGGATGTGGGCAGCTCGAAGTGATGCGCCACACATTTTACAGGATTATCAACGCTAGGGCCTTTGCCAAAGGTTTAAACTGCTTTAATAGAAATGTGACGTTACACGCATGTCTTAATACACCCGGCGGCGTTTACCTGAATACCTGAGAATGGTACGAATAGAAGGCATCTGGGCCGTCATTTTTCTATCGGTGCACTCGTAATTTTTTGCTTACGGAGATAGAGTCGATAATCAATTGAATATTCAAGGCGGTTGTTACGATTTTTTGCAACGTCGACATTAGTGTTTTTGTAGTTACCCCAACAATAGAATTGTTTCCTTTAAGTGGATTGACCAAAATTAAAAAAAATTACTATACAACTGACCGCCACCGCTGGCCGCCCCAGTGTGTGACTATGATTCGCTTAATGCTGCAAGTCCTAAGTAGTTTCAAACATATCTACTTACAATATAAACATAATTCACGCGCCTGTATTCCCAAAAGAGGTCGGCATTTTCAGTGACACTTCTATCTGTTGTGGTTTTAATACGGATGAAAATAGTAGGTAGATTGTGTCTCAAGATAGCAAAACGAGAGGCTCAAGATGGCGGTATATTGAATCCTAAATGAAGCGAAAAATTCTACAATAGAATCGAGCGTAGCGAGAATCTTTTTTTCACATACTGCTTTTCACACCACCTATGAGGCCCGCTGCTAAAAACATGAAATGTGTTACAAATAATTTTGCTACCGAGTGACACAACTGCTTTTCACACTTCATATGAGGAAAAGACTTATTGTTTTCCTCAAATGAGGAAAGAAAAGTAAGACTTTGATCGCTCATCCGAAGACAAGAATAACTTTTTTCTGACAAGTCATGATAATGAAAAAATATAAAAAATATATTACAGTCACAGGTTGCTAGTCCACTGTCCAAAGGAATACACGAAAATTCCGAAGAACAATTTGTTCGAAAGCATCGTCGCTCCGACAAGAGAAAGGAATTTAAATGAATTTACAAAATAAATAGCTTAGGTTAATATATTAGTATTACAGATAATCGAATTCCTTAAGAAGTTAGAAATAAATAACGCTTTAGGACAAATTAGTATTCGAAATCTTATAGTGAAAGTACCCAATTTCGACATATACATATAACCCTATTCTTAAAGTCGACTCTTACGGTATCCACACGGCAATAAATGGCTACAGTAACGACCTACCTAAAGGTAGTGCTATTCTAACCCGACACCACATCCCTATGAATGCGCGTATCTCTACACACATTGAAAATGAGTCAGAACAGAAAAGTATACCTACATTCGAAACCTAGAACTAAAATAACATCTCACTAAAACGCGCAATACAATCTGCCAGTACTTAGGTACATGCAAAACCACGAGTTACCATTTCATAAAACTATACTTTAAACATCTAAACACTTATTCTACAGTAACCGTGGTTTAAGCATACGGTAATAAAAGTGTGTTACTTAAACAAGCAACAGGGGAGCTTCGCACAGAATAGAGAATACAGCCGGGTTATACAATATTACATAGTTAGATGAAAGTTAAACATTTTAGACCACTTTTGTTTTCGTGGGGCGGAATCTGTATGCGATTATTTTGTACAATCGCGGAATGAAATATTCGTTACCATTTGGAACTTAATGTCATTAAAATAAGATCGAAAATTGAAGACCCTTTTTTCCTCGACTATACTTTATCGAGAGCCTACTGATGTCGACCATAATTCCTGTCTTATCGGTATACTGTCAGTACTATATTTCCGAAACAGTATTATACTGCGTGGAAGCGGAGTGGTACGTATGCAGTACTGCACTCGTAGCACACTGTAATTGTGACAATAGCGAAAAGGTACGTGTTTAGATTTCTGTCACTATATATGTATGAGTAGGGACTAGGCACGCGGGAAGGATTTCGTACATTTAGCTGGTACAGCACTGACGCTGCACCGCAAGGTATGGTCTTACATTAAATTAATTATATAGATAAGAGCATACCAATCAGAACCAATTCCGAGAAAACATGTCGAATCAAACTCAACAATGTTTTGGAACTGACAGCAAAGCCTTATTAATACGAGTTCTTTTCCAACCTTTGAATACCCTATAAACGAAAATTTTGTTTTGTGATCGTGAAAGGTTACCTTTGTAGGTTATCATAAGTGGATTACCTGTATCCATCTATGTTTGCCATAGAGCGACGTAACCACAGAGCATTATTCAACGTGTGAACGACTTTTACACTCTCTAGGGCGCGAATTGACTGATTCTATGGAGCTGATAAAACAATGTGAGTGATCGCCACTTAGTCGCTACTGGTTAGAGAAGTCTCGTAAGTTACATCTACGTACACATTCTTTCGAGATACGGTCCCTACTTGACGTGATCGAAAATGGCAAAACATGATGAGAGATTTAAAGACAATTTAATAGATTGTTAACCAAGGGTTGAAAGCCCCTCCCCCCCCCCCTTTTCAGACGAGACAATTTGGAGCCAACAGATCGAGGCTGAAATGAGTGGTATCACGTGATTTAAAACACTCTGCTTTTCATTTCGAATACGAGGAAACTAAAAAAATACCCAAATATTCAGAAACATTTTCTGAATCAGCGAAATAACGATTTTGGCGTGAAACGTTGAGTGACGTTAGCGTGTTTGTGTAAGGACTTATTTTATATTTTAAAATTAGAGTTAATCGTATACTTATTTTTGTATGGGTTAGATAATGCCTTTGCCCAATGTAACTACAATTCACCGTACTTTTTTCTTTTTAATTATTTTTTACTCTAGAGCAGAAAAGTGCCACATACAGCACGCCGCCTAGATGAACCAGAGTATGAAAATAAAAATGTAATAGTAGCAGTGTCCTTTAATACGCTTAACATTAACAATTATTTTTCAAAATACTTATTAATATTTTGTATAAATAAATAATATTTTTCATGCAATTTGGTAACCCTACAATCCCTACATCATAATTAATATATGACGTTATGTCACTCGTCATTCTCCATAGAGCATGTGTTAAAAGGTAGTGGTATAAGACGTTGGGTCAGTTTAGTTCTGATATTTTGCACGGTTCTATGTTATATGATTACATTTAAACTCAAACAACACAACCACACAAATACATACAATTACGATAAATCGGCCCATGTTTGTCTGAAATGGGAACAGAGGACTGCTTACGTAGATAACGTTAAACTAAGGTAGAACTTAATCTCGTTTTCCATTCTAAAAATGACATTTCTATATCTAACCTACCTGACGTAAGTTTGACACGTTAGGGAACATACACAAACTACGTGACCAATTTTTTTGCGTTTTTTTACCCCCCTCCCCCCCTAGGTGACCAAGCGTAGTATATGCCAAGACATCCCCCCCTCCCCCCCTAGTTTTCACGTAGTATATTTTATAAAAAAAAATTTGCGGAAAGTTGAATAAATAATGGCATTTCTTTGTATTTTCTCATACGACCCCTAAAAATGCATACTTCGAGAGTGCAAGCGTGGTATAGCGTAGCTATTCAATTGTAATTGTATTTAGTAAAAAATATATCAAGAAGAAACAGTACATTGCGCACCAAGGGCGGTTAAAAAGGATTACAATCAAGTGCCTATAAATGTAATTTTGTTAAGTTTATTGGCTTGAGTCTGCCATCATTTTTTCCGCCCTTCACAATGCTTTTGATCATATTTGCGGGGAAAGAAATAAAATCAAAATACAGGAAGCACAATGAACTATTTATTAAATTAATTATTAAATGTCTTTAATAAAACGTTTCCAGAGTCGATCCACTCGGAAACGTTATGTATAACGGAGGCGGTGGTTTCTGAAGAAAGAGGGGTGATGGGGTTAAACCGTGGCGCGTGAGTCCGCTTCAATTAGAATGTTTCTCAAAAGTATTCTACCGGCTACGTGACAAGAAACCGACCAACCCGATGACCAAGAGTGGTACTTTGACGACCCCCCTCCCCCCTAAACGGGTCACGTAGTTTGTGTATGTTCCTTTACGTAATAAAAAAACAACCTTTTTTCACGAATTTCTTTTGAGATTATCTACTTTAATCCTTATATAAACATCACTAGACTTCAGCGTAAATACTGTAAAATCCTGAGTAAGTACTATCCCTATTGGTATTGGAATATGTTTTCAGGAAATGTTGAACCACTCTATACAATTCTACACGCTCGTTCCCTAACGTCATACATTTTTGTGAATTGCCAAAATGGCTGACGTGGACTACCTAACGATTTCTAGAGTCGTGAATCGAGGTAAAACGATTTGCCACCTTGCGCTTTTGTTACAAGGTGTAATTTGTAAGGGTTGAAGTTAAGTATGAAATAAATATGTAAGTAGGTGCGATAAATATAGATTGTTGTTAACAACATTTTTTAAGAGTGAATAGTATTAGTAGTTTCTAATGACAATATTTGCTTTGTGTACGGGAATTAGGTTACAGTTTCTCATTTCAATTTGGATGAGTTACGAAACCCTACTTTTTCAGGTATACGTACGAGTATAATTAAAAATACCGTTTGATTATAAAGTATTTGTCGAGAATGTAAACTGTACTTTCGTAGTAGTAGGTGTACATAATGAAAAAAAAACGACTTAATTAATGAATTGATTTTATTAAACACAATACAAGACTTTATAATTTCACATTAATTTTTACATACATGCCATGCCATTGTATATAATGAAATACAATAAAATAATAAAAACATAAAATATCGGCAAAAATAAATTACTAAAATATTATTTTCATGGTTTGTTTGTATTTTTGTTCATATTAAATTTACACACCGTATTACAACAATACTACGTCCATGTATACTCGTTAATCACTTAAATAAATACCTAATACGCATGTACAAAACCTAATAGCAATTAGAGTGAATACCACCAGCAACTGTGCGAGAATATGTTTCCATACATTTTGACATCTCGCAAGCAGGACAGCTATAGGTGGCAAATACATAAAAACACTTCAACGCATATTTCTAGTGGACCATATCCTTCTAGCTCTATCCCAGTTGCGTCCTAGAGGAGACCAGGGCCCGACTCTACATCTAATCAGGCGTAGGCATTCGTTTATATTCTTCGTACTATAGACTTCCAACAGGGCAATCATCGCTAGCAATTATATCACAGTATTGTAATAATATACCTAACCTTAAGAAAAAAGTAAGACCCGCCCGCCTGCGTAACTTATTTGATCTCCCAACCTATGAAGTAGGCAAAAATAATAATGAATATGGGCAGAGGGTATGGAATTGTATTCTCCCTTCAATACTAAATAGATTTTCTAGTGACCTAATACTTAAAATTGAGGGTAAAACCTGTAGTCAAACAAGAACCATTGTCAAACAGCATATGCTGCAAAACAAAAATCAACTATAGAAGATAAATGTAATAGTTTAACTAAACGATTATGTAAGAAGGCTCCTTAACTCAAAAAATCTTTTATGATTAAGATTAGTAGTTAAGTATAGAAAAAAATGTAACTTTATTATGAATTCAATGAAATAAACAGTTTAATTTTTTTTTTTTTTATCGCACTTCGAAAGAAATTTCCATTTCCCTTTTCATCCGCTTGAAGGTAAGAGCTATCTAATTCACATTAGCTAATTGCAAATGAATTTAGCAGATGCTCACTTGCTGCCGAGAATCTGACTGAGATGTTAAACCAGATTAAAACTGTAACTTGGCGTGTTTGGCGAACTTTAACTGCCGTCTAGGCAAATTAGGTATTGATTTGGCTCGCCCCGCCAATCGGCAGGTTCGTTTTAATTTCTGCTTTGACGTGACTTTGCTGATGTCGATCTTTCCTCACTTAGAAGAGTACTTAATGGCAGTATTACATTTGCGCAGTTGAGTAGTAACATGATAAGTGAAAGTGCGGCAGTACTGCATTAATATCGCAAAATTTCCGCGACAGCCAGGAAGCACTTATTTAGATATCAGGCCCTGTCCTCCGAACTTCCAAATCCGAACTTCGTATCGTGCCGTCCCTTTCACTCATATAATGTATCAATATACATTATATGAGTCAGGCCTGACAGGGTCGCTATGACAGCGCGCGCGGGCAGGGGCTATGACAGGGCCTGACCTGATATCTTAGCGCCTCCCGCGCCTCTGCACCGACAAGCCAGGAAGTCAGTCATCAAATTTTCGGTAAATATGATTATCTTTTAAATTTATTAATCATTTTCTTTTAAATATATTTAAGCTTCGTAAGTTTTAGCATTCCTTTAGTTGCAAATTGTAGGCACTCCTTAAAAGACAGCAAATGATTCATGTTGTTAGTATCTCATACAATATACACGTGCCGGATCAGAATAAATACAATAAAGACGTATATTATTTAGATCAATAATACGCATTTTTTGATGCTTCTTAAAACCAATTTAAGCGGATATTTTGGCAATTTAGGCTACTTTAAACATACAAAATAAAGTGAGTGCCTAATATTTACCTTAACGAATATATAGTTTAAGTATTTAGCCCGATTTCCACGTGCACTTCATTCGATTGATGTAAGTATCTTCACGAAGTACATATTACATATTCTCGTAAATTACTAAGGAACAGGTATTGTCTAGAATAACTACAGGTAATTGACGTAATCTATTTCTACTATGAGACCCATCAAAAAAATAGATATTTCCGTTAGAGTGCGCTTCTACCTTAGTGTAGCCTACTGGATGTAATCAAGTGGCATAGCTTAGTAGTAAATGTTTAATTTACAGGCTTCATTGAGTACAATAACCAATTTTCCTACCCAGTTATTACTTTGCAAACATCCATGCCTGCACTTAATGGTTGCGACCACGCACCCTATCACAGTAATGGATTGTGTCCAAAATCAAGTTCATAGCAATATCAGCTTAATTCCGTTTTAATTAGGTTTAAAATGGAATTGGTGTGATAGTTGTTATGACGTTTTTGTTTTGTTACGTGTATCTGTCACTTCACTGGCTCTAATATGGCACCTATAACGTGTAGTTGGAGAGAATATCAGCTAAAGCTCTGGCTATTGGCCAGACAACAACACGACATGATGGTAGGCAATGTTTAGATGCATGCATATAATAGCGCAGTGTTAATACAATGTAAGTGACATTTAAAAGAAGTAGACAGATAGATAAACTCTTTATTCATTCCCACAATTCATATGGCATGAAATGAAGAAAAGAAACATGCAACTTAAGGACTAACATGATTATTAATCACAGGCAAAACAAAACACAAATTGAACTAAAAGTGATACAATATGAGCCATGTGTTGTGGCATAGAATGAGCACTGGCTCACATAATGATGCGGCAAGTAGCCATCGCTGATATTCTGCCAGAATCCTAATTCTAGTTGTAAGTAGTTGCGTTAGATGGTCGCATTTGAAACTCGAAGGCTAAAAGTAAGCCGGCGAATGGTTCTGAAAATAACACATGTTATGAAAGTTATGAATAACCAAAAAGTAAGAGACTTTTGACGTTATACAGTAAGTTGGTAGAGGAAACGTAAACACGTACGTTATTAATTCTCATTCTAATAGCGACCAGAGCGAAAAAGGTACGTGCTTCTATTTCCTTAACTGTACCTATTTCTAAGAACTGTATTAAACTTATTATGTGATAAGTACCTCGAGTAGCACTGAATAGTTTAGATTTTACCCGATTAAAGATGGTAAGCTTCTGAAGAGCGCTACGAGTCCTTATTTTTAAGCCCTATTAGCTTCATGATGTTAGTTACATAAAAATCCAGTTCTTAAATGTTTAGGTATTAACAACGATAATATATCCTTTTTATGAACTGCGGCCTCAATTTTCAGGGTTCCGTACCGAAGGGTCCAAACGGAACTCTTTCAATATCACTCACGCCTCCGTGCCGTCTGTCGGTCCGACCGTCCGTCTTCAAATTTTCACAGTATTTATCAAACTTATTTTTAAATGTTTTAAGCGGGGTTCCATACAGCTGAAGGGGGGCGCGAAACCAAATTGTTGACTTACCCCATCGAGTCTTATTATGTTTATGTTTTTAAAAATAATGGAAAATAAAGGAATGAGAAGCCAGCTTTTTTTTCAAAATTGTGTTCCGTAGAATCTTTCCATTAACCTATAAACTTGAAATTTGGTGATAATATTCATTATTACGTGTATTTTACCAAAAAAATTAATAAATCAGATTTTTTCATTGAAATTTCTTGATTTTTCCTATTAAACCAATTTAATTCTTGCGGCTGCTTCGGAACCTTAAATGTGCGGAGTCCGACACGTACTTGGCCGGTTTTTCTTTATTAGTTCGAATAAATTAAATTTTTTAGTATGATTCTTATCTATACCGACCAAAATTTTCAACTAAACCTTACAAGGAACACAAGGATTTTCTCATTATTGTTGAATTATTAATAGTATGCATTGTACATTACATTAAATATCATGTTTTAGCAACGCAATTATTATTCAGTTAAAAAAATAAACATGTAGTAACTTATAGAAAAATATATTACTTTTTCAATCGTTGAAAATATTTTCTACTGTTGCCAAAAAATATCTAAGACTTGGGAAATCCAGCGTTTTGCGAAAGGGGCATTAATATTATATGTAGGGTACCTAAATAATGTTTTTGAGCGTTTGTAATCTCATTTTCCATTATAAAATTGCAGGTTACCTGTCGTAATTCGAATAACGTGTCAAACGTTATGTAAACAAATAACACTTAAAAAGTGTAAAACCTTTTTCACAGGTAAAATACGTACCCTATGTCAATGTCATAAATTCTTTGACAGGCAACTATTCCACTTTATTTGTACCTATCAGCTTTAATTCTTAATATCGTCGTAGAGTCTAATCAAACTTCGGCCAATTTTTTTTATCTGTAAGTTTTATAGCCTAGTTTAAGTTTTTAGAGTTCCGCACCCAAAGCGTAAAACGGGACCCTATAACTAAGACTTCGCTGTCCGTTCCTCCAGCCGTCCGTCTGTCACCAGGCTGTATCTCATGAACCGTGATAGTTAGACAGTTGAAATTTTCACAGATGATGCATTTTTGTTGCCCCTATAACAAAACAGAAACAAATAAATATTTAAGGGGCTCCCATATAACAAACGTGATTTTTTGTGATGTAGATAATGGTACGGAACCCCTTCATGCATGAGTCCGACTCGCACTTGGCCGGTTATTATTTTATTGTTCCTTATTCAATAATATGTTTGTTTTGTTGAAATTTTGAAGTACTTCCGCCATAAATAAATAACTGCAAGTCCAAGATGATAAAAGAGTATTTAAGAAGATTAAATAGTACTTAAGAAGATCGAAGAAGCCCCATCGCAATAGTTATGCTTGTATGAAATTCAAGAACCAGCCAAGTTTGAATAGGACTCTTGCACGGAGGGTTCCGTATTAGATTTAATACTATGTACTTTTTATACTTTCATAAAAGAATCCGCTCTTTCATTTTTAACTTTAGTTTATTTTCATTATTTTGTTGTTACAGCAGCTATAGTAGTACCCATTACTTTAAAAATCATATGTCTGCCTATTACGGTTCATGAGATAAAGCGATTTGTAAGGTCAAAAAAAATTTTTTCTTACAAGGGGCGTCATTAATATATTTTTTGTAAATATTTTATATTATTACAGCAATACGAATTCTGCGATAATTTCAACAGTCTACATGTTAGGAGTTACGAGCCAGCCCGCTGACAGACGGACGGAGGCAAATGATATTATTCCGTTGACAGCTTTTGACTACAGAACTCTAATAAAAATGATATAAAATCTAGGACAATGCCTACTTATTTCCACTATTTGATATTCTCCAGTCGTTTTACCGCCAAAATGCGTTCAAAGGACAGGGTAGGACGTGCTTCGGGTAACAAAGGGGCCAAGTAAATTGGACCAAGTGCCATATTGCTATAATGTTCAGTTTGACACTTTGTTTGGGAAGGCCATTAAAATAGAAGGGTGTGACATTTGAATAGGATAGGACATTAGGACTGCAGATAGTGTATCTGAGACGGTCCGGAACGTTTTAGTTAATAAATGGACAATTGTCTTGGCTGAGGGTGAGGTTAAGATTTTGAGTTTAATTTTTTTTATATACAACGCCGGTGGCAAACAAGCTTACGGTCCACCTGATAGTAAGCGGCCACCGCAGCTTATAGACGCCCGCAACTCCAAAGGAGTCACGTACGCGTTGCCGACCCTTTACAAAATTTGAGTATGCGCTGTGTTGATAACAGAAGGGACAAATTTAGGTCCCTCGCTTTCAATACAGTGCATCCTCAGGAGCTCTGGCAACCATGCTTACCTCCAGGAACACAACACTACATACTTGTATAGTTGTTCCCTTCTGAAAGGCCGGCAATGCACTTGCGACTCCTCTGGTGTTGCAGGTGTTTATGGGCGACGGTAACTGCTTACCATCAAGCGATCCGTCTGCTCGTTTGCCCCTTATAACATGAAAAAAAGTAGATAATGTTATTATGGCTGTGGTCTTCTGCAAGGCGGAGGTACTTCCCCAGTTGGGCTGCTCCAAATTCGAGCAAGACGAAATTTTTCTGTGCCCTACCTCTCTTAAAAACAAAAACAAAGATCACAGGGGTTAAAAATATCATTTCTTTATAATACCGGTCCACCTTGGTAAGCGGGCACCCTCGTATGCATACTACTACTAAACAGTGTATGCTGGTAGGTATCAATCCCATCCTAAAATGTCATGGTACAATAATATACTTCGCCAGGTATGGCAAATGGAAACATCGTTTAATAGTGTGGGTGACACGACCTTCGGACTCCCTGCTATCGGTGGTTCTCAAACTTTGTATTTTGGGGAAAAATAGTTGTCTTACTTAAAAAATAGGATATAAATTATATTAAACGACTGTATAAGAAACAAAATTACAAAAAAAGGTATGGCATCTGGCCTTAATTGTCTTGCATGTCTCCCTGCCAAATAATATGAATTCTAATCATCTATACCAAAGTATAGACCCAACTATATTCAATCAGTATAACAACATGACACAACGATTGCGGTTTTTTGCAAATAATAGGTTGATATTCCAATTGTCAAGTATCGGCTTAGTCACATCACTATTCTTATCATTTAGTGTCAAAATTATATTTTGACTGAATAAAAAAGACCCCAACAACATTAAAATGCACAAATTAAGAAAACAAATAACTTTACGTAGTACGGTGTACCATTTTTTTTTCGTTGTTTTCGTTCCACAATAGTGAAGCCATTCGTTGCCTACTGACTCGTTTTGTGGAAGTGTAGAAAAACACTAAGGTCCCGCCTTTAACACTTCTACTCTTACAGTTCCGAATAGAACAGCCAACCATTTTAAAATCTGGCCTACATCAACTCTTATTAGCAACCGCACCGCAAAAAAGTTTGGCAATTACTGCTTTAACTGACACCGACCGAGAGCGATATATGCAAATCAGTACATCGGAGCGAGATCGCAGTTAACGTCAAAGAGACTGACATGACGCTCGTATGTGTGAGTAAGCAGTGTTGCCAGTAGTCTATTATGATACTCCCTGACTTTCATGTATTCTATGAGTATTTTATTAAATTATTAGGTACATTCATGTTCAACTTGACCTATTTTGTGTGCTTAAACTAGTAAATGCCAATTTTGATGCGTAAACAATTTATTTTGCATGTAAACGGCAGATTTTTTTTCATTAATTATCTTTTTTGTTACTATAAAGCGGCAACTCGACCTCGTGTCACGATCCTTATTGTCAGACCTTGTTTTCTTAGACCATGCTAAAATGTCTTATAATAAACATTAAGTTTTTTAAGTGATGATTGATAGGCAGTTAATTTTAATACTTGCATCATGTAAACAGAAGCTTTTGAGATTAATTAGGTAATTACACTGAAATATCTAGCAATAGTTTCAATGTTTTCAATCAGTTTGATAAAACTGATAAAAATTTTGAATATGGATTGACTCATAGAATTGAGGGATGAGCAAAACAAAATGTAAAGCTCTGAATCTAATCTTGAGATTGCAAACTCGTATATTGTGCACCTGAACTCTAAAGTAAAGGGTACATTAGACGTATTCCGTTACTAGCGCCAGTCTGACCAGTACCAACACTGTGCTGGCAAACTGTGAGTTTACATGACCGTACTCGCTAACGACTGCGTAAAAATTTGTATGAGCAAAAGTACAGAGCCTCTGGCGGTTACGCAATAGAACTAAGAATCGGCATACTAAATCGGTTACGCAGTCGCTAGCGAGTACGGTCATGCAAACTCATGGTGAAAGCACTGGCATCATGTAAGTCAATATATTTTCGTGCCAGTCCAGCGTGGCTGGATCCGTATAAGTTTATGTTACAGTGCCAGTCCAGCGCTGCCCATGTCTCGTATTGGCGCCAGCAACAGGATACAATAGTGACAATTATTTCACTGTTTACCTTCACAGCAATGTCATATAAGACTGAAGACGAAGATAAAAAATACTCGTGTGACAACTTCGAGTACCAATAAATATAGGAAACCAAACAAAATTACTTTATTACGGAGAAAAATTATTACATGTTACATCGTCGCACTGATGTAAAGGGAAGATATTTTGGTGCCAATTTCTTTATTCGTACACCCGCGCGAAGCCGGGGCTGGCAGGAGCTATAAATAAAAATTAGGGGTTAGTAGTATTTTTTCTCACCCTATTTCGGACGAAACTGGGTTTTTATATAATTTATTAAAAGTAGGGTTTAAAGTCTAGAGTTTTTTTGGTTTGTATTTCGTACATATCCTGGTTGTCCTTACGGGGCGGTGTGTACGCCTGGCGACAACACAATTAAAATAATGATAATTGTAACAGAGCAACTAATCCTGATAATATGAATAGATTAGTTATCTAAGAGCTGTACGGTAGGTAATCCTCAACTTGCAAGGTGTTATTATCGTCAGCGTGTGCACAGCACAGGTGGTTCTGTTTCACCGGCTTGTTCTCTGTAATTTATGAGGGCGCGTGCGTGCCTGCATTTACCTCAACCTACAAACCTAACTCATCTATAACATTAATTTAATACTTAAATGAAGAACAGCAACTTTCATTTTGGCCTTGGTTGACTGGTAGATAATGTCTCATTAGGTAGATAGTGTCGGCATTAAGTCCACCCGTTGTAGTTATATTGTTTGTGCAATAAAGATTAAATAAATAAATAAATACAGTATGATTACTGAAACTTTGACACTCACACTTGTCACTTAATGTTAATCCAATTGATATTTTGGCTCAACATCTACATAATGAAGTATTTATTATGAACATACGATTTTGAGACAGTGTGTAATATATAATAGAAGTACTAGCCAATGGAATAAAAGTATATACCTGTGGTAAACCTAAGGTAAGTAACCTGTATCCCTTTTATCAGACTTGAAAAAGGCACGCTTACATAATTACATAACAAACCAGATTCATGACGTCAGGCATTGTTACGGTGAATGCTGAATATCCACTACAGATATGTGCTTTCATATATTTATTTGCACTTCATTGAACAAAAAAAACAATATACCTACAAATTGCGGACTTAATGACAAATGGCTATTCTCAACTATATTTTATTTTATATATTTTTTCTAAATTTATTCTCAAGTAGTCAGGCAAATGTAGAAACGTTGAGAGTATAAAACAGACGTTACTTAATATATAAACGTACATATACCTAATTACTATAAATACATATATTTGATAAGCTAAGCTTGTGAGCTTGCGTGTCAGATATTGGTATTAGACATACGAGTATGTATATAGAAGCCGGCAACCTTCATGGAGAAGGAGTTCTAGCCGAAATATGTCGTAATTAGGCGATTACGCGGTTATTCGACACCCAGAGTAAGCGCCTCGTCCCAAAGTGATAAATCACGTAATTTCAGAAAAGAAAAAACATGAATATTATTATTCACTATTAATATCATACCATAGGTATGCACATCTATGGAGGATTTTACCCTAAAGCGGCAAGTTCGACGTTTTCGTTAACTTCGTTTTTCCCGGGATAAAAAACTCTAACAGTCCGAGGATTGGATAAAAAACTGATAAATCTCGCGAAAAAGTTGAAAAAGATTCAAACGTTGGATTTGGAAAGATTAATATGTTTAGTGAAGTTTCTTTTCACATGCTTGCTTCCAAATAGGGCAACTTATCTAATTCATTCATCGTGTTTCGAACCTTTAAATCTTGTAAGTTACTTTGGCTCCCTTTCAGTAGCAAAAATGATTTGGTATTAGATGTATTTGTGAATTTTGAGTAAATTCATAAAAATGAAGTTTAAGTTTAGTTTCACCTATTAATAATTTTATTCATATTGTAAAATATGTAGGAGAGTATGTCGAAGAACGGTAGGTAAAAAAATCTTGAAAAAGAGAATGAATTATTGTTCATCATAGATATTTTGTTCATCATAGAATAATGCTATTGTTTATTTTTTTCGCCGGGAGACGACGGCTTAAGAGCAGCTTTTAGGAAGAGTTTTTACAATTTGTAATGACTTTCAAGTGCAAAGGATACCGCCCACCTTCGGGCGTAAGTTTGTCTGGATAGCCTGGTTTGTCAATGGCATTAAACAATTTTAGCATTATAATACCTCATCGAAATCGCTCGTAATAGTAATTTATGTAACGGTTGTATAAAAATGATCCAAAGTAGTGTGGGTTGCGATATGAGCCTTGGCGAACATCGCAAGTAAAGATACCACGAGCCTTTTTGGACCAGTTACAGCATACAATACTTTTTCTACGACTCGTTTCAAATAAATAATTGTTAACCTTTTCAGGCGCCATATTTTCCCTTAGTAATTATGTAAGCTTACCTATGCAATGTCTTCAGGAATGACGAAACTTACTTCGTGGATTTTTAAAAGAATCAACGTACCCACACACACACATACACATTTTCTACACGAACACAAATAAAATCGTTTTATTTAAGTAATGTTAATCGTTTATCAACTTGTTGTAATCGTTTATCTCATATGTCTCATATCTCAGAATGTTTTGGTTAAAACCAATTGACATATTTTCGAGTTTCCACCAATTGGAAATTTGGTGAGAAATCAAAAATATGTCAATTTCTTTATGGTATGTTATATTTTTAATTAACTGGACTAAACTAATTTAGAATCCGGTCTAAATCCAACCTGTTTGTTTTTATAAATATGTCTGGAAACAGACTGAAATTTTCAATTTATAAGACAAAAAGATGATAATTTATTTATATGAGTAAATAACTTAATACGAAAAGAATATGGAGAAGTTGTTAAGTTGGCAACAGTGACATTAATATTAAAAGTTTTACTTGAACGCACCAAAGAATTACTACTAAACATAGTATCTGTAGTATTCTGCAGACTAATTTTGTATGTCTTTATATTAGTGTTCTACTATGTAAATGACAGATAAAATTACAGGAGTAGTAAAATCAGTTAACTACGTAATCTTCAAAATGCAATAGGTCCCAACGATGCTCGAGAAAATCCACATTTAGCGTGGTGGGCTCGCCTACTAATAGCAGCTGCTTAGAGGGCGATGTGCCTTATAAGGAACATAGGCAGGATAACACAAGGGTCAAACAAAATAAAAAAAACTTGCTCCACGATTCAAAATATTGACCGGCATTTGCAGCAAATATTGTTTAGCAAGACTTTTAGGATCATTCAAGTTTAAATCTGGGGGCACGGCTGCGCCCTCATACATCGGAAACGACTAGACGTAAAACAAAATAAAAAAACTGTTCAACCTTTTCATATGATACCCCACTAGACATATTTACTAGACTTCCTTTTTTTATCTGTCATTTTTCACAGAAAATAAAAAGAAATAATAAATATAACCATATCTAGGTTACCCTTCTTTATAACTATTCCAAATTTCAAATCGATAGCATAAGTATAGGTAGTTCTTGGGATAGCGATGTGACAGGCAGGCCGACAAAATGAAACCATAAGGGTTCCTTTTTTACCATTTTGGTACGGAACCCCAATAAAGTACTATGCAAATCAGTGGAATCGAGTTCTGTGGATACCTCTCCGGTACTACTGACAAAAATAACCGACTTGGTTTATCATTACATATAAAACTTTTTTGTTGTAGAATATATTCGTTGTGAGACTTGTATATTTTTTACATATAATATTTTTCGTGGGATAATTATTTACATCATGTAAATATTTTAAGATAGAGTATTTCATTATACCAAGCACAAAGCAATTATCTAGTCCATGTAACTACTACGCACGTACTAATACTAATAATGTCAAAAGGGCGGCAGGCAAAGGAATTTAATAATGGTTGAATCGTAAATGGATTGACGTTTATTATGAATTTTGATTAAATCCAGTCAGTAAATATGAAGGATACAGGACAACTATATAACGAATATTAAGGCCAATAAAATGAAGCATTAGTTTCGTGAAATTTACGTGAGCAAAATAGCTCTTATTTTTTTCTTTGTCTACGAAATCAACCACAGCCACTATGTCTTGCACAGCTATGTTGGTGGATAATAGGATTGAAAGGATTAAGATTCAGTTTACTTTGAATAAATTATAAAAGGCAGCGCAATAATATGACACTGATACACATACTTAAAAACATTTGGGATGATAGACTGGGAGTGTCTTTCTTCGGTAATCAGGCAAAATTGTAAATTCAAAATTTAAAACAGATTTTATTGAAATATGTTGTTTGAAAACGAAAAGAGGATATCATTTTCGTCAGCAAATAACTTGGTTTCGGCGAAGCTTCGGTCACAATCTTTCCTCGTATTTCACAGTGAAAACAGACGCTCCAATCATCAGACGCGAAGTTAACAAGTCCCGCACAAACGAGAACGGAAAAAGCAATGGCGTAGCATAATATTCAAAATGCCGACAAATATTTGTGAAAAACATATAGTCCTCTTAAAAATTTTGAAACTATAAATAAACCAGGATTTATTTCTGCAACAAATAGTAACCGCAAAAAGGCCAGAGTGTTGGTATTCGCAAATGTCATGATATTTTAATACTTTCAGTGCTACTCGTAGCGGATAATACACATTAGAGAAAAATTTAGTAGCGCTACAAATAGCTGGGCAACGGAAGTGTTAACGTAATTTGAGGAAAGTACCTATATGGAAAACGAATGAAACTGGAAAGTGCACATGTAGCCTGAGAGCGGGTTGTATCAACTTACAATTATATGCTTGTACATATATTTATTATTGTTTTTTTTTATTGGCTGGGTACATATATTTGGCACAAAATGCGAATATCTTACGGATGGAATACATTTTCCAAGATAGCGGAGGCTCTAGAAGGTCCTGGCCTGGGGACTTTAGGGAGACGTTCATTGAA